>CM034531.1:55610544-55928378 GCA_020002185.1 Paraescarpia echinospica
GTTGGCTTCTCAGCACCTTGCTGCCTTCGAGCTTACTAGAAAATAATTCCACAGTGAAAGGATAGTGTTAGTGCACAGCCTTATTTAACTAAATTACAATTAGTACAGCTAGCCTGTGTAGCACTGGACCACAGGCCTATCGTTTGTTCTTGGCCTCCTACTTAACACTTGTCAACTGCTGAAGCCAGCTACTGCTAGAGCTAGTGCTTCAATGGAGCAGCTCTATATGCCCTCCCCAATGGAAGAGAAGCCATGTTTTTATCACTCTATCAGTGCTTCCAATGTGCCAAGTCAATAAGCCAAATACAGACTACTGTGCCTGTCCATGGGTGACTGATTGTTTTGAAAGACACTGCTAAATGCTTTATGCAACATGACTGTGCCAAGACTGTGACAGGACAGGCAGACAGCTGTTATCTGCCCATGTTCACCAGAAAGAGTCACTATCTGACTATAACACCCCCAAAAATGGGGAATATGAGAGGGAAGGTGATTTCAGAAGGAAACAGCCTTGGTTTTCATAATGAAATAAAAAAAAAACAGTTCTGAGAGTTTCACCCACAATTGGAGAAACGATGGGAAAGTAATTTAATTGTAATTGAACAATTAAGGCAATTACAATGGCCAATTACAAGTACGACACACACACAAAATCAGTTACAATTACAATTACGATATTTTCAAATATTACACCGTAATTGTAATTAATTACACAATTACGAATTATAATTGACCCCAACCCTGTTTGGGTCTGTTGAGTAGGATTTTCAGCATGACTTTACTCGGGTGACTAATAAGGCTGATTGTTCTATTCTTTTGGCACATCAGTAGGTTGCCTTTCTTGGGAAGCGTGATGATAAGTGACTGGGTCCATGGGGTGGTCCATTCTCCTGTCTGCTAGATCTTGTTGCAGATTGTTGTAAGGGTGGTGATCAAGGCTTCTCTCCAGCTTGAACCAGTTCTGCTGGTATGTTGTTATTTCCAGCTGATTTCCTTTTATTCTGAGATTCCACTGCAGCCTCCACTTCATCACGAAGAATGGGTTAATCGTCTCCTTTGGTGATATATGGACAATTTAGTATCGCTAGGTCTCCGTTGGTCTTGTAGTTGTACAGTTCTGCGCAGTATTCTGTCCATCGGTTGAAAATCTGTTGTTCTTCTGTAAGGCATGTCCCTGATTTGTCTTGGATGGCGGTGGTTATCCCTTTCTTCACTGATGTCAGGTCTTTCACAACTTGGTAGGCCTTCTTGCTGTTGTTCTCGCTCAGACTGTCTTCAATTTCACAACATTGTTCTGCTGTCCAGTTATCTTCTGCTCTTCTCATATCTTGTCTGATCTTCCTGTTGACTTTTTTCTGTATTTTGCTGCTCCTTCAGGATCACGTTTTTTCTTTTTCAGTTCTCTTCTTTTGTCACATAGATCGAGGATGTCTGCTGTGAACCAAGGTTTCTATGTCTGACGATGTTTGCCGAGGATCTTGCTGGTTGCGTCGATCACTATTTTGTTGAAGGTGTTGGTCAGCAAGTTCAGGTCAATGTTTTTATCACCAAGGATGGTAAGGGGTGCACCTTTCCCACCTATCATTGCTTTGAATGCTTCTTCTACATCAGGATCCTTAAGTTTCTCGATGTCAAATTTGATTCTTGTGTGATTTGGCATGTTGATCCTCTTCAGGCGGATGTGGAAAGTTGTCATCAACAAGTCATGATCGTTCCGATATCTGCTCCTGGAAAGCTTCGTGTCCTGGCAATGTTCACGCCTGTGCGAAAGCGCCGTTTCACCAAGATGTAGTCGATCTGATTGTGATATTTTCTATCTGGGCTGTGCTAGGTCCATCTTCTGGACGCTTTGTCTGGACCAAATGTGTTAGCCAGTATTAGTTCGTTGTACGTTGCAAACTCAATGAGCTTGTGTCCTCTCTCATTTGTTTCAGCATTGCAGAAAGGTCCGCAAGTGTCTTGCCAGTTGGTCTGCGCATCCTCTCCCACTTTTGCATTCCAATCTTCCAGCACAATGATATTGTCTTTCTTTGGTGTTTCCTCAATGGTATCTTGCAATTGACTTAGCAATCTTCCACCTCACTGTCGTCGTAGTCAGACGTCGGGGCGTAAACTTGTATGACTGTGATGTTGAAGGGAATTGCCCTCAGGCGGATGGTGATGGGCCTGCTGGAGATGGGACGACAACCCATGACAGTGTTCACGATGTCTTTGTGTACAAGAAACCCAACGCCATGTTCGTGTTTGTCCTTATTGTCACTGAAGTAGACCTTGTGTCCTTCTTCGGTTGATGTTTCACCAAAGTTTTTCCAAACGCATCTCAGAGAATCCAAGCAGTTTCCATCGGTATCTCTCCATTTCATGTGTGAGTTCTTTCAGGTTCCCTGCAGCTCTAAGTGTCCTAACGTTCCATGTGCCGATGGTGATCTTGTCTCATCCACGGACCTTCTTGGTAGGGGCGCTAGTAGCATACTTATCACCTCCGTCCTGGTGTACGGCGGAAGGCACGGCCATTGTTGACCCGGGCTGCGACCGATCCGATATGAATTGGTTTTCATGATCATGGTGTGTTTTGGGCAGATTTACAACCTAGCGGAGCCCATCCCTCTCCAGTCTGGTTGACCACAGCCGATACCCACCAGAAGATGTGGCACGCCTTGTTCCCGAACACGTGGTCGTTGAACTCTTCCTGGAGACCTTCCGCCCTGGCCGTTGACTTCGTCGAGGAAGACTTCCGCCCTGTGATGTCGTGTTAGCATCACCGTATTTTACCCATAGTTGGTAGACTCGTGGGGGCGGGAGCGTCTTATTCCATCCCGTGCAGACATTAGATGTAGCAAGCGGTAGATGTAGCAACTAGATGTAAGACTGCCCCACCTGCTAGGCTCCATGTAGAAGTTGCCTGCGAGGTATCTCTTCCTGGGACTGTCACTGTTGCCACTGTTGTCACTGTCGTCACTGTCGTCACTGTCGTCACTGTCGTCACTGTTGTCACTGTTGTCACTGTTGTCACTGTTATCACTGCTGTCACTGCTGTCACTGTTGTCACTGTCGTCACTGTCGTCACTGTCGTCACTGTCGTCACTGTTGTCACTGCTGTCCTGTTGTCACTGCTGTCACTGTTGTCACTGTTGTCACTGTTGTCACTGTTGCCACTGCTGTCACTGTTGTCACTGTCGTCACTGTCGTCACTGTCGTCACTGTCGTCACTGTCGTCACTGTCGTCACTGTCGTCACTGTTGTCACTGCTGTCCTGTTGTCACTGCTGTCACTGTTGTCACTGTTGTCACTGTTGCCACTGTTGTCACTGCAGCTGTAGTTGACTGCCATGTTACCTTCTGCACTCATCTTGATGCCGTCCGAGGTGAGACTCACTCCGCCACCAAACTCACCAAACCCCACTTGTTCTTCTAGGTAAACATCGTCTGATCCAGTCTTGCTGCCAACACTGAAGTCTACACACAATAAAGGTTGTGATTGAACAGTTCTTCCATCAAACCATTACTGAAGTCTGTACACAAACAAAGGTTGTGATTGTACATTCAAGTTCGTCCAGTTACATCATCTGAGTGTCCATCACTGACCACTCCAGCCCAATCTCCAGACACCATCTTGATGGGACTACAACATAAATGTCCATCACTGACCACTCCAACCACATATCCACACACCAACTTGATAAAACTACAACATATATTGTCCACTGAATATACACCACTGACCACTCCAGCAGCCACATCTCCAGACAGCATATTGAAGGGACTACAACATACAATGTCCACTGAGTGTCCATCTCTGACCACTCCAGCCACATCTCCAGACACCATATCGATGAGGCTACAACATAGAATATCCACTCAGTGTCCAGTCATTATTCAACATTACAGCCACATCTCCACACATCATCATGATGGGACTAGAACATATACTGTCCACTGAGTGTCCAGTCACCACTGATCTCTCCAGCCACATCTCCACACACCATCTTGAATGGACTAGAACATACAATGTCCATTGAGTGTCCATTCATCACTGACCACTGCAGCCACATCTCCACTCACCAACTTGATGGGACTGCTACATAGAATGTCCACTGAGTGTCCATCACTGACCACTCCAACCACATCTCTAGACACCATCTTGATGGGACTACAACATAAATGTCCACCACTGACCACTCCAGCCATATCTCCACACACCATATTGTTGGGAGTACAACAGAAATGTCCATCATTGACCACTCCAGCCACATCTCCACACACCATCTTGATGGGACTACAACAGAAATGTCCATCATTGACCACTCCAGCCACATCTCCACACACCATCTTGATGGGAGTACAACATAAATGTCCACCACTGACCACTCCAGCCATATCTCCACACACCATCTTGATGGGAGTACAACAGAAATGTCCATCACTGACCACTCCAGCCACATCTCCAGACACCAACTTGATGGAACTACAACACACAGTGTCCAATGAGTATCCATCACTGACCACGCCAGCCACATCTCCAGACACCATCTTGAAGGGACAACAACATACAATGTCCACCGAGTGTCCAGTCATCACTGACCACTCCAGCCACATCTCCAGACACTATCTTGCAGGGACAACAACATGCAATGTCCACTGAGGGTCCAGCCATCTCTGACCATTCCAGCCACATCTCCAGACACCATCTTGAAGGGACTACACATACAATATCTACTGAGTGCCCATCACTGACCATTCCAGCCACATCTCCAGAAATTATCTTGATGGGACAACAACATACAATGTGCACTAAGTGTCCAGTCATCACTGACCACTCCAGCCACATCTCAACACACCATCATGATCGGACTACAACATAGAATATCCATTGAGTGTCCAGTCGCCACTGACCTCCCCAGCCATATCTCCAGACACCATCTTGATGGGACTAGAACATACAATGTCCACCGAGTGTCCATTCATCACTGACCATTCTAGTCACATCTCCAGACACCATCTTGGTGAGAGTACAACATACACTGACCACTAAGTGCCCATCACTGACCACTCCAGCCACATCTCCAGACAACAACTTGATAAGACTAGAACATACTGATAGTCCAGCTATCACTGACCACTCCAGCCATATCTCTAGACAGCAACATGATGGGACTACAACATACGATGTCCACTGAGTATCCATCACTGACCACACCAGTTCAGCAGACTATACGTGTACAAATTACTAACCTTGCTTATTCCAGGTAGCGGAATAGACGGCATCAATCAATCAATATAACATGTTTTTGTGTTTATGTAGACAACCATATGTTGATGAGAACATAAATCACTTACACCAGTATTCTTTGTATCTTATCAAGGATCATTTCCTGGGACTTAATTATAATTATAAACACATTTTGGCGCATGACAATGACATGATTTATATAAATACACATCATAATGAAAATTGTAGAATCATCATTTAAATTGTCCTACTTTCATCCTATATTTAATACATATTCTTAATACGTCGTTGCTTTCATCTATCAATTGTTTTATGAAATACGGTTGCTATGCAAGTTAAAAACTGTTGTAAGTCGTATGTTAAATTGTTTTACTGTTTCCAGTAGTAGTTTGGGTGGAACTAAAAAACAAATGTAGTTCGCTGAAATTATAAAAAGGCTGAAGTTATTTAATGCACTCATTATGTGCGCACAACCAGTAGGGTTTGGATCTTGAACACCAGTGGAGTTTGAATCACACCACACATAACGCTGGAATATACTACAATAAATTAAACAGTGATCGCTATTTTAAACTATTGTTTGAACACGTTATGTACATCTGTTTCTTTGAATTCTTTCATAAAATAATAAATTAATTTGTTTAGCAAATTTAAACATTATCTATAAATTAATAAAAATAATAATAAAATAAATATTTCGTGGAGAATGTCTGAGCCAAGAAGAGTTATGAAAGTGGAATCACAGGTCATACAATGATTTCATAATCTGCTGAGGATACTGCTCACTGCAGTGCACTTTTTTCCAATGGCATGCTGTGGTCTTGCGAATGTGAATCTAACAATAATAATTATTCAAAGAATTAATCATGCATTTGATTCGTATTTGATTGTGCATTTGACAAATCAAATGTTTGCACAGCATTCACATGCGCATTCAAACGTATTTGCATTTGTTAACAAGCCTGATGTTGTCTAGGTGGTACTAGGGCAGTTTAAGACAGCACACCATCATTATTAGGCCCTTTTACTGAAGCCATTGCATGCGAGTTATTTTGGTATTGATAAGCTCAAGACACTACAACACACTTCTGATTGCAAATGATAGTAAGTATTATAACGTATATCAGCTTTACGCTGTTGTCATATAAATCTCACAGTGTTGTATGTTTGTATGTGACATATAACATGTTAAAAATGTTGGTTAAAACCACTTTTACATATTCATCCCTTTTTCCCACTAAATGGGCACATTTACAACTTTTATGTATTAACTGACTGAAAAACAGTCTCTATAAATGCCCCCAAATAGCACTTTTTCAAAATTGTTTTAGTTAATGATTTTTTAGTTAATACAACAATATTTTGTGTCATCATATTATAATAATAAAACTTTATTTTGACACCGTCAAATCCGGGACGGTTGTCCCGTTCACGGGTGTGTGCATTAAAGCACTAAATAGCTTAAAATTATAATTAGTCCAGGTAAATAATAAAATAATAATAACGATAGGCTATAAAACATGTTAAAACTGTAGAATGTTCCTCTGTGTAAATTATTTTAAATATATATTTACAAATTAAACTGCATTCGTTAAGAGTAATATTAAATGTGTGAAATATAAAAAAACACTAATACCATGAATACTACAAAGATAATAAATAATGAATACTACAATGATAATAAATAAGATATGTAATATGTGTGTTAAATTCAACGTGTGTCTTTAGTTGTTTCTTAAATTGAAGGAGATTGCCGTTGTTGCGCATGTTCATGGGAAGTTTGTTCCACAGAGTGGGGCCAGCACAAGCAATTGCACGGCGGCCGAAACGTTCTAAGTTCACTCTAGGAACTTGCAAGAGTAACCCGCTTGCAGAGCGTAGGGAACGGCGTGGTGTATATTGGTGTAATAATGTCGCAAGGTACTCAGGCGTACTATCGTATAATGCCCTGTGCACAAGAACGAGTATCTTAAACTCAATACGCCTCCTAACAGGTGCAGGTGACGATCATTTATTCCGAAAAGCATCGCATTACCATAGTCAAGTCGCGATGTCACTAGTCCGTGGACCAGACTCTTACATGCACTGGTGGTAACAGAATCTCGTATCTTTGCAATTTGTGATAGGTGATAATAGGCGTTGCGACATACGTTCGCTACTTGTGACGCCATCGATAGATCAGTGTCAACGACGAATCCGGGATCTGGGATAACGGAGGAGGTGTCAACGAACTGGCCACATATGTTGACGCGGCTTAACGATATAGGAGTACGCAGACTTGGCGAAGGGATGACAATGGCTTCGGATTTGGTGTCGTTCATCACGAGTCCGTTGTCATGGAGCCATATTTTCACTTCCTGTATGCAGGCCTCCATACGTGCAAGGGCTTGTGTGTGGTCAGTTGGTGGGAAAGTGATGTAGAGTTGAGTGTCGTCTGCATATAGGTGGTGTTGAATGTTGTGCTGTTGTAGAAGTTTGGTTAAAGGTGCGATGTACGCGTTAAAAATAATCGGTCCCAGGATAGACCCTTGCGGCACTCCTGTCATTATGGTGTTTATTTCCAACACGCCATTCTTTACACGTACTACATATGTTCGATCACACATATAATATGTCAGTCAGGCGAGGACGTCGCCAGATAACCTGTATCCACGCAACCGTCGCAGCAGTATGGATTATTACGGGTTCTATTAAAAATATATCAGTGGCGGGGGTAGGTCACATCCCCTCTCGCTAACCGCTTTTGCGTATCATACCAAGGACTGTTAACATAGATTCCGCCTTTTAAACTTGGATCCGCCCCTGCTGGCGCAAGTCTGACAATGAAATTAATAATGGCCCGGACTGTGGAGATTACAAATGCGCAGCGAATTTACTGATGCACGGTGCCGTGCACGCAAACACACCACATTACCTTGCTGGCCATGTATCTGCTTATGTTCCCTTTCGCTCTCTTTGCTTAGCCGACCAGTATGTCATGGTTGTGCCTAGAGTTAACCTGGAATGGTTCCGCCGACGCGCATTTTCATGTGCAGGTCCCACCCTCTGGAACTCTCTTACACTAGAGCTAAGAATGCAATGTAACTCTGAACGTTTTAGGACGGACCTGAAAACCTTGCTCTTTAATAAGGCTTAGTCGTAATTTCTTTTCGTTTAAAATATTTACATATATATTTGAATACTATATATGACCTACATAGATAATGGAGATGTGTAGTCTTATTACGTTACGTTATATAACACATGTATAGTAATATTATAATTACTTACATCATGTATTTTTACATCATGTTTTAGTTTGTAGACACCCCTGGATCTATGTTTGTAGAGATATGTGGTGTCTAAATAAATGTTGATTTGATTTGAAGCAGGCGCCGCAAATTATATGTCGAAGGAGAGGATCTTTTCGTAGGGCCTACAAAAGGGTGCCCTTTCATTCTTTCATTACCCCCCCTCTATTGTTGGAACAAACTTTCCTCTCGGCCGCCATTCTGCCTTATCATAGTATAGATCATCAAGTAATCAGTCATCTTCAATGATGGGGGATAAATGAACTATATAATGACAATTTAGTGACAAGAAGATCTTGAACTTACAAAACAACTGTTCCTCATGAAACAAGAAACTAGCTCGGATCGAAGTTCGTGTCGCAAACGGTCCATTATTTTATAAAAACGTAATCTACTACTCAGGACATGTTTCTTTAAAAAAACATTTTAGAGGAATGTCAGAAATTGGCAGAAGTAAATTTTATATTAAAGAAAAACTTTCTGGGAACAAATTCACTTAAAGAATCTTTTTGTTGCAAACAGGGCAACGTTCTCCACAAAATGGCAAACTTCTGGGGGAAATACACTTTAAGATATCATAACAAGTGTGAATCAGTTTACTTAGATGCATACCAATTTAAATAATGTTCACTTAGACATAATTCACTATCAGTCTAATAAAAAAATTGAACGACTAAACCAGGCCAGTTTAATTTATGAATGACATTTAAAAAAGGAATTAGAACGTTTTTATGAAACCAAAATAGTAACGTGATATTCAGTTTTAGTGACCACATAATAATTATTCCTCCACAATTTATTGATCATGCCAGTGAGTCAAGCCAATGTGTCAGTGTAATATGTTGATCGTGTCAGTGAGTCATGCCAATGTATCAGTGTAATATGTTGATCATGTCAGTGAGTCATGCCGATGTATCAGTGTAATATGTTGGTCGTATCAGTGAGTCGTGCCAATGTGTCAGTGTAATATGTAGATCATGTCAGTGAGTCATGCCAATGTGTTAGTGTAACATGTAGATCATGTCAGTGAGTCATGCCAATTTGTCGGTGAAATATGTTGATCATGTCAGTGAGTCATGCCAATGTGTTAGTGTAACATTTAGATCACGTCAGTGAGTCATGCCAATGTGTCAGTGTAATATGTTGATTATGTTAGTGAGCCATGCCAATGTGTCAGTGTAATATCTTGATCATGTCAGGGAGTAATGCCAATGTGTCTATGTAATATGTTGACCATGTCAGTGAGCCATGCCAATGTGTCTGTGTAATACGTTGATCATGTCAGTGAGCCATGCCAATGTGTCTATGTAATATATTGATTATGTCAGTTAGTCATGCCAATGTGTCAATGTAATATATTGATTATGTCAGTGAGCCATGCCAATGTGTCAGTGTACTATATTGATCATGTCAGTGAGTCATGCCAATGTGTCAATGTAATATGTTGGTCATGTCAGTGAGTCATGCCAATGTGTCAGTGTACTATCTTGACCATGTCAGTGAGGCATGCCAATGTGTCAGTGTAATATGTTGATCATGTCAGTGAGTCATGCCAATGTGTCAGTGTAATATATTGATTATGTCAGTGAGTCATGCCAATGTGTCAGTGTAATATATTGATTATGTCAGTGAGCCATACCAATGTGTCAGTGTACTATCTTGATCATGTCAGTGAGTCATGCCAATGTGTCAGTGTAATATGTAGATCATGTCAGTGAGTCATGCCAACGTGTTAGTGTAACATGTAGATCATGTCAGTGAGTCATGCCAATTTGTCGGTGAAATATGTTGATCATGTCAGTGAGTCATGCCAATGTATTAGTGTAACATTTAGATCACGTCAGTGAGTCATGCCAATGTGTCAGTGTAATATGTTGATCATGTCAGTGAGTCATGCCAATGTGTCAGTGTAATGTGTTGATCATGTCAGTGAGCCATGCCAATGTGTCAGTGTAATATCTTGATCATGTCAGTGAGTAATGCCAATGTGTCTATGTAATATGTTGACCATGTCAGTGAGCCATGCCAATGTGTCTGTGTAATACGTTGATCATGTCAGTGAGCCATGCCAATGTGTCTATGTAATATATTGATTATGTCAGTTAGTCATGCCAATGTGTCAATGTAATATATTGATTATGTCAGTGAGCCATGCCAATGTGTCAGTGTACTATATTGATCATGTCAGTGAGTCATGCCAATGTGTCAATGTAATATGTTGGTCATGTCAGTGAGTCATGCCAATGTGTCAGTGTACTATCTTGACCATGTCAGTGAGGCATGCCAATGTGTCAGTGTAATATGTTGATCATGTCAGTGAGTCATGCCAATGTGTCAGTGTAATATATTGATTATGTCAGTGAGTCATGCCAATGTGTCAGTGTAATATATTGATGATGTCAGTGAGCCATACCAATGTGTCAGTGTACTATCTTGATCATGTCAGTGAGTCATGCCAATGTGTCAGTGTAATATGTTGATCGTGTCAGTGAGTCATGCCAATGTGTCAGTGTACTATCTTGATCATGTCAGTGAGTCATGCCAATGTGTCAGTGTAATATGTTGATCGTGTCAGTGAGTCATGCCAATGTGTCAGTGTACTATCTTGATCATGTCAGTGAGTCATGCCAATGTGTCAGTGTAATATGTTGATCGTGTCAGTGAGTCATGCCAATGTGTCAGTGTACTATCTTGATCATGTCAGTGAGTCATGCCAATGTGTCAGTGTAATATGTTGATCGTGTCAGTGAGTCATGCCAATGTGTCAGTGTACTATCTTGATCATGTCAGTGAGTCATGCCAATGTGTCAGTGTAATATGTTGATCATGTCAGTGAGTCATGCTAACGTGTCAGTGTAGTATCTTGATCATAAAAAGTAAAGGTAAGTTCTTATATAGCGCAGTATCCAGTCCTCAGGACTGCTCAAAGCGCTTAACACTTTACTCCCTGGCAGACCTGTTCAACCAAACACCTTCTCGATTTCTCTGGGAAGCATCCAGCCACGCTGCAATTAATGCGCGAAGACTTCGTACACAAATATCCACCACTGTCTATAGCCAGGTATTCATTCATACAGCTGAGTGAATTGGAGCAACGTATAGTGAACGAACTTGCCCAAGGTTCGACACAGCCACACATGATTCGAACACGGGTTTTTATTATTACTAGCATTTTAGGGTTCTCTCGGTTGAGAGTCCAAAGCTCTAGCCACTGCACCACGGCACTACATCATGTCAGTGAGTCATGCCAATGTGTCAGTGTACTATTTTGATCATGTCAGTGAGTCATGCCAATGTGTCAGTGTAATATTTTGATCATATCAGTGAGTCATGCCAATGTAACAGTGTAATATGTTGATCATATCAGTGAGTCATGCCAATGTATCAGTGTAATATGTTGATCATGTCATTGAGCTATACCAATGTGTCCGTGCAATATCTTGATCGTGTCAGTGAGCCATACCAATGTGTCCGTGCAATATCTTGATCGTGTCAGTGAGCCATACCAATGTGTCCGTGCAATATCTTGCACGGACACATTGGACAAATAAAGAGTCAAGACATGCTTTTAGTAGTATGGTTGGTAATGGATCGAGATCGCATGACTTATTTGGGGAGGACATTATTATTTTCCTCACTTCATCAACTGTGGCTGGCTCAAACAATACAAGTGGAGAATTTAGTTGTGGGGAGTCCACATTTGCAGTACTTAAAGTGTGACATGGAAAAGCAGAACGTATAAGACTTATTTTATCTTTGAAATGACTAGAAAACGAGTCACACAGAGATTTGACTGACACATGAGTAGGTAGAGATGGAGGCGACCGTCTATGTAAAATATGATTTATGCAGTTCCATAGCTGACGTGGGTTATCAGAGTTACTCGAGACCATGTTTGTGTAATAATTTGATTTAGCTTTGGCCATTTGTCTGTTGCAGTAGTGACACTGTTTAGAATATCGTGATCTGTCCAAAGGCGAGCGTGATTTGCGCCATACACGTTCAAGATAGCGCCGGCGCTTTTTAGATTGTAGAATTTCAGGAGTCATCCATGGAGCATGTGGCTTTTGGGACACATATTTAGATCTCAGGGGTGCATGTTTATTAAGTAAATCTTTGCGTACTTGACAGTACTGTCGATACAGATCTGATAGATGTTCTTTGGGTTTACTGATGAGGTCGGATTTAAGGATGTCTGTCATTAATGCGGCAATGTCAATCTTATGGATCGGTCGGTAAAACACTTTGTTTTTGGACTCTACGGGAATTCTAGGAACTTTGAGATCAGCAATGACAGTGTGGTGGTCTGATAAACCATCTGAAGCAGTAGGTGTCTGAATACTGTTACAATCTGAGCGGGTGATTAAGAGATCGAGCCAGTGGCCATGTATGTGTGTTGAGAAGGTAACATGTTGTTTCATGTCATAGGATGCCAGAATGTCATTAAATGTACTTGTTGTTGATGAAGGTGTGTCCAGATGAAGATTAAAATCACCGAGTATATAAAATTCTGAATAAATAGTTGCCAGATTTTCAAGTAGATCCTGGAATTCTTCAAAGAAATGGGCAGGGTGTCCCGGAGGGCGATAAATGCACATAAAATAACCAGAGAAAGATGAATCGGAAATTTCGGCACAGATGGCCTCAAAGCTGGAGTAATCAGCTTTGAGGCCAGTAATGAATGATAGAACTAAACCACTGAGGTATAAAATTTAGGCAAACGTGTAGTTGTAATGATGAAATCGAGGTTGGCCCGGATACTAAGCAAGTGCTCCTATATTATCTTTAAACAATTCTGCCGGTTTGCGGGCCGGCACTTTTTCAAAGTTACCGGCCCGACGAAATGTTTGACGGTCTCAGGCCTCCGGGTCGGCAGTAATTTCGAACACTGTTTGAAACCCTCGTCTGTGATGATTGATCCCAAGTACTTCAAGTTTATTACTGTTTCAAGTCTCTGTCCACTAACTTTGACCTCTGTATAGATGCCTTGTGTATTGTTTGTCATCGGTTTGGTCTTTTCGGCGCTGATCTCCATGCCGTATGCTGTAGAGGTTTTGTCCAGGCACTCCACCAAGTTGACTAGTTCTTGTTCTTCTCCTGCTAGGCCGTCGACTTCATCAGCGAAGTGAAGGTTGGTGATTGTCCTGCCTCCAATGCTTGATGGTTTTCCAAGGCATCATTCATGATCCTTTCCAGAAAGATGTTGAAGAGGGTGGGTGATAGTAGGCATCCTTGTCGAACTCCCACTGTTGCTCGAAACCAGTCTCCTATGCTGTCATTGAAGATGACTGCACTGGCGGCCTTGTCATGCAGTTGTTCAATGGTTCGGACAAGATTGGAGCCAATTATGTACTTCCTCATGGTTACCCTATCAAAGGCCTTCTTAAAGTCTATGAAGACATGGTACGTAGTACGTACATGCTTTGCTGGTGTTGAAGGTGTTTCTCGCAAAGGATTCTAAGGTTGAAGATCTGTTCACTGGTGGTCCGTCCTGTTCGAAAACCCGCCTGTTCTTCTGCGATGATATTTTCCTTCTGTGGTTTGAGTCCATGGTTGCGTTCAATTACATTGATCAATTACAATTACATGACTGGATAATTTTCAATTATAGTTACAATTATTTTTCATTTCAAATACAATTACCGTCCCAAAATATATTCAATTATAATTGTCAATTACAATGGGTTTTCGTTTCGCTTAAAATAATATAAACATAACTAATGATATATCTCAGATCATCCCACATTTATATCATTACCACACAGTTGGCTTCTCAGCACCTTGCTGCCTTCGAGCTTACTAGAAAATAATTCCACAGTGAAAGGATAGTGTTAGTGCACAGCCTTATTTAACTAAATTACAATTAGTACAGCTGGCCTGTGTAGCACTGGACCACATGCCTATCGTTTGTTCTTGGCCTCCTACTTAACACTTGTCAACTGCTGAAGCCTGCTACTGCTAGAGCTAGTGTTTCAATGGAGCAGCTCTATATGCCCTCCCCAATGGAAGAGAAGCCATGTTTTTATCACTCTATCAGTGCTTCCAATGTGCCAAGTCAATAAGCCAAATACAGACTACTGTGCCTGTCCATGGGTGACTGGTTGTTTTGAAAGACACTGCTAAATGCTTTATGCAACATGACTGTGCCAAGACTGTGGCAGGACAGGCAGACAGCTGTTATCTGCCCATGTTCACCAGAAAGAGTCACTATCTGACTATAACACCCCCAAAAATGGGGAATATGAGAGGGAAGGTGATTTCAGAGGGAAACAGCCTTGGTTTTCATAATGAAATAAAAAAAAACAGTTCTGAGAGTTTCACCCACAATTGGAGAAACGATGGGAAAGTAATTGAATTGTAATTGAACAATTAAGGCAATTACAATGGCCAATTACAAGTACGACACACACAAAATCAGTTACAATTACAATTACGATATTTTCAAATATTTCAATTACAATTACACCGTAATTGTAATTAATTACACAATTACGAATTATAATTGACCCCAACCCTGTTTGGGTCTGTTGAGTAGGATTTTCAGCATGACTTTACTCGGGTGACTAATAAGGCTGATTGTTCTATTCTTTTGGCACATCAGTAGGTTGCCTTTCTTGGGAAGCGTGATGATAAGTGACTGGGTCCATGGGGTGGTCCATTCTCCTGTCTGCTAGATCTTGTTGCAGATTGTTGTAAGGGTGGTGATCAAGGCTTCTCTCCAGCTTGAACCAGTTCTGCTGGTATGTTGTTATTTCCAGCTGATTTCCTTTTATTCTGAGATTCCACTGCAGCCTCCACTTCATCACGAAGAATGGGTTAATCGTCTCCTTTGGTGATATATGGACAATTTAGTATCGCTAGGTCTCCGTTGGTCTTGTAGTTGTACAGTTCTGCGCAGTATTCTGTCCATCGGTTGAAAATCTGTTGTTCTTCTGTAAGGCATGTCCCTGATTTGTCTTGGATGGCGGTGGTTATCCCTTTCTTCACTGATGTCAGGTCTTTCACAACTTGGTAGGCCTTCTTGCTGTTGTTCTCGCTCAGACTGTCTTCAATTTCACAACATTGTTCTGCTGTCCAGTCATCTTCTGCTCTTCTCATATCTTGTCTGATCTTCCTGTTGACTTTTTCTGTATTTTGCTGCTCCTTCAGGATCACGTTTTTTCTTTTTCAGTTCTCTTCTTTTGTCACATAGATCGAGGATGTCTGCTGTGAACCAAGGTTTCTATGTCTGACGATGTTTGCCGAGGATCTTGCTGGTTGCGTCGATCACTATTTTGTTGAAGGTGTTGGTCAGCAAGTTCAGGTCAATGTTTTTATCACCAAGGATGGTAAGGGGTGCACCTTTCCCACCTATCATTGCTTTGAATGCTTCTTCTACATCAGGATCCTTAAGTTTCTCGATGTCAAATTTGATTCTTGTGTGATTTGGCATGTTGATCCTCTTCAGGCGGATGTGGAAGGTTGTCATCAACAAGTCATGATCGTTCCGATATCTGCTCCTGGAAAGCTTCGTGTCCTGGCAATGTTCACGCCTGTGCGAAAGCGCCGTTTCACCAAGATGTAGTCGATCTGATCGTGATATTTTCCATCTGGGCTGTGCTAGGTCCATCTTCTGGACGCTTTGTCTGGACCAAATGTGTTAGCCAGTATTAGTTCGTTGTACGTTGCAAACTCAAGGAGCTTGTGCCCCCTCTCATTTGTTTCAGCATTGCAGAAAAGTCCGCAAGTGTCTTGCCAGTTGGTTTGCGCATCCTCTCCCATTTTTGCATTCCAATCTTCCAATACAATGATATTGTCTTTCTTTGGTGTTTCCTCAATGGTATCTTGCAATTGGCTTAGCAATCTTCCACCTCACTGTCGTCGTAGTCAGACGTCGGGGCGTAAACTTGTATGACTGTGATGTTGAAGGGAATTGCCCTCAGGCGGATGGTGATGGGCCTGCTGGAGATGGGACGACAACCCATGACAGTGTTCACGATGTCTTTGTGTACAAGAAACTCAACGCCATGTTCGTGTTTGTCCTTATTGTCACTGAAGTAGACCTTGTGTCCTTCTTCGGTTGATGTTTCGCCAAAGTTTTTCCAAACGCATCTCAGAGAATCCAAGCAGTTTCCATCGGTATCTCTCCATTTAATGTGTAAGTTCTTTCAGGTTCCCTGCAGCTCTAAGTGTCCTAACGTTCCATGTGTCGATGGTGATCTTGTCTCATCCACGGACCTTCTTGGTAGGGGCGCTAGTAGCATACTTATCACCTCCGTCCTGGTGTACGGCGGAAGGCACGGCCATTGTTGACCCGGGCTGCGACCGATCCGATATGAATTGGTTTTCATGATCATGGTGTGTTTTGGGCAGATTTACAACCTAGCGGAGCCCATCCCTCTCCAGTCTGGTTGACCACAGCCGATACCCACCAGAAGATGTGGCACGCCTTGTTCCCGAACACGTGGTCGTTGAACTCTTCCTGGAGACCTTCCGCCCTGGCCGTTGACTTCGTCGAGGAAGACTTCCGCCCTGTGATGTCGTGTTAGCATCACCGTATTTTACCCATAGGTGGTAGACTCGTGGGGGCGGGAGCGTCTTATTCCATCCCGTGCAGACATTAGATGTAGCAAGCGGTAGATGTAGCAACTAGATGTAAGACTGCCCCACATGCTAGGCTCCATGTAGAAGTTGCCTGCGAGGTATCTCTTCCTGGGACTGTCACTGTTGCCACTGTTGTCACTGTCGTCACTGTCGTCACTGTCGTCACTGTTGTCACTGCTGTCACTGTTGTCACTGTTGTCACTGTTATCACTGCTGTCACTGTTGTCACTGTCGTCACTGTGGTCACTGTCGTCACTGTTGTCACTGCTGTCACTGCTGTCACTGTTGTCACTGTTGCCACTATTGTCACTGCAGCTGTAGTTTACTGCCATGTTACCTTCTGCACTCATCTTGATGCCGTCCGAGGTGAGACTCACTCCGCCACCAAACTCACCAAACCCCACTTGTTCTTCTAGGTAAACATCGTCTGATCCAGTCTTGCTGCCAACACTGAAGTCTACACACAATAAAGGTTGTGATTGAACAGTTCTTCCATCAAACCATTACTGAAGTCTGTACACAAACAAAGGTTGTGATTGTACATTCAAGTTCGTCCAGTTACATCATCTGAGTGTCCATCACTGACCACTCCAACCCAATCTCCAGACACCACCTTGATGGGACTACAACGTAAATGTCCATCACTGACCACTCCAGCCACATCTCCACACACCATCTTGATGGGACTACAACAGAAATGTCCATCACTGACCACTCCAACCACATATCCACACACCAACTTGATAAAACTACAACATATAATGTCCACTGAGTATACACCACTGACCACAGCCACATCTCCAGACAGCGTATTGAAGGGACTACAACATACAATGTCCACTGAGTGTCCATCTCTGACCACTCCAGCCACATCTCCAGACACCATATCGATGAGGCTACAATATAGAATATCCACTCAGTGTCCAGTCATTATTCAACATTACAGCCACATCTCCACACATCATCATGATGGGACTAGAACATACACTGTCCACTGAGTATCCAGTCACCACTGATCTCTCCAGCCACATCTCCACACACCATCTTGAATGGACTAGAACATACAATGTCCACTGAGTGTCCATTCATCACTGACCACTGCAGCCACATCTCCACTCACCAACTTGATGGGACTGCGACATAGAATGTCCACTGAGTGTCCATCACTGACCACTCCAACCACATCTCTAGACATCATCTTGTTGGGAGTACAACAGAAATGTCCATCATTGACCACTCCAGCCACATCTCCACACACCATCTTGATGGGACTACAACAGAAATGTCCATCATTGACCACTCCAGCCACATCTCCACACACCATCTTGATGGGAGTACAACAGAAATGTCCATCACTGACCACTCCAACCACATATCCACACACCATCTTGATGGGAGTACAACAGAAATGTCCATCACTGACCACTCCAACCACATATCCACACACCAACTTGATAAAACTACAACATATAATGTCCACTGAGTATACACCACTGACCACTCCAGCAGCCACATCTCCAGACAGCATATTGAAGGGACTACAACATACAATGTCCACTGAGTGTCCATCTCTGACCACTCCAGCCACATCTCCAGACACCATATCGATGAGGCTACAATATAGAATATCCACTCAGTGTCCAGTCATTATTCAACATTACAGCCACATCTCCATACATCATCATGATGGGACTAGAACATACACTGTCCACTGAGTATCCAGTCACCACTGATCTCTCCAGCCACATCTCCACACACCATCTTGAATGGACTAGAACATACAATGTCCATTGAGTGTCCATTCATCACTGACCACTGCAGCCACATCTCCACTCACCAACTTGATGGGACTGCGACATAGAATGTCCACTGAGTGTCCATCACTGACCACTCCAACCACATCTCTAGACACCATCTTGATGGGACTACAACATAAATGTCCACCACTGACCACTCCAGCCATATCTCCACACACCATATTGTTGGGAGTACAACAGAAATGTCCATCATTGACCACTCCAGCCACATCTCCACACACCATCTTGATGGGACTACAACAGAAATGTCCATCATTGACCACTCCAGCCACATCTCCAGACACCAACTTGATGGAACTACAACACACAGTGTCCAATGAGTATCCACCACTGACCACGCCAGCCACATCTCCAGACACCATCTTGAAGGGACAACAACATACAATGTCCACTGAGGGTCCAGCCATCTCTGACCATTCCAGCCACATCTCCAGACACCATCTTGAAGGGACTACACATACAATATCTACTGAGTGCCCATCACTGACCATTCCAGCCACATCTCCAGAAATTATCTTGATGGGACAACAACATACAATGTGCACTAAGTGTCCAGTCATCACTGACCACTCCAGCCACATCTCAACACACCATCATGATCGGACTACAACATAGAATATCCATTGAGTGTCCAGTCGCCACTGACCTCCCCAGCCATATCTCCAGACACCATCTTGATGGGACTAGAACATACAATGTCCACCGAGTGTCCATTCATCACTGACCATTCTAGTCACTTCTCCATACACCATCTTGGTGAGAGTACAACATACACTGACCACTAAGTGCCCATCACTGACCACTCCAGCCACATCTACAGACAACAACTTGATCAGACTAGAACATACTGATAGTCCAGCTATCACTGACCACTCCAGCCATATCTCTAGACAGCAACATGATGGGACTACAACATCCGATGTCCACTGAGTATCCATCACTGACCACACCAGTTCAGCAGACTATACGTGTACAAATTACTAACCTTGCTTATTCCAGGTAGCGGAATAGACGGCATCAATCAATCAATATAACATGTTTTTGTGTTTATGTAGACAACCATATGTTGATGAGAACATAAATCACTTACACCAGTATTCTTTGTATCTTATCAAGGATCATTTCCTGGGACTTAATTATAATTATAAACACAATTTGGCGCATGACAATGACATGATTTATATAAATACACATCATAATGAAAATTGTAGAATCATCATTTAAATTGTCCTACTTTCATCCTATATTTAATACATATTCTTAATACGTCGTTGCTTTCATCTATCAATTGTTTTATGAAATACGGTTGCTATGCAAGTTGAAAACTGTTGTAAGTCGTATGTTAAATTGTTTTACTGTTTCCAGTAGTAGTTTGGGTGGAACTAAAAAACCAATGTAGTTCAGTGAAATTATAAAAAGGCTGAAGTTATTTAATACACTCATTATGTGCGCACAACCAGTAGGGTTTGGATCTTGAACACCAGTGGAGTTTGAATCACAACACACATAACGCTGGAATATACTACAATAAATTACACAGTGATCGCTATTTTAAACTATTGTTTGAACATGTTATGTACATCTGTTTCTTTGAATTCTTTCATAAAATAGTAAATTAATTTGTTTAGCAAATTTAAACATTATCTATAAATGAATAAAAATAATAATAAAATAAATATTTCGTGGAGAATGTCTGAGCCAAGAAGAGTTATGAAAGTGGAATCACAGGTCATACAATGATTTCATAATCTGCTGAGGATACTGCTCACTGCAGTGCACTTTTTTTCCAATGGCATGCTGTAGTCTTGCGAATGTGAATCTAACAATAATAATTATTCAAAGAATTAATCATGCATTTGATTCGTATTTGATTGTGCATTTGACAAATCAAATGTTTGCATAGCATTCACATGCGCATTCAAACGTATTTGCATTTGTTAACAAGCCTGATGTTGTCTAGGTGGTACTAGGGCAGTTTAAGACAGCAAACCATCACTATTAGGCCCTTTTACTGAAGCCATTGCATGCGAGTTATTTTGGTATTGATAAGCTCAAGACACAACAACACACTTCTGATTGCAAATGATAGTAAGTATTATAACGTATATCAGCTTTACGCTGTTGTCATATAAATCTCACAGTGTTGTATGTTTGTATGTGACATATAACATGTTAAAAATGTTGATTAAAACCACTTTTACATGTTCATCCCTTTTCCCCACTAAATGGGCACATTTACAACTTTTATGTATCAACTGACTGAAAAACAGTCTCTATAAATGCCCCCAAATAGCACTTTTTCAAAATTGTTTTAGTTAATGATTTTTTAGTTAATACAACAATATTTTGTGTCATCATATTATAATAATAAAACTTTATTTTGACACCGTCAAATCCGGGACGGTTGTCCCGTTCACGGGTGTGTGCATTAAAGCACTAAATAGCTTAAAATTATAATTAGTCCAGGTAAATAATAAAATAATAATAACGATAGGCTATAAAACATGTTAAAACTGTAGAATGTTCCTCTGTGTAAATTATTTTAAATAGATATTTACAAATTAAACAAGAGTAATATTAAATGTGTGAAATATAAAAAAACACTAATACCATGAATACTACAAAGATAATAAATAATGAATACTACAATGATAATAAATAAGATATGTAATATGTGTGTTAAATTCCAATGTCTTTAGTTGTTTCTTAAATTGAAGGAGATTGCCGTTGTTGCGCATGTTCATGGGAAGTTTGTTCCACAGAGTGGGGCCAGCACAAGCAATTGCACGGCGGCCGAAACGTTCTAAGTTCACTCTAGGAACTTGCAAGAGTAACCCGCTTGCAGAGCGTAGGGAACGGCGTGGTGTATATTGGTGTAATAATGTCGCAAGGTACTCAGGCGTACTATCGTATAATGCCCTGTGCACAAGAACGAGTATCTTAAACTCAATACGCCTCCTAACAGGTGCAGGTGACGATCATTTATTCCGAAAAGCATCGCATTACCATAGTCAAGTCGCGATGTCACTAGTCCGTGGACCAGACTCTTACATGCACTGGTGGTAACAGAATCTCGTATCTTTGCAATTTGTGATAGGTGATAATAGGCGTTGCGACATACGTTCGCTACTTGTGACGCCATCGATAGATCAGTGTCAACGACGAATCCGGGATCTGGGATAACGGAGGAGGTGTCAACGAACTGGCCACATATGTTGACGCGGCTTAACGATATAGGAGTACGCAGACTTGGCGAAGGGATGACAATGGCTTCGGATTTGGTGTCGTTCATCACGAGTCCGTTGTCATGGAGCCATATTTTCACTTCCTGTATGCAGGCCTCCATACGTGCAAGGGCTTGTGTGTGGTCAGTTGGTGGGAAAGTGATGTAGAGTTGAGTGTCGTCTGCATATAGGTGGTGTTGAATGTTGTGCTGTTGTAGAAGTTTGGTTAAAGGTGCGATGTACGCGTTAAAAATAATCGGTCCCAGGATAGACCCTTGCGGCACTCCTGTCATTATGGTGTTTATTTCCGACACGCCATTCTTTACACGTACTACATATGTTCGATCACACATATAATATGTCAGTCAGGCGAGGACGTCGCCAGATAACCTGTATCCACGCAACCGTCGCAGCAGTATGGATTATTACGGGTTCTATTAAAAATATATCAGTGGCGGGGGTAGGTCACATCCCCTCTCGCTAACCGCTTTTGCGTATCATACCAAGGACTGTTAACATAGATTCCGCCTTTTAAACTTGGATCCGCCCCTGCTGGCGCAAGTCTGACAATGAAATTAATAATGGCCCGGACTGTGGAGATTACAAATGCGCAGCGAATTGACTGATGCACGGTGCCGTGCACGCAAACACACCACATTACCTTGCTGGCCATGTATCTGCTTATGTTCCCTTTCGCTCTCTTTGCTTAGCCGACCAGTATGTCATGGTTGTGCCTAGAGTTAACCTGGAATGGTTCCGCCGACGCGCATTTTCATGTGCAGGTCCCACCCTCTGGAACTCTCTTCCACTAGAGCTAAGAATGCAATGTAACTCTGAACGTTTTTGGACGGACCTGAAAACCTTGCTCTTTAATAAGGCTTTGTCGTAATTTCTTTTCGTTTAAAATATTTACATATATATTTGAATACTATATATGACCTACATAGATAATGGAGATGTTTAGTCTTATTACGTTACGTTATATAACACATGTATAGTAATATTATAATTACTTACATCATGTATTTTTACATCATGTTTTAGTTTGTAGACACCCCTGGATCTATGTTTGTAGAGATATATGGTGTCTAAATAAATGTTGATTTGATTTGAAGCAGGCGCCGCAAATTATATGTCGAAGGAGAGGATCTTTTCGTAGGGCCTACAAAAGGGTGCCCTTTCATTCTTTCATTACCCCCCCCTCTATTGTTGGAACAAACTTTCCTCTCGGCCGCCATTCTGCCTTATCATAGTATAGATCATCAAGTAATCAGTCATCTTCAATGATGGGGGATAAATGAACTATATAATGACAATTTAGTGACAAGAAGATCTTGAACTTACAAAACAACTGTTCCTCATGAAACAAGAAACTAGCTCGGATCGAAGTTCGTGTCGCAAATGGTCCATTATTTTATAAAAACGTAATCTACTACTCAGGACATGTTTCTTGAAAAATTTTTTTAGAGGAATGTCAGAAATTGGCAGAAGTAAATTTTATATTAAACATAAACTTTCTGGGAACAAATTCACTTAAAGAATCTTTTTGTTGCAAACAGGGCAACGTTCTCCACAAAATGGCAAACTTCTGGGGGAAATACACTTTAAGATACCATAGCAAGGGTGAATCAGTTTACTTAGATGCATACCAATTTAAATAATGTTCACTTAGACATGATTCACTATCAGTCTAATAAAAAAATTGAACGAGTAAACCAGGCCAGTTTAATTTATGAATGACATTTAAAAAAGAATTAAAACGTTTTTATGAAACCAAAATAGTAACGTGATATTCAGTTTTAGTGACCACATAATAATTATTCCTCCACAATTTATTGATCATGTCAGTGAGTCATGCCAATGTGTCAGTGTAATATGTTGATCGTGTTAGTGAGTCATGCCAATGTATCAGTGTAATATGTTGATCATGTCAGTGAGTCATGCCGATGTATCAGTGTAATATGTTGGTCGTATCAGTGAGTCATGCCAATGTGTCAGTGTAATATGTAGATCATGTCAGTGAGTCGTGCCAATGTGTTAGTGTAACATGTAGATCATGTCAGTGAGTCATGCCAATTTGTCGGTGAAATATGTTGATCATGTCAGTGAGTCATGCCAATGTGTTAGTGTAACATGTAGATCACGTCAGTGAGTCATGCCAATGTGTCAGTGTAATATGTTGATCATGTCAGTGAGTCATGCCAATGTGTCAGTGTAATGTGTTGATCATGTCAGTGAGCCATGCCAATGTGTCAGTGTAATATCTTGATCATGTCAGTGAGTAATGCCAATGTGTCTATGTAATATGTTGACCATGTCAGTGAGCCATGCCAATGTGTCTGTGTAATACGTTGATCATGTCAGTGAGCCATGCCAATGTGTATATGTAATATATTGATTATGTCAGTTAGTCATGCCAATGTGTCAATGTAATATATTGATTATGTCAGTGAGCCATGCCAATGTGTCAGTGTACTATCTTGATCATGTCAGTGAGTCATGCCAATGTGTCAATGTAATATGTTGGTCATGTCAGTGAGTCATGCCAATGTGTCAGTGTACTATCTTGACCATGTCAGTGAGGCATGCCAATGTGTCAGTGTAATATGTTGATCATGTCAGTGAGTCATGCCAATGTGTCAGTGTAATATATTGATTATGTCAGTGAGCCATATCAATGTGTCAGTGTACTATCTTGATCATGTCAGTGAGTCATGCCAATGTGTCAGTGTAATATGTTGATCATGTCAGTGAGTCATGCCAATGTGTCAGTGTAGTATCTCGATCATAAAAAGTAAAGGTAAGTTCTTATATAGCGCAGTATCCAGTTCTCAGGACTGCTCAAAGCGCTTAACACTTTACTCCCTGGCAGACCTGTTCAACCAAACACCTTCTCGACTTCTCTGGGAAGCATCCAGCCACGCTGCAATTAATGCGCGAAGACTATTCGTACACAAATATCCACCACTGTCTATAGCCAGGTATTCATTCATACAGCTGAGTGAATTGGAGCAACGTATAGTGAACGAACTTGCCCAAGGTTCGACACAGCCACACAGGATTCGAACACGGGTTTTTATTATTACTAGATTTTAGGGTTCTCTCGGTTGAGAGTCCGAAGCTCTATCCACTGCACCACGGCACTACATCATGTCAGTGAGTCATGCCAATGTGTCAGTGTACTATTTTGATCATGTCAGTGAGTCATGCCAATGTGTCAGTGTAATATTTTGATCATATCAGTGAGTCATGCCAATGTAACAGTGTAATATGTTGATCATATCAGTGAGTCATGCCAATGTATCAGTGTAATATGTTGATCATGTCATTGAGCCATACCAATGTGTCAGTGCAATATCTTGATCGTGTCAGTGAGCCATACCAATGTGTCCGTGCAATATCTTGATCGTGTCAGTGAGCCATACCAGTGTGTCAGTGCAATATCTTGATCGTGTCAGTGAGCCATACCAATGTGTCCGTGCAATAACTTGATCGTGTCAGTGAGCCATACCAATGTGACCGTGCAATATCTTGATCGTGTCAGTGAGACACACCAATGTGTCCGTGCAATATCTTGATCGTATCAGTGAGACACACCAATGTGTCCGTGCAATATCTTGATCGTGTCAGTGAGACATACCAATGTGTCCGTGCAATATCTTGATCATGTCAGTGAGCCATACCAATGTGTCAGTGCAATATCTTGATCGTGTCAGTGAGCCATACCAATGTGTCAGTGCAATATCTTGATCGTGTCAGTGAGACATACCAATGTGTCCGTGCAATATCTTGATCGTGTCAGTGAGCCATACCAATGTGTCAGTGCAATATCTTGATCGTGTCAGTGAGCCATACCAATGTGTCAGTGCAATATCTTGATCGTGTCAGTGAGCCATACCAATGTGTCAGTGCAATATCTTGATCATGTCAGTGAGCCATACCAATGTGTCAGTGCAATATCTTGATCGTGTCAGTGAGACACACCAATGTGTCAGTGCAATATCTTGATCGTGTCAGTGAGCCATACCAATGTGTCAGTGCAATATCTTGATCGTGTCAGTGAGACATACCAATGCGGAGGGAGGAAAGGACGGAGGGAATGAGGGAATAAGGCAGGGGAGTGGGGTAGACAGGGAGAGGGGGAGAGAATGAGATAGAGAATGTGTGCGTTCTTGTGTGCGTGCGTGAGAGAGTGTGTAGAAAGAGATAAACGCGACAAACGCTATCCATTTTGTTTATCAAAATTCCTGGTTGGCAGCAGAGCCAAGGCTGTTGATATGCAATGTTATAACAGAAACAATATAACTTGAATCACTGGTCGCTGCCAACTACTGATAACGGTATACTGAATTGCTGTTGATACAACATGCAATTAATAACTACAAGCAGACAGTTAATACACTACCATAAATAATAAGTAGCAGTAGTGACGTGGTTGGTAGACCCAAAAATTAACATGTTTTTTTTTTTTTTTGAATGAATGAACGTTTATTCAGAACATTGATAACAATATACAAGACAAGACAACCAAACAAGTTTAACTATAATACAAGTGAGAATATACATTGTTTGAAGGGGGTAAATACGAAGTCATTGACTTTTGTGTAAATTTACCCCTGACATGTATTTATATATATAATTATATACATGTATGTATACACACATATACACACATATATACATACATATATTCACATACATACATACATGTATTTTGAGACATCAATATTATATTATTCGAATTTGCTATTCATCTAACCATCTAGCTACAATAATTGAAAACATGCAATGGAATATGTGCATATTCAAAATTTAAAGTATGCCATAAGTACACATCTTTACACATATTGTAATTTCCTCAATGGCATGATTACATTTGTGTTTGATTTTATTTAGGTTTCCACAACCAGATATTTCTCAAATAAAAGGTTCTTGCATTTACGCTTAAATTCAGTAATAGTATTAGTGGTTTTTAAATGATCACATAGAGAATTCCATAATTGCACTCCCTTTACACAAAGAGACATTGATCGCATGGTAGAACAGACTCTCTGTCGTTCTAGGTCATGATTAGCTCGCATTGAGTATGCTATTTCCCGTCTAGTAAACAAACACTGAATATTTGATGGCAAACAGCTGTAGTAAGCTTTGTACATAAATAACGATGTTTTCAGTTCTATGATATCTGGACATTTTAGAACATGTAATTGTTGGAAAAGTGAGTTTGTATGATCCAACCATCTTGCACCAAATATAATGCGGATTACTCTTTTTTGTAATAAGAAAATACAGTTAGTATTTGTTGGGTACGTGTTTCCCCATATCTCTGCACAATAATTTAAATACGGCAAAAAGAGAGAACTGTATAGAATACGTCTACTATTTCTATCAAGTAGATGACTGCATCTATGCATTATAGCTGTACTTTTTGAAAGCTTTGATTGTACGTATTTTATATGAGCTTTCCAATTTAGTAGATCATCAATAAACACACCCAAAAACTTGGTGACCCTTACTCTTTCGATATTAACATTTTGTATTTTGATATTAATTTCTTTGTTTAGCATACGATTTCCAAATAACATATAATTGGTTTTAGATATGTTCAGAGTTAATTTATTTACTGCAAACCATGTATACATTTGGTCCAGAACGTTACATACAGTTTCGTTTAGTTTATTGATGTTACTATTTGCATAAAAGATATTAGTATCGTCTGCAAAGAGAATGTATTTTACTAGATTAGATATGTTACACATATCATTGACGTATAGAATGAATAGTTTGGGGCCCAGGATCGAACCCTGTGGGACACCACATGATATATTGCGCACAGTAGAATTACATTTGTCAATGGACACAAATTGTTTTCTGTTTTCTAGATAACTATTTAACCAGTTAAATGCCCCACCACGGATACCAAGAAATTCCATTTTTTTACATAACAGTTTGTGATTGACAGTGTCAAATGCCTTTTTTAAATCGATAAAAACACCAATAGCATATTTTTTTGCATCCAATGATTGGGTTATTGCATCAACAAGATCTATTAGTGCGTGACATGTTGACATATTTTGTTGAAATCCATATTGGCTTGGGTTTATTAGTTTGTGTTTGGTAATAAAGCTATCTAAACGAGAACTGAACAATTTTTCTAATATTTTTGAGAATTGTGGTAATAGTGAAATAGGCCTATAATTAGTGCACATATACTTATCCCCAGATTTAAAGAGTGGGATAACCTTTGCTATTTTCATTTTCTCCGGGAATACTCCAGAAGTGAAAGATAGATTACAAATATAAGTGATAGGTTTTGCAATGGAGTTAATAACTTCTTTGACCAAATGCATACTTATGTCTTCGCAATCTGTGGATGTTTTACTTTCCCAATTGTTCACAGCTCGGATAACTTCATCTTCATTAACTGGAGTTAGAAATAAATTGTTACTGTTTCTGTTTTCTAGGTAGTCATAAATAGAAACATTTGTTGGTGCCGTTATATCCTTTGACAGCTCCGGACCGATATTAGTAAAATAATTGTTAAACATGTTCGCTACATCTTCCTTATTACTAATGGTTATGCCATCATTAACAAACTGATCTGGGTAGTGATTTCCTAAGCGAGGTGTTCCCATTACAGTTTTAAGTACTTTCCAGGTGCCAGCAATGTCATTTTTCTTCTGTGCGAGTAAACTGCTATAATATTGTTTCTTAGTGGATCTGAGAATACCTGTTAATTTATTTTTATATGATTTATATCTAGTTTCCGAGATAATTGATCTGGATGACAGAAATGCTTTATACAAATGATTTTTCTTGATACATGCGTTTCTGAGTCCTTTAGTAAACCACGGTTTGTAAAAACTAATTGTTAATACTTTAGGTCGTACAGTTGACACAGGACAATGTTTGTTGTACATTTGTGTAAAATCATGAAGAAAGTTGTCATATGCTATATTTGCATTTTACTACCGATAACAGTATGCCAAGAATTTTGCATTAAGTTACACTTCAATGCATTGATGTTTTCTTCGCTAAGATGACGAATACACTTGTTAGAATGTTCGTTCACGTTACGTTTTACAGTACAATGGCACATAGAAAATACAGGAAGATGATCACTGATATCATTTACTAATAGACCACTATCAATCTTGCACTCAAGTTCAGAAATAAAAATGTTGTCTATAAGGGTTGCAGAGGTAGTAGTAATTCTGCTAGGTCTATTAATTAAAGGGTATAGACCAAGACTGTACATAAGATCTACTATTTTCACACATATACAACATTAGTGCTAGATTGCCGAAGAACTAAATAATAAGAATGTAATATGTAGTATTTTCATAAACCGTTTAACACTAATCAACTAATAAAAAACACAAAAGTGATAACACATTTAATATAGTGTAATATCTTCATAGACATAGTGTTTTAAGACACATGACTTTAGAGATACGAAGCTGGTAATATTACGCTTATGCTGAATATCAGGCGAAATATTATTCCATACTATCGGCCCATTGCATAATAAGCTATTTGATGATCGTAGGGTAGGACTGCTGATTGGACGCATATGTCTAAGTTGCCGGCCTTGTGTCAGGATTGTGAATATCACAGGTTAGTGTAAAATATTACATAACAACACTGGCCGATTGTTATGACAATAATTATACATACATTTCGCAATTTCTGTTTCATAAATATCCTTCAATTTTAGTACATTTAACCGTGTGAACTGGGGATATGAGCATGCTCATGGAAACTAGTTCGAAGAATACTACGAACAATTTGTTCTGCATAATGAATAATTTCTTTGTGTAGCTTCTATGTGTAGATCCCCAAACGATTATTGCATATATCAAATATGGATATACTAATGCATAATAAATTGTCTTTTTATGAATTCTACAGGAAGAAAGCGATTCACTTTATTGGTTAATGGTATTTGCGTATACCTTAACGACATAAAATATGTAGGTTGGTGACTATGTTTGACCGACGTTATTATTATTACTAGCATTTCTATAGCGCCATATCTCCGGGACCAGCCCGTTCATAGGCGCGTACATACATTGTAAGACGTACATGGAAACAAATGTAAAAATATATATGTATAAAGATGCCGGTAAATGTAATAATTATTAAGATTTACAAGATTGTATATATATAATGTGACTAAAATACATGACATATTTGCACAAATATTAAGATAATTAATTAAAAGAATATATATTATGATATATAAAATTATATTAAAAGATAAATAATAATAAATTAATTAAAATACATTATATAATATAAATTAATTAAATGATTAAATACATGTTCATAAAAAGTGTCCTACAGCATAGTTCCTCAGTCGATGTACGCCTGCTTAAATAGATACGTTTTAAGGCAAGTTTTGAATTTATCCAAAGTCTCTAATTGACGAACGTTTATTGGTAGAGAGTTCCAGAGCGTAGGTCCAGACACGGAGAAAGCTCGTCTGCCGTAGCCCTCTAAGTTGTAGCGCGGGACTACAAGCAGATATAGATCAGCAGATCGGAGGTTGCGGGTGGGCGTATATGGTATTATGAGATCTTGGATATACGCTGGAGCAAGACCATGTAAAGCCGTGAAAACAAGGACCAGCAGTTTGTACTGGATACGCCAGCGAACTGGAAGCCAATGCAGGTCGACCAGCACAGGTGTTATGTGCTGGTGCTTTCGGTGTCTTGAAATTAGTCTTGCTGCCGAGTTCTGTACCAGCTGCAATTTGTTCATCAGTGCTTCGGTAATGCCGTACAGGACCGCGTTACTGTAGTCCAGCCGCGATGTCACCAGGGCGTGGACTAGTGTCTTACATGCATCAATAGTAAGAAAATGTCTTATTTTTGAAATTGCGTAGATATGGTAGTACGCTGACTTGGACATCTGTGACACGTGTGACGACATTATTAGTCCAGAGTCGATTGTAATCCCGATGTTGCGGATGGTCGGTGACAGAACAATGTTACATCCGTATACGCTAACACACGAAACGTCATGTTGCAGTGTATAATCCCGACAGAACAGCCATTTCACACCAACGACCGTCTCTATCGTGCAGTGATCGCTGAAGCGAAACGTTTAATAATTCAATATAATTATCCGTTGCATCACGACTACTGTGTTTAGCGATATGTCAACGACACCTGAGTTTGCATCACGTCTACTGCACGCATTAGTTTGCGATGACGGATCTTCCTTCCTTCCGAAAACATTTTGCTGTATGCCAGTGGAGAGGCAGTCAATAAAACATTGCATGCGCTGTGACCGGGCGTCGAGACAAGACTCAAAGATGTGGTCCGTTGTTGAATGACTGTCAGTGGTTTCTTCAGTGTGCAGTCTCGGATGGCACTAGCCCGGCTCGTGGCGGCATTCCTACTGGTGACGCCAGTGGCGCTGGGAACATCGGGTAGGTCCGCACTGTGTGTTTGCGTGTGTGTTTGCGCCGCGTGTGTGTGTGCGTGAATGCGTGTGAGTACGTGCGTGCGTGTATACGTGCGTGCGTGCATGCGTCCGTGTGTGTGTGCGTGTGTGTGTGCATGCATGAGTGTGTGTGGGTGTGCGTGTGTTTGTGTGTGTGTGTGTGCGTGCGTGTGTGTGTTTGTGTGTGCGTGTGTGTTTGTGTGTGTGTGTGCATGCGTGTGTGTGCGTGTTTGTGTGTTTGTGTGTGTTTGTGTGCGTGCGTGCATGCATGCGTGTGTGTGTGTGTGTGTGTGTGCGTGTGTGTGTTTGTGTATGTGAGTGAGTGTGTGTGTGTGTGTGTGTGTGTGTGTGTGTGTGTGTGTGTGTGTGTGTGTGTGTGTGTGTGTGTGTGTGTGTGTGTGTGTGTGTGTGTGTGTGTATATGCGCATGCGTGCTCGTTACTGCATAGGTTGTCTTTGCCTTGATTTGACGCGTCACTACGAGGGTATCCACACAGTTTGGAGAGTAAAGATATGTATAAACTAAATATGTGTAGATACTAACATACATCAACGAAGTAGCAGCTTGTACAAATAGTGGCACATCATTTTCAACATCTCAAAGTGCCACCTAGTAGCTTGTCACAATGACTGCCCCCTAATTTTGTTGGTGTGTGATACGCTCAAGCCGGATCGTCGGCCATAATCCGGGGTTTTGTAACGGCGGTTGGCCTTCGACTACGTCAGACTGACACGGACTAGGCCCAATTACAATCGGACGTAGCCGAAAGTTTTCAAGTTTACGCGACCGTAACTGTTATATATAGGGGAACGGCATGCAAAACGGACCTCCTGCCCAACAAGCAAACAAAATACAGGTAATTTGTGGTGGCGCTGCTAAGAAACTCATAAATGATCACTAGTGAACATTGGTCGAATGTGCGAAACGCACATCTAAATAGGTGAGCTCCAAAAAATTGTTTTTCACACTTTTCATGAAATGTTAGCAATATTATTAAACTATCATATTTCCGATTGTGCGCGTTGGAAACAACGGAAACTGTGGTATGCATAATCCACATATGTATGCTCTGATATATATATTCGATTTGTTAAAACATGGAGAGCTTGTATTCAAATTTATGATCAACCCGAGGTCGTGAAGTGCGCCCAAAACGGGACCCTGAGTGGTCCGCTATGCTAATAGGGGTTCGCTATCGTCGACATGCTGTTGGAACAATTAACACACACACCTGCATTTGTAATATATTATGGTATTATATATTACTTTATGGTATTACATATTACCCGTTATACAATACAGTCGAACCTCGGTTTGCGGTCACCTAGGTAATCCGGTCACCTTGCCATTACAGTCACCTTGGGACAGTCCTAAATTATTTACACCGTAAAAGATAGGACGTTAGTCCTGCTAATCCGATGACCTCGCTATTCAGGAATAGGGTCAGTAACCCAGTGCAAAACGATCAGATTACCCGTAGATTACCCCCGCACGTACGGTCAGTCACAGCCAGGAAGCCAAGATTGGCGGCTGACGCAGCCCATCAGCGGCCGGGCGCCGGATCAACAAAGGCGACTCCTACAACGCGAAGCCATGAATTTGGCATCTGTATGTTTACCCGTGACTGGCATATTGAAAACAATATTATAAAAGATGCAAGTCCCCAGTTACCTGTTGCCTTTATGTTGCAATGGGAAGTCAAATTTTTAGTGGCTGAGCAGATTTTACACTGACAGACAAATGTAGCGGCGCCGAAGCAATCTGTATCTGTATTTTGACTGGCAAAATGTCCTATGGACACATCACGCCAGTGCGCATGGTGGCTCTTATGGATTAATTTTTTACATGTTGGGCTAGGCTAATCTGGAATGAATTCAGTGACGTACTTGATACAATGCTTGGAGGTAGAGAATTCCACTCTTTTATTGTGACTGGGAAAAAGCTGTTTCCAAATATGTTTGTCGAGTGCCTGATTTGTACTAACTGTTTATTATGTTTACGTGAGCATCTGGTGTTGCGTTTGGTGTATTGATCTAGTGGGATATCTATGAGGTTATGTTCCATTTTATATAATATGCTAAGTCTTTGGGTTTTTCTTCGTGATTGGAGGGTGTCCCACTGGAGATCTTTAAGGAGTTGTGTTACCGTTCCAGGCTCTCTAGAATAGTTGTTCTTACAAAATCTGGCGGCTTGTCTCTGGGTTCTTTCTATGAGTTTGATATTTCTTAGGCAATGTGGATCCAATGGGTTTCTTCGACGCTGACAATATGGCATCGTCTGTTTGGCGTCTCCGTGTTTGTTTAGCGATCGAATAAGTCTGTTTGGAGTAACAGAGGTGTCTAGATGTTGAATAATAAAACAACGTGGCATGATTAAATGATAATAGGTTGCAAGAAAAATATCCCGTAGCGCCCCTTATGGATAATTTAAAGCTTTACCTACAATTATGAGGCTCTGTTTGCATTCAGGCCGCTCCCCCCACGCACACACACATGCATATATAATATTATAAATATAAAGAAAGACCACTCTTTACGATTTCAAATTTAATATGATTTCTCACACACGCACGCACGCACGCACTCACGCAGACATGCACGAGTATGCGAATATGTGAAATAAAATGTAAAATCATAAATACTGTTTTCCTTGACATTATCCTTTAGAATGTCGCGAATGTTTTAATGTGAAATTTTGAAATTAACGTTATTGAGGCTTACCATAGCATTGTTAATTGAACCTAGTCTGGAAGCCCAGCTGAGTGTCACTGTCCAGTGCCACCGTGACGGAGGAGGCGTCTAATGTAAATAATACATTCCTCAGCTAGACATCATAGGTCGCTCGGTTCGAATCACGATAAATCAATATGCAGGCCTAGATGTCACAGGCGCACCATACTTCCTCCAAAACTGGTTTATAGTTTGAGTTTAAATGTTCATGTTCGTACATTCATATAACACGACTTGTTATATATATATATATATATATATATATGTATATCATGTGAATTTGTCAAACGGAGCAATAATCGGAGTAGCGAAGGTAAAATAAGGTCACCATCAAATGAGGAATTTTTGGGATGATGCCATTCCTCATATAGTGGCAATTCGTGTGTTAATAAATTGGATTGCCCATTACCAACCTACCCAATAGTTGGTGTAAATTCAATACAAACAGAGAAAGGGCTGCATGAACATATTCATAACACAGATACACCGGGAATAGGGGGCTACCGAGTGGAGTAGTACAAGAAATAAGGTCACCATCAAATAATGAATTTTCGGGATGATGCCATTCCTCAAACAGTATATAGCCCTACAGGCCTACACCTATCATGGTTGCCTATAATATTTAAGGAATGGCATTAAATGTCACACCGTTTTCATCCAAATTACAGCGCAGACGAACATAGCACTACACAAAAAGACCTTTGCACCACGTTCTATTACGGACCACTTGCTTATGGTTGACGGCGAATATTCCGCGTACATAAGGATGGCGGTCGACGGTGAATGGATGGCAGTCGACCTCGGACAAACGGAACACGTCAACAGCATGCAAGTTTATCTCGGACAACATTCCAGTATGTATCGCGCGATTGCTGTTCTTCAGTGTTTTCATTCCTTCGAGCAGTATGATTTAACAAGATTTAACAAGATTGCCACCCAGAGAATTAACTCTAGGTGGCAGGTGGACAAGGAAGCCCTTTGGCTTATCGAGAGTCCGACCCTTTTATCTATGTGTATCCCGCCCGTCTGAGGTATGTGTCGATTTTATTTTTAAACATATTCACGCTACTAGCACCCACACAATCAGCAGGTAATCTGTTCCATTCATTTACAGTCCTTTGTGAAAATGAAAACTTTCTTATATCCAATCTACTCTGCTCCTTTGCCAATGTAAGTTCATGTCCTCTAGTCCTTCTATCTTTCTTAACTGAGAAAAAAATATTTCTATCAATATTTTCATAACCCTTCAATATTTTAAACACTTCTATCTGATCTCCTCGCAATCTCCTGGTCTCTAGTGTTGTTAAACCGCATTTTTTAGGCGTATTTCGTAACTAAGATCCCTCAGTTTTGGTATCATTTTAGTTGCTCTCCTCTGCACTCTTTCTAGCATATCTATGTCCTTCCTGCGATATGGCCTCCACGCTTGAATACAATATTCTAAATGAGGCCTAACTATTGTTTTGTACAGCGGTATTATTAGCTCTTTTTCCTTATACGTTATGTTTCGCCTAATTAATCCAAGGATTTGATTTCCCTTTGAAGCTGCAATTCCGCACTGCTCTGAAACCTTCATCAGCACTAATGGTTAACCCTAAGTCCTTTTCTTTTACAGTAGTACTTAGTACAGTACCCCCCATTGTATATTCTACCTCTTCGTTCCCATGTCCTGTGTGGAGGCATTTAAATTTCCCAAAATTGAACAGCATTTGCCACTTTTCAGACCATTTGATCAACCTGTCAAGATCATCTTGTAAATGCTGTCTATCTCCATCACTTTTAATCCTTCTAAACACTTTTGTATCATCTGCAAATTTCAACACCTTGCTTGTTATTTCATCATCCAAATCGTTGATATATATTAAGAATAATATAGGACCTAATACTGATCCCTGTGGTACCCCACTCAATACCGATTTCCAGTTTGAAGCCTCCCCATCAACTACTACACGTTGTCTTCTGTCAATCAGCCATTGTTCTATCCAGTTTATTATACCATTTCCTGTGCCATGGGCCTTTAGTTTAAGCAGTAATCTTTGATGTGGTACTTTGTCGAAAGCTTTTTGAAAATCTAAGTAGACGATATCTACTGGTGATCCCTCATCTACCCACTTAGTGATGTCTTCCAAAAAACATAACATATTTGTTAAGGGAAATACCTACTCGGACTTCTTCTCGGTAGGCAATGGTGTTAAGCAAGGTGGGAAGTTATCCCCTTTGCTTTTTAACATTTATATGGATAATCTGAGTATACAACTGCACAAAAAACAAATCGGTTGTAGTCTTGGTAACATGGTTGTTAATCACCTTATATACGCCGATGATCTACTTCTGTTTGCACCTTCTGCTAAAGGACTACAAACACTACTAGACATGTGTTACTCATATGGATGTGAGCACGATGTGCAATACAATGCGAGTAAATCCCTGGTCATGTACTTTGAATCTAGAAAGTCAAATCTGTCTAAAGAAATGACATTAGGAGGAAAGAAGTTAAACTTTGCCACCTCTTGTAAATATCTTGGACATGTCATTTCTAATAACTTGTCTGATGAGTCTGACATGCAAGCCAAAGTGAGACTTTTGTATGCCAAGAGTAACATGTTACGTCAAAAGTTTCACTTTTGTTCAACTGCTGTAAAAATAAGCTATTTACAGCGTATTTTGGTAATATCTATATGTGTGCGTTATGGGTGAACTTTAGAAAAGTTAATTTTCATCAATTCATTGTTGCATATAACAACTCTTTCAGGATATTGAACAATTTGCCCATGAGATGTAGCGCTAGCCACATGTTTGCTACAGCTAATGTCAGCTCGGGTAAATGTGTAATCAGAAAGGCTATTTTTAGCTTAATGAATAGGATTGACATGTCTTTGAATCCCATTATTTATAGCATTAAAACTAGCGACGTGTATTGTACTTCGAAACTGCGGCACCAGTGGGTCCGGGATTTATATAATTTTTAAACATATTGTTCTTATCTATGTATTTTTATATTATTTACATACTTTTATTGATGTATTTGTATATATGGACATCATGATTGTCTGAAATAAATACATTATTATTATTATTATTATTATTAAGCATTACCTCGCTTTAAAAAAACCATGTTGAGATGGGTTTATCAAGTTTTGTTTAACAAGAAAATCCACCATGTGATCTTTAATTAGTCTTTCTAACAATTTACAAATCACTGATGTTAAACTCACTGGTCTATAGTTCTCTGACTTGTTTCTCGAACCTTTTTTGAATAACGGTATAATGTTTGCTTCTTTCCATTCTAAAGGAACCACTCCCTCTTCTAATGACAAATTGAAAACTGTTGCAAGCGGTATGCTAATTTGTTCTACAATTTCCAATAGTAGTTTGGGTGGAATACCATCCACTCCAGGTGATTTATTATCCTTCATAGCCCTTATTTTCTTACCTACCATTTCCGGGGTTACAATTAATTGTCCTAAATAGTCTGAATCTGCCCCCTTGAACTTAGCCTCTGGTACTGGCAGTGAACTAATATCTTCCCTGGTAAACACTGAACTAAAGTACTCATTCAGGTCTTCTGCCATTAAGAATCCCTCTGATATTATATTTCCAGCACTATCTTCTAGAGGACCGACTTTATCTTGAACTTTCTGTTTGCTTCGAACATACGCATAAAAACTCTTGCTGTCATGTTTTATATTACTAGCTAATTGTTGTTCATAGCTTCTCTTTGAATTTCTAATTTCAGCTGTAGCTTGGTTAAGTGCTTCTTTATAACTGTTGTAGTCTTCATAATTTCCAGTACATCTATATGACTTCCACATCATTTGTTTGTACTTAATTTTTCTAATGGCTTCTTTCGATAAGTGTTTCTTTTTGGACCGTTTTCCTTGTTTTTTGAAGGGTACAAATTTATACAAAATTCCAGCATTCTGTTGCCGTCTTATTTTTTAGTGTGTTAGTCCAGTCTATCGTATGTGATCATAACATCTTTTCAAGTCATCATAAAGGATCATCTCAGAACGTCGGTAGGGCCAAGATCAGACAAAATTACTTTTGTTTGGGGAGGGATGTCAGGGGTAGTTTCTTCTGGCGTCGAACATCGATACGTTTACAAGCTTTCGTCTGAGAGTGTGAAGGGCTGAAACCAGATGAAAGTAGTTTCGTCTGATATCGGACATCGACATTCTGAATTGATCACAATGAAGGTGAACTTTTCGACAATGATGGTTCTGTAACAGAAACGATTCCAGATTGTTTTGTAGCTTGGATAAACGTCCGACGACAGCAATTATTTCCACTTTCAATAAATGGATTCCCTGTCGGCTGTCGTATCCCTCCTTTTAACCCTGTCGTATTAAAACGACATAAAAGGAATACTTTACAGATTCGTATTTTACGTAACCAACTTGTGTACGTATTGTGAACGTGTGTGTTTCTCTCGATGTAAGGTGGAGAGCTTCCAGATTTCATCATCGGAGTGACACTTCAACATCCATCTGGAAGTGATCCCCCAACCAACGCTTCCCTGTATGCTGTCTGTGCTCGGTATAACTCCAGCATGTCGGACGACCTCAGGTAGGCGATACTTATTCGCCGTGGATATTTGTGTGCGACTCATCTTCGCGCATTAATTGCAACATGGCTGACTGCTTCCCAAATAAGTTGAATTGGGTTCGAGTGAACAGGTCTGCCAGGGAGTAAAGTGTAAACCGCTTTGAGCAGTCCTGTGGATGGGATATTGCGCTATTCCCATAAATAATTTTTTTATGTATTTTGTCGATTCCAATGGGGTGATTTCTGGGACAACCCACCACCTCGGTCCCAGCATAAACGCATTGTTGCGATGTCATACTCTTTTTTGGCTCGCACATGCACACAATGGAACGAAATTACCTGTCCCTGAATTAAAAATTAGATGGAATATTTTACCAAAACCAAGAAAGGGACATGCCCAAGTTAAAACATGCATCGCTGACCGAAGGCATCCTTTATGGGACATTATACACAGTGTATTATTTAATAAATAAAAATAACTAGGAAAAGACTGCCTCCTTTTAAAAAGGGTGGATCGAGATGTGCTCTAAAACTCTATTTTTAACAGGTGCTGCCATCATGCGGACATTACCGACGTCAAGATTATGTCATCAGGTTGTTTCTTTTAAAGGTTCTTCCTGAATTCGATGTTTTCACTCCGCTCGCTTCTAATTCACATATTAATAAACACTAATATATCTAGTAGGCCTATTATTACGACACGTATGCTAGCTCCGTTGCATATATTTAATATTTAAGTTTGGTGAAATTATCGAATTAACTATAACAGTAACTCTCTTATAAAGTCACCTTTGGGACTGGACAAAAGTGACCTGAATAACGAGGTGACCGTATTAGCGGGACTAATATCCTAGGGTGACATTAACTGCGAGGTGTCTGCATAAGCGAGGTTATGAAACTACGGATTATCCGAATCTGCATATTTCCAACTGCTACGTATGAATGCGAAACCAGGGGCCGGTTGCATGAAGCGTACTTAAAGTTACTCAATTACTTAGCATCACGTGTTTGTGTAAACTCCAGAGAGACTAATCATGGAAGGAAAAGTGGAAGGCAGCAGAAGCAGAGGAAGACCTAGGAGACAATGGGGGAAGGACATAGAGGAATGGATGGGAGCAGGCGTCTGGCGAGTGGCGAGACTGGCAAACGAAAGAGCTGTCTATAGACAATCCATCAAGACTGCAACGTCCGGAAATGGATACGCAAACCCAACCAACCAGTATAATGATAACATAGGTTCAGACACGTGACCGGAAGTAATAATAATAATGGGTTGTAGATTTCCCTGAATTGTTACTGTTTGTTCGTTTGTGATACAGGTTGGTCTTTCCGTGTTCGTTTCCCATCTTCGGCCGCTATGTGTTCCTGTTGATGACAACGTATAGAGGGAATCCGCTGCACGTATGCGAACTAGAGGTGTATGCGAAACGTAAGTACAGTTACAAAGTACAAATACAAATAACAATGCTTTTGAGCTTGTTGCCAGTCACCTTAAAATCAAATGCATTACATTGACTTCAGGGCCTATTAAAGAAGTCATATATATGTTGAGTGCATCCATGCATACAAGCATACATACATACATACATACATACATACATACATACATACATACATACATACATACATACATACATACATACTGTATACATATTACAGTGATATTACATACATACATACATACATACACGCATACATACATACATACATATACGCATACATACATACATGTGTACACGCACACGTGCGCTCACACGCGCCAGCGCACGCACACACACACACACACACATACACACACACACACACACACACACGTATATATTATGAATATACCAACAACATTCAACAACAAGGATTTGTTATTATTTTTTATATTATCCCTACGTGTCGGAATTGTTTACTTGCTGACATTATAATTGATTTCTGGCATGTGGATATGTACATTCCAGCCAGTCCCTTCATGGACAACCTCGCTCTACTCAAGCCGACGGTACAGAGCGGTGGACACAGCCCTGCCCATCTGGCGGTCGATGGTAACTTCGACCTGAGCCAGTGTTCCAGTAGCGGAGACATGTTCGACCCGTGGTGGGCCGTTGTCCTGCAGAGAGAGACAATCGTTACTCATGTATCCGTGACGACGTGTGGTAAGGATATTGTTCATGCAACTGATGTTGCCACGTCTGTTGCTACTGTTACTTAATGTCGGTATGTCGCGGTTGCGACTATCACTGCTCACATGGTTCGATGCGTAGGAGTCGATCCTCTCCAGATCGGTCGGTCTTGTGCGAAGTTGCTTCACTGTGTGGAATATTTTTCTTGTTTCTTAAGATTTTGTTTTATAATGTCTTTGTATCTTAGTTTGGGTCGGCATCTGTCCCTAATTCCTTCTGATAGCTGGGGAAATTGAATTTGCTTCAAAAGTCTGTTGTCATCCATGCGGGCCACGTGACCTGTCCATCTGCGGTTTGTTTGTATGAGTTAGTGTTCCAAGCTCGGGATGTTTGCTCTTTTGAGTATTTCTTTGTTCGTAATGTGATCTTTCCACGTTATTCCCATGATGGATTGTTGTGTTGGATTATAACATGGTTTTATTTTCCCATTAAAACAAGGTCAAAACAGTATTTGTGTTGTCATAAAATGGGCCTTGTCTTAAGTGTGAAAGCGAGTGCAGGAGGGTAGTTGATTTTTTGTGGCGCATCATTTTTAGGTTTTCAGAGAAACTCAACAATCTGAGTGTTTTTTATGAATATAACGGGTACAAAAATGAAAATGAATAAATTAGAAAATGTCACAATCCTGTCTAAGGACCTGCTTCATGGACAGCTTATTACTATTATTTGTTATTCGTCTTTCTGGGTGTATATTCAGTTATGTAACTCCTTCTTTATTGATATTGCAAAATGTTTTTTTTCAGTCAAAATGTTTTCAAACCGAACTACTCTAAATTTGCACGAATACTACTATTGGTCTGTCTTAATAAAATACTGGGTGTATTCCCTCACACATCGACATTTAATAGGGCTGTCCCATGAATATGTCTCACTTTCTTTCATGTGCAAAGCTATCGTCAACATAATCATTGATGCGTCTCCAAACAGACATCCAAGCGAACCTCGTCGTTGGTGTGACGGACACGCCGATTGACGCCAGTCACGCGCCGTCAGACTACACGTTATGCGCCCACTACAGCGGAGAACTGCCGGTGGGAACGAGCCTTCTCACCTGCCAGCCATCCGTCGTCTCCGGACGGTTCCTCTTTATTCGTCGGATCACGGCAACACTCGCTGCTCTCACATTGTCGGAAGTCCAAGTGTATTCAGGTATTTTATCGGATGTGCTCATTAATTCGACAAGAACTATGATGAGTTAAGTCATGGGTATATTTTGTAACGACCGCGCTGGTGAATATTATTTATTTGTAGAGAGAGAGAGAGAGAGAGAGAGAGAGAGAGAGAGAGAGAGAGAGAGAGAGAGAGTAATACTTTATTAAATTGTATATTCACACGCGCGCGCGCGCACGCACGCACAAACACACACAGTTTAAATCTTCAATAAACAACTTCTCAAAATGTATAAACAAATCTTTAAAATAGAAACACAAAAAACAAATTAGAAGCAAATACAATAGGAATTGCAACAATTAAGTCGAAATCACAATGTATTTTGCACCATACATAGGATATTGTTGATATTACACACAATGCTCGATATGTGGAGCGCAGTTGCACAGTGTCTAGAGCATCGGACTCTCAGTCGAGAGAACTCGTGTTCGAATCCTGTGCTACCGTGTCGAACCTTGTGCACGTTCCTTTCACTCTATGCGTTGCACTAATTCACTCAGCTATATGAATGAGTACCTGTCTACAACCAGTGGTGGATATTTGTGTACGAATGGTCTTCGTGCATTAATTACAGCCTAATTAGAAGTCGAGATGGTGTTTCATTGAACAGGTCTGCCAAGGAGTAAAGTGTCTCTACTGATAACTTAATGTTGTGTGCACCGTAGTTGTGTCGCCACTCCCAAGCACGGATCCAGGTCAACCTGATCCTTGTAGAGAATTCCATTCCGGTGACGTCATCTGGTCAGATCCCCGCAACAGGAAGTACATCGCGGCCGTCCGTATAGGCAATAATCCACCCGCTAGTAAGTTACATGTACGAAAGCATTGCTCGCAGCAGTGCGTTTTTGTTTTCATTCTTTACTGTAATATGTTTAATCAATATTATGTTGGACCTCTACCGGTAATATTGGGCACGCGCACATGCAAACAATGAACACACACACACACACACACACACACACACACACACACACACACACACACACACACACACACACACACACACACACACACACACACACACTATTCTACAAGGCTACGACAGTCTAATTTACGTGTTCGCCGCCAACAGATTGTGCCGATATCCAAGCTGGCGGCGCAGACACAGACGGCGTCTACACCATCTACCCGAACGGTCGGCCACTGCAAGTCTACTGCGACCTCACAACAGACGGCGGTGGATGGACGGTGAGAACACGCACGCACGCACGCACGCACACATGCATATACGCACGTACCAGTGCAGGAAATAAAAGTATTACAGAATTGATGTAGTGCTTTCTAAGATTCAGATTTGTGTAGTTTTACAGCCGTATCATTACAATATGTTTGCGATAATATAAATGTACAAGAAAAATAAATATGCATTTCTTTCGTCTTGAGAAGGAATATTTCCTGTTTAGCGGAAGATTGATTTTACTGTGTTGTCCTTGTGGTTTGCTGTTGGCATGCACAGGTGTTCCAGCGGCGTATGGATGGATCCGTTGACTTCTACTGTTGGCATGCACAGGTGTTCCAGCGGCGTATGGATGGATCCGATGACTTCTACCGTGGCTGGGCCGACTACAAGAAGGGATTTGGTTCGACGAGCGGCGAGTTTTGGCTGGGCAACGACAACATTCACTCGCTGACGTCCGGCGGCAGCCAGGTGCTGAGGATAGACCTGGAGGCATTCGACGGAGAAACGAGGTTCGCCGAATACAGCGGCTTCTCCATCGATGCTGAATCGAACCAGTACACGTTGAAATACGATGCGTATCTAAAGTCAAGTAATATGGGTAAGGACCAACGCCTGGAAGCATTTCCTATAGAAAAAAACGTAGGATGGAGCATACGCACGGCATATTCTATTTTATATTTATGTTAATTGTTTACATATAGTATAAAGATTAGTTAATTGAATCAAATATCGTTATATTCGACAGGATCTACCTTCTAAACTATGTCCTAACAATGTTTTGTAAGCCGGTTCACGTGACACAGATTAGATGTGTATTAATCCGCTGAAATCAGCTTGGACAGAAATTGTTGGTAAACCACTCTTTTTGTTGCATTACATATATTCAAACGTTAGTTATGAACCTATGTTATAAACACCTCATCAGACGATATCGGGTGGTAAACACTCGTTGTTTCAGAATGTTGTATTGTGGTTCGCAAGCTCGCCCAAGACAAAGTTCATGCAATTCGTGCATACCACCCGATATCATTCAATAAGGGTATATTATTACGCTTTCTCTACTCAGTTGCAAAATGTACATCCTTTTTTTGTACCATCTGATATAATAATAAACTGCTATTTATTCAATGCTGTCACGTCACTCTGTATACAGTAACACAAGTAAAACCGGTCGCCAATGCCGTTTCACTCACATGCTGACCATCGACACTTTTAAAGGCGATTTAGTTTCTTTCCCACGCGCAACCGGTTGAGTGCTTTTAAAAAATGTCGCGCTCGACGCTTTAACAACATGAGCATGTTGACAAAGACGCGAAAGCCATTATATAACGGGAATAATGTACGTTGTTTGGATGCCACACGAGTGTCAGTTGACAGATAACAGTCAGTCATATCTGAGGCATTTTATCCGGTGCGAACAGACTCGTAACGTTCTCACACCGTGCATTATTCCCTCAGTAATTGACGGACCACAATCATACTATTATCGAAAAATATATATAATTCTATAGATTTTTCTATAGATATAATTCTATAACGATCCTTAGTATTGTATGGTATTGTATAGTTTTCCATAATTTTCTATAGTATTCTATAGGATATATACCATAGGAAATATGACAGGATTTTTGCTCAATATTTTATAGAATTCTAGGAAAACCTATGGCCACTTTACTTTCTGCTGGTTTCTATAGAATATTCTATAGAATTCCATAGAATATTGCGCAAAAAGCCTATGTCATATTTCCTACAGCATATAATATATCCTATAAAATTCTATAGATTGTTTGCTAAGGGTAATTATGCACGTGACCTCCGCCAAGCATTGTCTTACACAGCTGCATACGTGTGCAATACATTATGATTAATGCGTCATGACACCAACCATTTAAATCTACCCGCACGCAGTTCTCGCATTTAAAACGTTGCCCTACACTATGTTTTTATTGCAAGGAAAACAGTTTTGGTCAAAAGTTCAGCAAAAAAACGGCGGAATATACGACAGCTTCATGTATGCGGCAGTCATTATGTAAGCCCTACGGACCTTGTTGGGAAGTTGTTGCTAAAGCACTAGATCCATTAATTTATAACTGATTTCTCAAGAAGTACTTAAGGCAAGAGTAAATATACACATGCGGAAATAAGTTGAAAATTTATGTAGGCGCTTCTGATATATCCTATTGAAGGGAAAATAGTAAATATAAATTATCATATATTGTGGCATCTAGCATTTAGGACTGCTCAAAGCGCTTTATATTTTACCTCCTGGCATACCTGTTCAATCGAACACCATCTCGACTTCTCTGGAAAGCATTCAGCCATGCTGCTATTACTAAGCGAAGAATATAGTACACAAATATGTAACAATGTGTATAGCCAGGTACCCATTCACACGCCTGACTGAATCACCGTGGAGTGAACGAATGTTCCCAAGATTCGAAACGGCAGCATGATGAGTCGAACTACCGACTCTCTCCAATGAGAGTCCGACTTTCTAAATATTACACAACCGCGTACCACAAATATTTAGAAAACAAGTATCACTTCGTCCATGTTACGAAACAACGCTGTCTGCTCCGTAAATAACTTTGAAGTTGGATGGTTCCTATCTCCTGACTGCCAATACGGACGGAGTACAGTTGAGTCATTGAACATCCTGTTAATAATTAGCACCTCTGTTTATTTCGTGTAACGGACCAGACAACCTCGCTTTAAGGTCTGAACGTGAACTGTCTGTGGTCATGCTTTCAGGCGATTCTCTGATGGTTCACAACAACCAGCCATTCAGCACGAAAGACGAAGATCACGACTCGGACATGACTGATTCGTGCTCATGCCGACACCACGGCGCTTGGTGGTACAAGTGGTGTCACCGGTCGAACCTAAACGCAATATATTTCGATCAGGGCCAAACGGTTAAGCACGCTGAGGGGATTACATGGTATTCCTGGAAGGGTAACGATTACTCGTTCAAGAAGTCGACAATGAAGATGCGCCCAGCAGGATTTTTAGGTAAGGAATATATATGTATATGCAATATATGTTTATTAGAAAATAATAGCTGCATTTGCCGTAGCGCAAACATAACCAGCCCGGGATCCAGTAGTTAACAAAACATAAACCTCTGATCTACCAACGGCGATGTATTTAAGAAAACACTCAACTAGTTATTAAGAGTAATTAACTTTTATCAAATGGAGTGGTCAGATGGCATCACTGACCAAAGATATAAATGTCATGATATTTAGTTAAAGTTTAACATATTGTAACGGGTGACAATTGCTGCTCTTGGTGTGTTGCTCTTCTTTGCACTCTTTCTAGCTTATCTATGTCCTTACGATATGGCCTCCATGCTTGTGTACAATATTCCAAATGTGGCCTAACAATTGCTTTGTACAATGGTACAATTAGCTGTTTCTCCTTATATGTGATATTTCTCCTAACTAGCCATACTATTTGGCTTCCCTTTGAAGTAGCAATTCCACATTGCTCCGAAACTTTCATGCAACTAACTGTTACTCCTAAGTCCTTTTCTTTTACAGTTTTACCTAATGTAGTATCTCCCATTTATATATATATATATATATATATAAATAATAATATAGGTCCCAACACCGATCCCTGAGGCACTCCGCTCAAAACCCTCTACTATTACTCTTGGTCTTCTGTCTGTCAACCATGTTTGTATCCAACTGATCGATCACACCATCTCCTATATCATGGGCTTATAGTTTAAATAACAATCTTTGATGTGGCACTTTATCAAATGCTTTCTGAAAATCTAAGTAGACAACATCCACTGGTGTCCCGCCAACAAATCCAACATGTATCGGCCCCAACAAACCGTTGTTCCAAACATATTGTAATAGAATCTCCATCGGAAATAATGAATAAATAATAAAATAAAAAAGGAAACTGTTGAAAAACATCCGTACACCGACAGGCGATAATCCTTGTCGGATACCGTTATAACAACACATCTGTATAAACTTTACATTTGCAATAGTGAACTTTTAGTTACTTTCGCTGTGTATGTGTGTCGTATCAGATTACGTCACCGTGGCAGTGACTGACGTTGACCCGGCTGAGACGAGACCCAGCGACCTGCCCGAGACGTCGTATCATGTATGCGCCGTCGTGCCGAGCACGTTCACTGGTCTCGCACGCTGTGACCTCACAGCCGTGTACGGTCGATACGTGTTCGTCAAGGCGCTGCCGAAAACGAAACTGAAACTATGCGAAGTGGAAGTGTATCCATACCGTGAGTACAAAACAATAATGCTATTGTTGCTGCTAGTTTGGTAATAATTTGTTAATTCACGTAAAGAAAACATATTATATGCAAAATGTGTTAATGTCTCTCTCTCTCTCTCTCTCTCTCTCTCTCTCTCTCTCTCTCTCTCTCTCTCTCTCTCTCTCTCTCTCTCTCTCTCTCTCTCTCTCTCTCTCCCCTCTCTCTCCGCCGCCTATCTCTATATATATATCTCTTTCGTTGTAAATGTTTATTATTTTCAATAGCACCATTTTTACACACATGCACATTACTTACTTACTAGCTGTTATGCCTTGTGGCGTTTAGGGCACTGACAAAGTTCCTCCACCTCTGTCTGTCTGCGGCAATTCGCTGTACGGTGCCCCAGCCGTCGTTCGTTTCCCTCAGTTCCGCCTCCACTGTTCTCCTCCATGTTGTCCATGGGCGTTTCCGCTTCCCTTCTGGCGTCCACAAGACAGCAGTTGTTGTGATGGCATCTGCACCCATGCGAAGGACATGTCCAATCCACCTTCAGGGTCATCTTTGAATTATAGTGGGCGTGTCCTCTTGCTGGCACTGGACAAGCATCTCATGGTTGGATATGATTCTTGGCCAGAGATCCTGAGGATTTTTCTAAGGTTGGTCACGTGGAAGGTGAACAGTCTGGATAGGTCCTGCTTCATCATTGTCCAGAACTCCGCCCAATACAGCAATGTTGACAGCACGCAACTCTGGAAAAATTGAGTTTTATCCTTGTGCTGTACTGTGCTGATCGCCAAACTGTAAGTAGGCTCATGAAGACATTCCGTGCTTGTTTTAGTCTGTTGGGGATGTCTATGCCAGCTCCTCCATCTTGGCTAATTACACTTCCAATGTAAGTGAATGTTTCAGTGCTGTAAAGGTCCTTGTTGTCCATCTTCACTGAGGTTGGCATGTCAACATTCAGGGTCATGACTTTCGTCTTCTCTGTGGAACAGAGGTGCAAGGTCATCGGCAAATTCCAGATCCTCTAGTGCAGAAAAGGGAGTCCAGCGAAGCCCTCTTGGTATATATTCTGTCGCTCGTCGCATGACCCAGTTGATGACAACATTGAAAAGGACATAACACAGCACAAACTTAACCTCAAAGTGAAGATCGCTGGTTCAACATTGCAGGTGAAGTTGGTGTAGAAAGCGTTGATGTTGTTGACAATGCGTTGTGGTATTCCGTATGATCTGAGAATGTGCCAGAGGCAGTCTCTGTGGATGCAATCAAAGGCTTTCTCAAAATCTATAAAACACACGCACATACACACACATACACTCACACACGCACTCATAAACACGCACACACACGTGCACTCACACGCTCGTGTGCCTCGCAGTGTTTCTTTAGTACAAATTGTATTTAGAATTAATCTAATAATGCTAACATTCGCATGGAAAACGGTTAGTAGATGTACACGACAACATGTATTTGGGATATTTCCTAAATAATATCAGTGGTGTTAATTAGATAAATACATGTCGCGGCGACAGAATTAGTTATAAGAACACTTTTTGTTGGCGTCTGTACAGTTGAATGTGGTCGTTTCGCAGCGCTACCCAACGTCGCACTCGGAAAGATGGCTCTGCAGTCATCTACTTATGGCACGACAGTGGCCGGTTTTTCAGTGGACGGAAACATGACAACGTGCGCGGTGTGTAATGGCAAAGGCGAGCATCCATGGTTGTTGGTGGATCTTCGTGGCCACTATCAAGTAGTTGAAGTGATCCTCGTGACGGGAGAACACAACGGTAATAAACCTAATATATGACAGGGGCCTGTAGGCTGAGGGTGGTCCGATGGGTTCAAACACCCCCTGCGCGGTGAAGCAAACGAGTTCCACATGAGGGGAAAGAGTTCCGCTTCAATAGACCATTGCATAGAATGCTGTTTGATGTTTTGGTGAAAGGGAACACTTTGATGTATCAAGGGGGTGCTATTGGAGGCTTTTGGGAGTATCAAGGGAGTGCAGTTAGAGGTTTGTTTCAAGGGTTGCAATTAGAGGTTTGTTTTAAGGGGATGCAGTTAAATGTTTGTTTCAAGCGGATGCAGTTATATGTTTGTTTAAAGGGGATGCAGTTAGAGGTTTGTTTCAAGGGGTGCAGTTAGAGGTTTGTTTCAAGGGGATGCAGTTAGAGGTTTGTTCCTAGGGGTTGCAGTTAGAGGTTTGTTTCAAGAGGATGTAGTTAGAGGTTCGTTTCAAGGGGATGAAGTTAGAGGCTTGTATCAAGGGGGTTGCGGTTAGTGGTTTGCTTGAAGGGGATGCAGTTAGCAGTTTGTTGGAAGGGGATGCTGTAAGAGGTTTGTTTCAAGGGGATGCAGTTAGAGGTTTGTTTTATGGGGGCGCAGTTAGAGGTTTGTTTCAAGGGGACGCAGTTAGAGGTTTGTTTCAAGGGAATGCAGTTAGAGGTTTGTTTCAAGGGTTTGCAGTTAGATGTTTGTTTCAACGGGATGTATTTATAAGTTTGTTTCAAGGGAATGCAGTTAGAGGTTTGTTTCAAGGTGTTGCAGTTAGATGTTTGTTTCAAGGGATGAAGATAGAGGTTTGTTTCAAGGTGTTGCAGTTAGATGTTTGTTTCAAGGGATGAAGATAGAGTTTTGTTCCAAGGGGTTGCTGTTAGATGTTTGTTTCAATGGGATGCATTTAAAAGTTTTTTTCAAGGGAATGCAGTTAGAGGTTTGTTTCAAGGTGTTGCAGTTAGATGTTTGTTTCAAGGGATGAAGATAGAGGTTTGTTTCAAGGTGTTGCAGTTAGAAGTTTGTTTGAAGGGGATGCAGTTAGAGGTTTGTTTGAAGGGGATGCAGTTATACGTCGTTTGAAGGGGATGCAGTTAGAGGTTTGTATCAAGCGGATGTCGTTATATGTTTGTTTCAGGGGATGCAGTTAGAGGTTTGTTTCAAGGGGATGCAGTTTGAGGTTTGTTTCAAGGGGAAGCAGTTAGAGGTTTGTTTCAAGGTGATGCAGTTAGAAGTTTGTTTCAAGGTGTTACAGTTAGATGTTTGTTTCAAGGGGATGCAGTTAGAGGTTTGTTTCAAGGTGTTACAGTTAGAGGTTTGTTTCAAGGTGTTACAGTTAGAGGTTTGTTTCAAGGTGTTACAGTTAGAGGTTTGTTTCAAGGGGATGCAGTTAGAGGTTTGTTTCAAGGTGTTACAGTTAGAGGTTTGTTTCAAGGTGTTACAGTTAGAGGTTTGTTTCAAGGTGTTACAGTTAGATGTTTGTTTCAAGGGGATGCAGTTAGAGGTTTGTTTCAAGGTGTTACAGTTAGAGGTTTGTTTCAAGGTGTTACAGTTAGAGGTTTGTTTCAAGGTGTTACAGTTAGAGGTTTGTTTCAAGGGGATGCAGTTAGAGGTTTGTTTCAAGGTGTTACAGTTAGAGGTTTGTTTCAAGGTGATGCAGTTAGAGGTTTGTTTCAAGGTGTTACAGTTAGATGTTTGTTTCAAGGTGATGCAGTTAGAGGTTTGTTTCAAGAGGAAGCAGTTAGAGGTTTGTTTCAAGAGGAAGCAGTTAGATGTTTGTTTCAAGGGGTGCAGTTAGAGGTTTGTTTCAAGAGGAAGCAGTTAGAGGTTTGTTTCAAGAGGAAGCAGTTAGATGTTTGTTTCAGGGGATGCAGTTAGATGTTTGTTTCAGGGGATGCAGTTAGAGGTTTGTTTCAGGGGATGCAGTTAGATGTTTGTTTCAAGGGGATGCAGTTAGATGTTTGTTTCAAGGGGAAGCAGTTAGAGGTTTGTTTCAAGAGGAAGCAGTTAGATGTTTGTTTCAGGGGATGCAGTTAGATGTTTGTTTCAAGGGGATGCAGTTAGATGTTTGTTTCAAGGGGATGCAGTTAGAGGTTTGTTTCAAGAGGAAGCAGTTAGATGTTTGTTTCAGGGGATGCAGTTAGATGTTTGTTTCAAGGTGATGCAGTTAGAGGTTTGTTTCAAGAGGAAGCAGTTAGATGTTTGTTTCAGGGGATGCAGTTAGAGGTTTGTTTCAAGGGGATGCAGTTAGATGTTTGTTTCAAGGGGAAGCAGTTAGAGGTTTGTTTCAAGGTGATGCAGTTAGAGGTTTGTTTCAAGAGGAAGCAGTTAGATGTTTGTTTCAAGGGGTGCAGTTAGAGGTTTGTTTCAAGAGGAAGCAGTTAGAGGTTTGTTTCAAGAGGAAGCAGTTAGAGGTTTGTTTCAAGGGGTGCAGTTAGAAGTTTGTTTCAAAGGGATGCAGTAATACGTTTGTTTCAAGCGGATGCAGTTAGAGGTTTGTTTCAAGGTGTTGCAGTTAGATGTTTGTTTCAAGGGGATGGATGCAGTTAGAGGTTTGTTTCAAGGTGTTGCAGTTAGATGTTTGTTTCAAGGGGATGGATGCAGTTAGAGGTTTGTTTCAAGAGGGTGCAGTTGCAGGTTTATTGGGAGCCCGAAGCAGATCGCAGCCGCACCCCCTAAATCAATCAATAGCGTTTCCTGGCGATTATAAGCTCAGTCCACCCAGTTATACTATTGGCCGCTGACAATCCTCAAATGTTCGCCATGAATCCGGAGTTGAAATCCCGAGGTGTAAGTTCCCACTACACCAATACGCACTGTTGTCCTCATGGAATCTCTTTCAGTTTCGTGTTCTTTGAGAATCTACAACATTAACGACCAAACACCTCACGAATTGCGTGATATATATATTATGTAAAAAATTAATTAATGTTATTACGAAAATACAATAATTCTTCTTTTAGAATGAGCTCATGTGACTTCACGGATAAATGCGATATTGTGTAGCGATTGATTTCTTATTCATTTCGACCAGATAGACCAAAATATATTACATACACTTCTAGACGTGTTAATTTAAAAGAGGGTGATGCAAAGTTACATATAGTCTAAGAAATATTTATAATAATCCAAGCTGTTGACAATTAAAGATTATGTACTTTTCGTTGTGAGGTAAAATCTCACATTTTGGAAAATACGTTAAAATTTATGAAAATGCATGATTGATAACATATTTGGTTCGTGACAACTCAGGCCTGGACAACTTCGATGTCGGTGTCACTGGCATTCCGTTGACTGCAGACAAGCCACTAAAGGATCTGACGACTGCCGATTACCACGTCTGTGGCGTCTTCGTCGACATGTTGCCGAAATATTCGAGAATTCGTATTCCGTGCGAGTCCGTAAGGGGACGTTACGTGTTCGTGAGAATGAGGACCGGTTATCTGTCGCCAATGATTCTGTGCGAGTTGGAAGTATACGTGCAACGTGAGTATGACCTTGTGGCCTACACATTTAGCTTTGATCTCCATTTTGTATTGAATAATCTTAGACCCTCCAATTAGGTTTGTTATAATTATTAACGATTATCGTATTTTAGGATGACTAGAACCAATGGCTATGTATATGTGTGTGCGTGTGTGTGCGTGCGTGCGTGTGTTTCTGTGTGTGTGTGGTATGTGTATGTATGTGTGTGTACATACGTACGTACGTATATATATATATCGTCTGTACATCAACAACACTGAGTAAGAAACACGTGATGACATTTGTTTCATGTTGGTAATAACTCTTATCCAGTCTTAGACTGGATAATCGTACGAACAGTTTACATCGTTAATCGATCTCAAATATGTACACAACCGATTCTTGTGCACGATATCGATCTACACCGTGTCGGCCAGCAAATTGGACTAAATCGCTCGTGTAATCCAACCAGTAGTGTTTGTAATCGATTTGGTAGTCTCCAAACGACCTGGTTTGACAAATAATCTAATTGTCGGTAGTGCGACGTTGCATACTGTGATGACTAAATTAATATTGTGTGTTCGCTTTGTTTTAGCGCCAACCTTGCTGATAAACGCGGCACGTGACATGATAGCCGGACAGAGCAGTACAGCTCCACCAGGTGGCGCTATGCGGGCCGTCGACGGCAAAACGACCGCCACCTGTAGCTTCACTGAGAAACAACTGAACCCCTGGTGGCGTGTTGACCTGGCTCTGTTACATGCTGTCTGGCACGTTACCGTCACACACTTCAAACATCGTACGTGTAACGACCGCATTACCTCATACGCACACACAGCTTCACACACACACGCACACGTGCGCGCACATACACACACGCACGTATGTATATATATATATTGTTTACGGTATTGTTGACGATTAAACGACCTATACTTTATAAATACTCTCTCTCTCTCTCTCTCACTCACTCTCTCTCTCTCTCTCTCTCTCTCTCTCTCTCTCTCTCTCACACACACACGTATATCTAGTCAAGTGATCTACTCGGACATTATTCAGTATAATTGGGCATATATGTATATATATATATATATATACACGATTCTCACGAAACCTGGACACATTGCCGATCTGGCGATTTTCATATATCGTTTTCATTTTTTTAATATGATAACGTAGACATACTGAAGGTTTGAACACAAAATATTCTTAAATCTTAATATGGTTATTTCTGCCAGAGAGCGAAAGAGAGGGGGGGGGTTTGAAGTTACATGTCTGATTCATCTGATACCATGCGAAACATAATTAACTCTAGGTGGCAGGTGGACAAGGAAGCCCTTTGGCTTATCGAGAGTCCAACACTTTTTTCTATGTGTATCCCGCCCTTCTGAGGTATGTGTCGATTTTATTTTTAAACATATTCACGCTACTAGCACCCACACAATCAGCTGTTCCATTCATTTACAGTCCTTTGTGAAAATGAGAACTTTCTTATATCTAATCTACACTGCTCCTTTGCTAGTGTAACTTCATGTCCTTTAGTCCTTCTATCTTTCTTAACTGAGAAAAAAAAAATTCTATCAATATTTTCATAACCATTCATTCTTCTGACTTCTATCTGACTTCTATCTGATCTCCTCTCAATCTCCTGGTCTCTAGTGTTGTTAAAGCACATTCTTTTAGGCGAATTTCACAACTAAGATCCCTCAGTTTTTGTATCATTTAGTCGCTCTCCTCTGTACTCTTTCTAGCATATCTATGTCCTTGCGATATGGCCTCCATGCTTGTATACAATATTCATGCGTAATGTAAATTCATCAGCTGTGAACGCATGGTTTAATAGTTATATTGTTGTTTAAGTTGATCATATTTGTTTGCATTCCTTCCACGTCATACGTCGCACGGGGTCAAATGTTATAAGTTTACTTGTGTTGTTTGTAGAAAATACTGTTGTTATTTATGACGAAATAGAAAAAGATCGCTTTGCAATGGTATCGAGTTTGTTTTTGTGGGATCATTGATATTATGGTGAATGCGGACTTAGAAAATGTGTTTCGCGGGTCGAATAGTTAATAACGTATTTATATAACTTTGTTCGCTTTATTGAGAATAATTCATATCTAGTTTGTCAAGGAACACGTGGTCAAACACATTTAACAACATATTTTGATTTACAACGTTGTTTCACCAGCATACACAAAATAGCTGGTTAACAAATATTTTGCTTTAACGCTAAGTGATGGGTGTGCTAACAATTAAACCACAACAATAACATCTTTGAAATAAGCATAGGCACAACAGTTACAAAAAACATATGCGTTTCGCCTGTTATAGCCTTTCGCGTTGATCCAGAATTCCATGATGTAATCGTGTAATTAACTTATGATTGACCACTTAATGATAGCAATATGCTGTCCATATCATTTTGTCACAACATTTAACACAAGAATAACGACACTTATTGTTCAAATGTATCATCGTCATCCATATTTTTGTCATTGGCTAGAATATTGTACACACTGCCGACAGAGGTTTGTGATGTTACATGGTAAAATATTTCCCATTCGTCATATCCCGCTTTCCCCATTTGGACCAGCCTGTGTCTTTCACAAAGATGGTGTCCTTTACCTTCTCTACGTACCACTTGTTAGCATGCTTTACATAAATGAAGTCATTGTCTATATATACATACATTTTTCTGTGTATTTGATGACCTTTCACACACATGAGTGAACAGTAGCAGGATCATCATTAATATCGCTTTATGTGACATCAGCTACGGTTATGTCATTAATGGTGGCTGTGTTGTCAGTTGTGGCCGTGTCAGCAGTGAAGCTACATTACAGTAGCAGTGTGAACCTTGAACTTTATGATGCGTGTTGCTGTCCTGCCCGGACACATATGCTGGAAGGTATTTGGCGTATTAACATCCAGACAAGCAAGATCTGTTTCGCATGTACATTTGGCCTCAACTTGGGACCAAAGCGGGAGCGGTCATGAGAGTGTTGAAGTGTGGTAGTGTTCCATGAGCTGATGATGCTACAGCTGGCTTTGACTGAGATGGAGAATGCACGGAGAACCGTCATCTTGGTTTCTTTTGTAACGACGCGATTGTAGAAGGTTTTTTTGTCCCACAATACGGCTCCTTTCTTCATCGCAGTTTCCGCTAACTATTTATAGCACGGCACACACACACCTTCGCACGGCCTTTTCCATCGCCTGCTTCCAGCCATTACCTTGAAATTGAACATTGACGTTATTAATAATACAAAGCAAGAATACGTTGTTTTGTGAAATGATTGATACCCCGCGAAACGCATAGATACTGCATGAAAGAGAATGCATAGACAACACATGCCGCTGTAAATCTACAATTTATAGTGATATGCATTAACGAGAACGTTAGTACATTATGTTTTATGAAAAAAGCATCTTAATGTTTAGTATATGCCTGACAACAAAATCATAATAACTAAACTCACTATTATGTTAAATGTCAAGACGCAATGAATTAACAACTTGATATGTTGTTTTAGTCAAAACTACGAATCGTAGTAGTTATCCTCATTATACTATTACACTTTATTGCTATGTTAACAAATGCCTACAGGATGAATATTATGACAGACCGGTGATACCACGCAAAACACATATCCAACGTTACCACGCGAAACGCATACTTAAGGTCGGTTTATTGTATTGTCATATTCATTATCATGCAATATCTACATCACAACCTGATAATAATTTCTCAAAACTGTTTCATTTTTGTGTCTAAAAATATTAAACTTATATTAAATCCCAGTGATGGGATAGTTATAATGGCCTTGCATGCACGTGTCGATCTGAAGCTAAGGGTTTTACTGTTAGATGACATTAGTGTCAAGACAAACTGCGTTTCGTGTGGTATCGTATTCGCGGGTATCGATTAACAAGTTATGCCGGTGTATCTCATCCAGGTTTGTAGAGGGGAGCATTTCTTTTTGATAACGTGTAACGACCATACATACATATATATATATATGGTCGATTCTCACGAAACCTGGACATATTTGTCTTATTTCATTAAATAGCCCGCCATTCAAACATTATTCAAAGGATACGCACGACTAATACGCCATATGATGTGTAGTAAATGTGGGTAAAAATGCTTGCGCTAGCACAAATGAGTAATTTTGTATATGTATATATATATATATAGGCCAAATTATATATATATATATATATATATACAATTGGGCCTATATGTATATATGTACATATATACATATATCTATAGGCCAAATTATTGTGAATAGTGTCTGAGTAGATAATTTGACTATATATATATATATATATGTATGTATATATACCCAATTGTTGTGGAATGTCTGAGTAGATCACTTGACTAGAAACACAATAGCGCACGTTTTTGCTTGAAACTATGTGACGTTATACACGTTCACAGTTGAAATGGCGTAAATAACAATTACATTGTCAAGCTTACAAGTAGATTGTGCCACTCCCCTGGCATTCCGGCCACCATCCATTTTGAATTGATAATCAACGTATGGCAATAGCATAACAGAGTAGCACCTCTGTTGGGGAATGTGACAAAACTAATGCGAAATGGTATTCTTTAAGCTGTTTACATGTATTTTATCTCTGTTACAGTCGTATTGCGTGACTTCGCCATCTGGATGTCGATTGCTGATACGACAGTGCCCCCCACAGATGGAACCCTCTGTTCAAGGTATTCTAGTCCGCCATGGTATGTGGGGGTCAGTCACGCAACGTGTGTTCAACCGCCGGTGTTGGCCCGCTACGTGTCGCTGGTGGCACCCGGCAAGGCCATGATACTGATGCTGTGTGAGGTGCAGGTGTTCGGACGACGTACGTAGACCTCTCTTTCATACTCTCTATGTAATGGGTATGCTTACCTGAACTTTCCTTTCTTCCCAACAATAGTACGTAGGGAAAAGTTGGGACCCATGATCATAGGGAGCTTTAAAATTGGGCCATCCCCTGTAATTTTGTTAATACTTATCAATGTTTAATGTTTTGAGTTCTATAGAAGCAAATCATGCTACTTACGACTTCACGGCCATATGAATAATTAAGGACGACTAACGGCAGTTATTCATTCAGAATTTTACATACTTGGTGATTTTATGGCCATTGGCTTGACCTCTTGATAACCCGTTCAACCTGTAATAATATCCAAGCACCTACAGTCTCAGATGGGTTATCAGACCACCATACTGTCATTGTTGATGTTAACGTTTCTATAACCCAATTAGAGTCGAAACACAATATGTCTTAAAGAGCCATTCATAGGATTGACATTATAGCTTTAATGGCTGATATCTTTATATCCGACCTTATCACAGATCCAAAAATACATCTTATATAAACAGTACTGTCAAGTACTCAATGCATTATTTAACAAACATGCACCTATAAAATCCAAATGTGTGTCAGAAAGGCCACCGGCTCCATGGATGAGTTCCGAAATTATACTATCTAAAAGGCGTCGTCGTTATTTAGAGCGTGTATGGCGCAAATCGCGCTCTCCATTAGACAGGTCGCGCTATTCTAAGCAATGTCACCTCCGTAACAGACAAATGGCTAAAGCTAAATCAGATTAGTTTACAAATATGGTCATAAATAAGTCTGATAATCCGCGTCAGTTATGGAACTGCGTCAATAACATTCTACACAGACGGTCTACTCCATCGCTACCTGATCATGTGTCAATTAAGTCTCTATGTGATTCGTTCTCTAGTCACTTTACGAATAAAATCAGTATTATTCGTTCTGCTTTCCCAGGTCATACTTTAAGTAATGTCAATGTGGTCTTTCCACAAGTATATTATCTACTTGTATCATTTGAACCAGCAACAGTTTAACAAGATTGCCACCCAGAGAATTAACTCTAGGTGGCAGGTGGACAAGGAAGCCCTTTGGCTTATCGAGAGTACAACCCTTTTATCTACATATATCCAGCCCTTCTGAGGTATATGTCGATTTTATTTTTAAACACATTCACACTACTAGCACCCACACAATCATCAGATAATCTGTTCAATTCATTCATAGCCCTTTGTGAAAATGAGAACTTTCTTACGTCTAATCTACGCTGCTCCTTTACTAATGTAACTTCATGTCCTCTAGTCCTTCTATCTTTCTTAACTGAAAAAAATACACATTTCTATCAATATTTTCATAACCATTCAATATTTTAAACACTTCTATCTGATCTCATCTCAATCTCCAGGTCTCTAGTGTTGTTAAACCACATTCTTTTAGGCGTTTTTCATAACTAAGATCCCTCAGTTTTGGTATCGTTTTAGTCGCTCTCCTCTGTACTCTTTCTAGCATATCTATGTCCTTCTTGCGGTATGGCCTCCACGCTTGTATACAATATTCTAAATGAGGCCTAACTATTGTTTTGTACAGTGGTATTATTAGTTATTTTTCTTTATATGCTATATTTCGCCTAATCAATCCAAGGATTTGATTTCCTTTTGAAGCTGCAATTCCACACTGCTCTGAAACCTTCATGTCAGCACTAATTGTCAGCCCTACGTCTTTTTCTTTTACAGTAGTACTTAGTACAGTTCCCCCCATTGTATATTCTACCTCTTCGTTCCCATGTCCTGTGTGGAGGCATTTACATTTCCCACAATTGAACAGCATTTGCCACTTTTCAGACCATTTGATCAACCTGTCAAGATCATCTTGTAAATGCTGTCTATCTCCATCACTTTTAATCCTTCTAAACACTTTTGTATCATCCGCAAATTTCAACACCTTGCTTGTTATTTCATCATCCAAATCGTTGATATATATTAAGAATAATATAGGTCCTAATACTGATCCCTGTGGTACCCCACTCAATACCGATTTCCAGTTTGAAGCCTCCCCATCAACTACTACACGTTGTCTTCTGTCAATCAGCCATTGTTCTATCCAGTTTATTATACCATTTCCTATGCCATTGGCCTTTAGTTTAAGCAGTAATCTTTGATGTGGTACTTTGTCGAAAGCTTTTTGAAAATCTAAGTAGACGATATCTACTGGTGATCCCTCATCTACCCACTTAGTGATGTCTTCCAAAAAACATAACATATTTGTTAAGCATGACCTCGCTTTAAAAAAACCATGTTGAGATGGGTTAATCAAGTTGTGTTTAACAAGAAAATCCACCATGTGATCTTTAATTAGTCTTTCTAATAATTTACAAATCACTGATGTTAAACTCACTGGTCTATAGTTCTCTGACTTGTTTCTCGAACCTTTTTTGAATAACGGTATAATGTTTGCTTCTTTCCATTCTAAAGGAACCACTCCCTCTTCTAATGACAAGTTGAAAACTGTTGCAAGCGGTATGCTAATTTGTTCTACAATTTCCAATAGTAGTTTGGGTGGAATACCATCCACACCAGGTGATTTATTATCCTTCATAACCCTTATATTCTTAGCTACCATTTCCGGGGTTACAATTAATTGTCCTAAATAGTCTGAATCTGCCCCCTTGAACTTAGCCTCTGATACTGGCAGTGAACTAATATCTTCCCTGGTAAACACTGAACTAAAGTACTCATTCAGGTCTTCTGCCATTAAGAATCCCTCTGATATTATATTTCCAGCACTATCTTCTAGAGGACCGACATTATCTCGAACTTTCTGTTTGCTTCGAACATACGCATAAAAACTCTTGCTGTCATGTTTTATATTACTAGCTAATTGTTGTTCATAGCTTCTCTTTGAATTTCTAATTTCAGCTGTAGCTTGGTTAAGTGCTTCTTTATAACTGTTGTAGTCTTTATCATTTCCAGTATATCTATATGACTTCCACATCATTTGTTTATACTTAATTTTTCTAATGGCTTCTTACGATAAGTGTTTCTTTTTGGACCGTTTCCCTTGTTTTTGAAGGGTACAAATTTATCGACTATGCACTTAATTTCACTCTTTAATATATTCCAGCATTCTGTTGCCATCTTATTTTTCAGTGTGTTATTCCAGTCTATCTTTGCCAAATATTTCCTCATGTCCTTATACCATCCTTTGTGGAAATTTCTCCTATACTGCTTTTTACTATTCCTTTCTGATTTTACTTTGATGGTAAAGTGTATCTGGTTGTGATCGCTACTCCCCAGTGGCTCACATATCTTGACATTGTCAACTAATTCATTCTGCGAGGACAAAACTATGTCTAACACATTCTCACCCCTGGTTGGTTCTAGCACATGTTGAGAAAGGAATGTATGTTGAACTAAAACTAAAAACTTTTGGTCCTCACTCCCCATACTCTGTAGAGATTTCCATTGTATATGCCCGTGGTTAAAATCCCCCATAATAATACAGTCCCGTTTGCTTACTTCCCTTATAGCGTTTTGTATTTTTTCATTCTCTTCTATGCTTATGTTTGGACTTCGATAAACTAACCCAACTGTTAGCGTTGAGTTTCCTGTAACTATGTTACACCAAACAGCTTCTTCGCAATCTGCTTCTCTTTCTAATTTTATTTCATAAGCCTGAATAGATTCTTTAATATATAAAATAACTCCACCTCCCTTTCTTCCTATTCTATCTTTTCTAAACATTACATATCCTGTCAGTCCCAATTCAGCATCTGATATATCGGTGGTGGTCCAGGATTCGGTTATACCTATTATATGAGGGTCAATATCTTCTACCATAATGTTTAGTTCATTTCTTTTGTTTACTATACTCCTTGCATTTAAACAAACACATTTATATCCAGCTTCAGAAGAGTTTTCCAGACTGTTATTTGTTGATTTATTTGTGCTGTCTTTATCTATGCCTCCATTTTCAGGCTTTTCTGTGAGTCCCCCCTGCGAATCTAATTTAAATAGATACAACCTGTCCCACTGTCAACAGATCGCAGCAGGTTCTCTGAGAAAACTGCTGCCCCCTTTCCACTAAGATGGAGGCCATCTCTCATGTACATATCTTCCCTCCCAACAAAGTATCCCCATAAATCTGTGAATCCCACCCCCTCTTCCTCACACATCTGCTCAACTAGTTGATGAAGTTAGGAAAATAAGTATGTCCTCCTCAAATAAATCTTGTGCACTTGATCCATTTCCAACAATATTACTAAAACCATACATACACTAATTGGACCTACAACAAATATTATAAATGCATAACATTGTTCTGGCTGTTTTCCTGATGATTTCAAATACGCCCATGTTAAGAAGTCATCTCTGCCTAAACAAGATCAGTTATAGACCTATTTCTAACCTCAGCTTTATTTCCAAAATACTAGAAAAGGTTGTAGCAAGTCGTCTAAGATCTCACATTTGCACAAATGTCTTAACTAATGTGTCATAATCGGCATATAGACAGTTTCATGCAACAGAGACTGCCCCCTTAAAGGTTCATAATGACATTAACTTGAACATTAATAATGGTAAAGTGACTTCACTTACCTTACTAGATCTCGCTGCCGCTTTTGACACGATTAATCACAACTTATTAAAGTGGTACGGCATATCTGGCGTAACTCTAAGCTGGTTTTCTTCATATCTTACTGATATATACCAAACTATAAAGATTGGGAACTGCTTTTCAGCTGCACTGCCGGCTTTATTTGGTGTTCCCGAGGGTTCTGTTCTTGGGCCTTTGCTTTTTATTCTTTACACCACGCCACTAAGCTCTGTTATATTAAGACATAACTTGGATCATCATCTTTATGCTGATGATACTCAGATATACATTTCGTTGGCTACCCCGGATACAAATAGCTCCCTTAACCAACTTAGTGATTGCCTTCAATATATCGTTCACTGGATGACTGAGAGCAAGTTGAAATTAAATGCAAATAAAACTGAATTGATCATGATTGGTACTCCAGTGCAGCGTAGTAAACTGGATGGTTTTTTCCCTAAGCGTATTTTGAATCAGTATATCATACCAGCAACCTCGGTGCGGAATCTAGGAGTGATCTTTGATAGTAATTTCAATTTCCAACAACACATATCTCAAACATGTCGCTGCTGTTTTGATCATATTCGTGATCTTCGCATTATTCGCCGGTATATGTCATTTTCTGTTGCTAAAACTATTGCAACAGCGCTTGTTAGCAGCAGACTTGACTATTTAACAAGATTGCCATCCAGATAATTAACTCTAGATGGCAGGTGGACAAGGAAGCCCTTTGGCTTATCGAGAGTACAACCCTTTTATCTACGTATATCCAGCCCTTCTGAGGTATGTGTCGATTTTATTTTTAAACACATTCACACTACTAGCACCCACACAATCATCAGATAATCTGTTCAATTCATTCATAGCCCTTTGTGAAAATTAGAACTTTCTTACGTCTAATCTACGCTGCTCCTTTACTAATGTAACTTCATGTCCTCTAGTCCTTCTATCTTTCTTAACTGAAAAAAATACACATTTCTATCAATATTTTCATAACCATTCAATATTTTAAACACTTCTATCTGATCTCGTCTCAATCTCCTGGTCTCTAGTGTTGTTAAACCACATTCTTTTAGGCGTTTTTCATAACTAAGATTCCTCAGTTTTGGTATCGTTTTAGTCGCTCTCCTCTGTACTCTTTCTAGCATATCGATGTCCTTCTTGCGGTATGGCCTCCACGCTTGTATACAATATTCTAAATGAGGCCTAACTATTGTTTTGTACAGTGGTATTATTAGTTATTTTTCTTTATATGCTATATTTCGCCTAATCAATCCAAGGATTTGATTTCCTTTTGAAGCTGCAATTCCACACTGCTCTGAAACCTTCATGTCAGCACTAATTGTCAGCCCTACGTCTTTTTCTTTTACAGTAGTACTTAGTACAGTTCCCCCCATTGTATATTCTACATATTCGTTCCCATGTCCTGTGTGAAGGCATTTACATTTCCCAAAATTGAACAACATTTGCCACTTTTCAGACCATTTGATCAACCTGTCAAGATCATCTTGTAAATAATGTCTATCTCCATCACTTTTAATCCTTCTAAACGCTTTTGTGTCATCTGCAAATGTCAACACCTTGCTAGCTATATCATCGTCCAAATCGTTTATATATATTAAGAATAATATAGGTCCCAGTACTGATCCCTGTGGAACCCCACTCAAAACTGATTTCCAGTTTGAAGCCTCCCCATCAACTACTAACCGTTGTCTTCTGTCAATCAGCCATTTTTCTATCCATGTTGAGATTGGTTTATCAAGTTATGTTTAGCAAGAAAATCCACCATGTGATCTTTACTTAGTCTTTCTAATAATTTATAAATCACCGATGTTAAACTCACTGGTCTATAATTATTTGACTTGTTTCTCGAACCTTTTTTAAATAACGGTATAATGTTTGCTTCTTTCCATTCTAAAGGAACCACTCCCTCTTCTAATGACAAGTTGAAAACTGTTGCAAGCGGTATGCTAATTTGTTCTACAATTTCCACTAGTTGTTTGGGTGGAATACCAACCACTCCAGGTGATTTATTTTCCTTCTTAGCCCTAATTTTCTTAGCTATCATTTCTGGGGTTACAATTAACTATCTTAAATAGTCTGATTCTGCCCCCTTGAACTTAGCCTCTGGTACTGGCAGTGAACTAGTGTCTTCTCTGGTAAACACTGAACTAAAATACTCATTCAGGTCTTCTGCCATTAAGAATCCCTCTGATATTATATTTCCAGCACTATTTTCTAGAGGACCGACCTTATCCTGAACTTTCAGTTTGCTTCGAATATACGCATAAAAACTCTTGCTGTCATGTTTTATATTACAAGCTAATTTATGTTCATAGCTTCTCTTTGAATTTCTAATTTCATCTGTAGCTTGGTTTAGTGCTTCTTCATAAATGTTGTAGTCTTCATCATTTCCAGTACGTCTACATGACTTCCACATCATTTGTTTATACTTAATTTTTCTAATGGCTTCTTTCGATAAGTGTTTCTTTTTGGACCGTTTCCCGTATTTTTTAAGGGAACAAATTTGACGATGATGCATTCAATTTCATTCTTTAAGATATTCCAGCATTCTGTTGCTGTCTTATTCTTCAGTGTGTTATTTCAGTCTATCTTTGCTAAATATTTCCTTATGTCCTTATATTTTCCTTTGTGAAAATTTCTCCTTTACTGCTTTTTACTATTCCTTTCTGATTTAATTTTGATGGTAAAATGTATTTGGTTGTGATCACTATTCCCCAGTGGCTCACATATCTTGACATTGTCAACTAATTCATTCTGTGAGGACAAAACGATGTCTAACACATTCTCTCCCCTGGTTGGTTCTAGCGCATGTTGAGAAAGGAAACTATATTGTACTAAAACTAAAAACTTGTGTTCCTCACTACCCATACTCTGTAGAGATTTCCATTTTATATGCTCATGGTTAAAATCCACTATAATAACACAGTCCCGTTTGTTCATTTCCCTTATAGCGTTTTGTATTTTTTCATTCTCTTCTATGCTTATGTTTGGACTTCGATAAACTAATCCAACCGTTAACATTGAGTTTCCTGTAACTATGTTACACCAAACAGCTTCTTCGCAATCTGCTTCTCTGTCTAATTTTATTTCATAAGCTTGGATAGATTCTTTAATATATAAAATAACTCCACCTCCCCTTCTTCCTATTCTGTCTTTCCTAAACATTACATATCCTGTCAGTCCCAATTCGGCATCTGATATATCGGTGGTTGCCCATGATTCGGTTATACCTATTATGTGAGGGTCAATATCTTCTACCATAATGTTTAGTTCATTTCTTTTGTTTACTATTATCCTTGCATTTAAACAAACACATTTGTATCGAGCTTCAGAACAGTTTTCCAGACTGTTCTTTGCTGAATTATTTGTGCTGTCTTTATCTATGCCCCCAGTTTCAGGTTTCTCTGCGAGTCCCCCCTGCGAATCTAGTTTAAATAGATGCAACCTGTCCGATTGTCAACAGATCGCAGCAGATTCTCTGAGAATACTGCTGCCCCGTTTCCACTTAGATGGAGGCCATTTCTCATGTACATATCTTCTCTCCCAACAAAGTACCCCCATACATCTATGAATCCCACGCCCTCTTCTTCACACATCTGCTCAACTAGTGCGTTGATCGCCATCCTCTTACAGTTTTTGTATGTTGCCCCCCTTCCTCCCATTACTGGCAAAATTCCTGAGAGAACAACCTGTTCCACTCTTGTCTTCTTTAGCTTCCTCACTAAATGTTTGTACTTCTCTACTATCCCAGTTGTTCCCTCCTTGTCTGCATTATTTGTCCCTACGTATACTAGTATAGACCCTCCCTTGCCATGCCCCAATACCTTCTCTACCCTTTCGGTCACATGCTCTATCCTAGCCCCCGGTAGACATACAACAACGTCCTTCCCCTAGCATATAGTCTTGTCTGTTTTTCTCAGAATTGAATCGCCCATAAACACTCTCTCTTTTCTCCTTGCCTTCTCAATCACTGCCTCGGAATAGCTCCTCCGGTTTGCATATGTCTGATTGTTGTCTTTTCCTCTTGCCGTCTTCTCTCCGATCACATTCTCTTCCATTCCCTTCTTTCTTGTCGCGTTTTCTCTTGTCCCCTTTCCTCCTGTCATCTTCTCTTCTAGCACATTTACTCTCATTTCCTTTCGTCCCTTCATCTTTCCTCCCATCACATTTTCTTCTCTCCTCTCCCGTCCCTTTTCCCCGGCTACCTCCTTCACAACGGTCACTTTCTCTCCTGTCACCTTCACGCCTGTCATGTTTTCTGTTTTTTGCTGAACACTCTGTCTTCTTCCATCAGTCTTCTGTCTCACAGTCTTACCAACTGCCTCTGTGGTATCTACCCCTTCACCACCTGTATCGCTGTCGCGTCTCTCCTCGTTCTCTACAGTCTGACTACCTGTTGATCTATCCCCACTGACCCGTTTTCTTTTCCTCTGCCGAACATTTTTCCTCTGTCTTCTCAATTTCTTGTTCCTTCACACCGGTCACCTTCCCTCCTCTCAGTCTCCTTTCTTCAGTCTCCGTGTCACAACTCTGCTCCTTCTGTGTTGTAGAATTCTCAACTCTCTCCGCGTCATCCCTCTCTGCTCCATCTATTTCTATGTTGAATCTCACCTCCATCTCCTTCACTATATCCGTCAACTTACACACATCCTTCATCAGACATTCTACCCTCAAACACCCCATACACCGAAAGGTGAATCCGTCATCTTAGGTCTCTGCCCATGATTTTGGACAGCCAAACAACACAAAATCCACCCAGCTCTGGCAGTCGTTGCAAACTAAGTGTCGTTTGGCCCTGAGTTGCCGCTTGCAAGGTGCCATATCAGAATTTATTTATGTTCAAAATAGTTTTTATAGTCTTTGAGAAGACTTTTCTGTGTACAATTTACACCAGATTGTTTAGGTTATAGTTAGTTACATTTGTTAACACACAGTGACACACCTTGCCTTACCTAGTTACGATGTCGATGACAATGTATTCAAGTTAGGCTTAGATACAAGGTAGTCTTTACAAAGACTGTTTCCTGTGTACTAATATACACTTTAAAAGGTTGTTATTTCAGGTTTTAATTACTCATCTAACTACATCGATTATCTCAAATAACGCTATTCTATTGTCGTTCACGTTACGTTAACTTCGCCAGTGACCCACTTTGTAAACAACGTTCCGATTACATTAACGTCCCCAATTATCACTCGCAAATCGCCTACTTTTAATCTACCCTAGATTACTCCCTCTAGCTAACTTTTAACAAATATCTATAATTACGTTATGTATACTATACACTCAATAATATCACTTATTTTGATCAAATATCCTTATATTTTCGCAAGTTTGCTACACCAAATTCAAACCAATTCACCACCGGAAGTTCCCGCTCGAATTGTGGCATGATAATGCAATTCCCTCCTTTATAATATCGTTAGCAAGGATATCACAAAACTTCGGCGTGTCCAAAATTGTCTAGCAAGAGTAGTTACAAGATCTCCTCGTTTTTGTCGCTCTGTACCACTTTTGAAGTCTTTGCATTGGCTTCCTGCACGATATCGTAGAATATTTAAGATCTGTACCATTACATACCAGGCACTGTCCAGTAAGTAAATCTTATTTGCATTAATTGCTTACTCCTGTAAGAAAACCTATCCAGCTTCGATCATCTAGTTCTGACCTACTTTTTGTTCCTAGAGTCAACACTAACATTGGAACTACCGGTAGCTAGGCTTTTTCTGTTGCTGCATCAACTCTTTGGAATATGCTCCCTCTTAGTGTTAGATCAGTTGAAAATATTACAAAATCCCGTCGTCATTTAAAAATTTATCTCTACAACCTTGCTTATCCACCATAGCTCCCTAACGCCTTCACCCATCTGTTGACAACTGGAATACTACTTATGGATTTTGAGATTGACCAATCCTTTTGTTTTGATGCGCTTCTGAGCTTGGTTTCCAAGGATTTAGGCGCAATAGAAGTTATCTTATTATTATTATTATTAACAGCACGATTGTATGCGTTTTTAACTATAAAATATTAGTGGGTAAATATTTAGTGTATTGTTGTTTTCTTTATGCAACTACCACAAGTAATGCAGTGTTGTTGGCAATGGCATATTGACAATAAGGGATACATGTTCTGTGAATACGTGAAACACTTTTGTTATATGCTATTCTAATTTTCGATAAAACTCGTTTTGTATGTAAATTTGTGATCAGGCACCTATGAGCCGGACAGTGCGGGGTCCGATGAGCCGGGTCATGAATGCCAAACTTGACTGGTGCATCCCCCCACGTTTGTTTGCGATCAATAAGGCATTCTGGTAGTGTTGGAATATTTGCATATTATGATCTGTTAAGGTTAGAATATCATAAATTAAACTGTTTCCTGTATACTCGGAATGCTACTATATAAAGTGTGGAGAATTGTGAAATGAACATTGAATAAGCTGTTTTGATCGATTTATAATTAATATTTCACTTAGTTTTGCATTATTATTATTCAATGCTAACACTCATTGAGCTATATTGTCACCAGGAAGAGGACCAATGTGTGAAAAGCCGGTTGCTTAGGGCATCTATTGTATCAGTATCGTAAGTTAAGCAATAGTTGCTTCCAGACCGGTTAGTGAGCAATAAAAGAGAACAACACTAATTAAAAGGTTCTCGTAAAATGGAAAACGCCAACATCATGTAGAAATGCATAAGTAATAATAAATAGTAAATAAACTGTGGGGTAACTTACGAATATAACTTAGTTTTATGTAACTGACTTTTATGCGAATGTTCGACGAGGCATATTTTCCTCAGGAAGAGTAGTAAAGCCTCAATACAATAACTTAATTTAAGTTCTGATGAATAACTCGTATCACATATACCAGATGTTTATTGTAATAAAAATCACGTGTTAAACTCACTGATCTATTTTAAATGTAAACGTGTTTTTGTGGCTCGTGGGACCCCCCGTGGTGGCTCAAGGGACCCTACGATTGAGGTCCCTTGAGCCACTTCACGTGCCTCCACTGATTTGCATATATTTATACATTGACATATCCCAGCCTCACAAATTTCACTATTCACTTGGAAGACATACTTACTCACATGATAGTGCAATTTTAATGTTAAAAAACTATTATTATTTTTATCGCTGAAAACGTGAAAAATGATAGATGGGTCCCAACCTTCACCTATATATAATTAGCTAAAAATGCTTAAATGCATTGTGTGTGTAGTGTGTGTGTGTGTTTGGGGTGTGTACATACATATAGACATATATATATATATATACATATATATGACATTAACCTTATTCTAGATTCTAGGAAGACTTAATCCAATGCGGATCATATAGCATAATATAGAAGAGTTGTGTGTTTGCAGTGGTCACGTGTCCAGCCTTCACACCCACCGCTGGTGAAACATACAAAAACACAAATTGTACATCTGACAAAAAGGTCTACAACGACACATGTGAAGTGTCGTGTGAACTAGGCTACAACCTGACCAGTAGTGACGGCGTACACAAGTGTACACAAAACGGCACCTGGAGCAATGACGCCACGTGTGAACGTACGTTATATTGAAAGCAATGTTGCACCGTCTGCCTCTGTTTTATAATGTAAGCTCGCTTCTAAAGAGATATGTCCGGCACATGGACACATGTAATTGTTCATAGTTATTTGGCCAAATGTGTGTTGCCCAACTAATCCAACAACTTTGTTGTGGGTGGGCGACTACACGCGTGACATGTCTAGACACCACAAACCATGACTTTGACCACTTCTTTGTAAACGAACATTAACGAATTAAACATTTGGTGTACACTAATAATATTTTAAACACACACACACACACACACACACACACACACACACACACACACACACACACACATATTCACCATACAGTTTATTTATGTTTTGTTTTATATTTGTATGAATAACCAGTTGCAAACCAAACCAAACGTGTTGCGTTGCAATACACATACCATACCTTCATATCACATTTACAGTGGTCAGATGTCCGCCGATCACGAAGTCCGAAGGTGATATATACAATATCACGTGTACAACGGACATGAAGGTCTACAACGACACATGTGAAGTGTCGTGTGAACGCGGCTACAACCTGACCAGTAGTGACGGCGTACACAAGTGTACAGAAAACGGCACCTGGAGCAATGACGCCACGTGTGAACGTACGTTATATTGAAAGCAATGTTGCATCGTTTGCCTCTGTTTTATAATGTAAACTCGCATCTAAAGAGATATGTCCGGCGCATGAACACATATATTTGTTCATAGTTATTTGGCCAAATGTGTGTTGCCCAACTAATCCAACAACTTTGTTGTGGGTGGGCGACTACACGCGTGACATGTCTCGACACCACAAACCTTGACTTTGACCACTTCTTTGTAAACGAACATTAACGAATTAAACATGTGGTGTACACTAATAATATTTTTAAACACACTCACACATTCACCATACAGTTTATTTATGTTTTGTTTTATATTAGTATGAATAACCAGTTGCAAACCAAACCAAACCAAACGTGTTGCATTGCAGTACACATACCTATATATCACATTTACAGTGGTCAGATGTCCGCCGATCACGAAGTCCGAAGGTGATATATACAATATCACGTGTACAACGGACATGAAGGTCTACAACGACACATGTGAAGTGTTGTGTGAACGCGGCTACAACCTGACCAGCAGTGACGGCGTACATAAGTGTACAGAAAACGGCACCTGGAGCAATGACATCACGTGTGAACGTACGTTATATTGAAAGCAATGTTGCATCGTTTGCCTCTGTTTTATAATGTAAACTAGCATCTAAAGAGATATGTCCGGCGCATGAACACATATATTTGTTCATAGTTATTTGGCCAAATGTGTGTTGCCCAACTAATCCAACAACTTTGTTGTGGGTGGGCGACTACACGCGTGACATGTCTCGACACCACAAACCTTGACTATGACCACTTCTTCGTAAACGAACATTAACGAATTAAACATTTGGTGTACACTAATAATATGTTTAAACACACACACTCACACACACACACACACACACACACACACACACACACACACACACACACACACACATTCACCATACAATTTATTTAAGTTTTGTTTTATATTAGTATGAATAACCAGTTGCAAACCAAATCAAACGTGTTGCGTTGCAGTACACATACCTATATATCACATTTACAGTGGTCAGATGTCCGCCGATCACGAAGTCCGAAGGTGATATATACAATATCACGTGTACAACGGGCATGAAGGTCTACAACGACACATGTGAAGTGGCGTGTGAACGCGGCTACAACCTGACCAGCAGTGACGGCGTACACAAGTGTACAGAAAACGGCACCTGGAGCAATGACGTCACGTGTGAACGTACGTTATATTAAAATTAATGTTGCTTCGTTTGCCTCTGTTTTATAATGTAAACTCGCATCTAAAGAGATATGCCCGGCGAATGAACATGTATATTGTTTATAGTTATCTGTACGACACTTCCAATACCCGGAATTTTACTACATACTTTCGACCGAATATTTTTTTTGTAACTGGTAGGCGGTGGTTTTCACAAGGCCAAAACTCGATCAGTGTAACCACAAATATTCCGAAAGCGATACAACGTTATGTACATACATTATCTAATACGGTAAAGGCCCATTTCCATGAACTACTAGTTGTCGGATTAGTTGGCCAACTGTGTGTTCCCCAACAGTTCAACAACTTTGTTGTAGGCGTCTACACGCGTGACACGTCTCGACATCGCACATCTTGAATTTGACCACTTCTTTGTAAACGAACATTAACGAATTAAACAGTTGGGGTACACTAGTAATATATTTAAACACACACACACTCACTCACCATACAGTTTATTTAAGTTTTGTTTTATATTAGCATGAATAACAAGTTACAAACCAAACCAAACGTGTTGCAGTGCAGTAGACATATCTATATATCATATTTACAGTGGTCAGATGTCCGCCGATCACGAAGTCCGAAGGTGATATATACAATGTCACGTGTACAACGGACACGAAGGTGTACAACGACACATGCGAAGTGTCGTGTGAACGTGGCTACAACCTGACCAGCAGTGACGGCGTACACAAGTGTACAGAAAACGGCACCTGGAGCAATGACGTCACGTGCGAACGTACGTCACTTCTAACAGTCATTATAGAGTGGCTGCCACCTCGTAGTACAAATTATCTACAAACAAAACTTTAGTATAGTGTTTCAAACAATTACTTAATGTCAATATTCGTTACCTTTATTCCAACTTGTTTTGTCTTGGCGTCACCTCTGTACATAAATACTATTAAACTATATTGATTGCGCATCGACGAAATGTTGCGAATTGTTTGTTCTTTAGATATAACTTGTGAAGCCCTGCCCCGAGATCCACACGGGAAGTACACGAATGTGAATTGTACAGAAGAGAAGACGTTTTACAACGAGAGCTGTGAGCTGGAGTGTGAACTCGGCTACAAGGCCAACGGTCACCCCGTGCAGACGTGTCGACTGAACGGCAACTGGAGCTCCCATATTCACTGCATCGGTCAGTTCACAGTGGACTGCATTTTCCTAGTTGAGCATGTCACCAATTAAAGAGAAAAGAATGCACATGTGCAAGTAACGATGGTGAATTTTGTGTACATAAATTAACGTTGTTAATATTAGTGAATTTAAGTGAACGCATCTCTCTCTCTCTCTCGCCCTCTCGCCCTCTCTCTCGCTATCCATCTATCTATCTATCGATCTGTCTATCTATATATTCCTATCTCCCCCCCCCCTCTCTCTCTCTGTCTCGCCCTCTCGCATTGTGTGTGTGTGGAGGGGTGCATGCTTGCGTGCATACAGGCATACATGTGTGTGGGTGTGTGTGTGTCTCTCTCTCTCTCTTGCTCTCTCGCTCCCTCGCCCCCTCTCTTTCTTTCTCTCTCTCTCTCACTCTCTCGCTCTATGCTCTCTCTCTCTCTCTCTCTCTCTCTCTCTCTCTCTCTCTCTCTCTCTCGCCCTCTCGCGTGTGTGTGTGTGTGTGTGGGGGGGGTGCATGCTTGCGTGCATACATGCATACGTGTGTGTGTGTGTGCTCGTGTGTGTCTTATGACCACTATGCCCGCAGCACGTTTTGTTATAAGTTCACTTTAATGCGAGAAACTGTTTCCCCTCATCTGCCACAACCGTGCGAGCTGACCTCTGTTATGTGTCCGCAGTACGCCTGTGCCCGGAGGTCAATGATACGATCCAGGCGCGTCTCGTGTCCGGCAACGGCCCATTCGTGCCGGACACTGTACTGCGGTTTGAATGCAACGAAGGCTATGAACTGGCCGAAGGTTACCTGGAGCTGTCGTGTCAGAAGGATGGAGAGTGGTCAGGGAAGGCACCAAACTGCACAGGTAATGTCGACATGCTGTGTCATTTGGGGATGAAACTTTATGGCAGTTGAACGGATGTGCATGATGAGTTCTGTGCAGATACACTAAACCAAATTTGTTAGTTCCTCATGTTTAAAAAATCATACATTGCTCTTACTACTAGAGTATGTTGACGGTATACTACTTGCCAAACTGAGTTTAATAATCCCGAAAACACTGTTCGTAATTTGAATGATGTTAAGCACACGAAACATTCAAATACTAAAAACAGCTTTATGGACAAAGGCGGTGGTGATCGCTAGTTCTTGACATTGCCATTTTATATTGGGTGAGTTCGTCTGTTTTCTGCAATAAAGACCGCAGGTCAGACGATGAATAACCGACTCAACGAATTATCTGTTAAACACATTTCCACCTACATGTCTACAACACGACTATTCCTGCTAAAAGTAGCTAGCTTGAGAGGATGAATCCTGGTGACGTAGCACACAAACACGCTGTAAATACAACCACATTAAAACAGAAAAGGAAGACATATCAATATATTATGTTAAATTTACATAGCACATTATAATTTTATACTTTACAATACTGCGATTTATAAAAATAAACACCAATTATACACAAAGATATACACGTATATCAACTAATACTTATAAATCATACTCATAATATTCTGTACAGTTGGAAGTGAATACTTACGACATGAATGTATTGCACAACTTGTTCAACTTATCAGGCATTATAAGAACCATACGTAAAAGTAACGGCAATTGTATGTCTTCGGTTTCTATTTCAGCAATAAAATGTCCTGTTTTGGTGTTGCCAAACAACACGGAAGTAGAGGGCGACGAGCCAAATGCGCATGTCTATAACACGACCATTGACTACCGGTGTGCTAAGGGCCATGACCTTATATTTGGAGACGTGTCCCGGACTTGTCAGAGCAGTAAGACGTGGTCCAATGAAGCACCAGTCTGCATAAGTAAGTTGACCCTGCCAGTGCAGTAAGACTTGGTCCGATGGAGCACCAGTCTGCAGCGGTAAGTTGAACCTGCCAATGCAGTAAGGCTTGGTCCAATGAAGCACCAGTCTGCAGAGGTAAGTTGAACCTGCCAGTGCAGTAAGACTTGGTCCGGTGAAGCACCAGTATGCAGAGGTAAGTTGAACCTGCCAGTGCAGTAAGACTTAGTCCAATGAAGCACCAGTCTGCAGAAGTAAGTTGAACCTGCCAGTGCAGTAAGACTTGGTCCGATGAAGCACCAGTCTGCAGAGGTAAGTTGAACCTGCCAGTGCAGTAAGACTTGGTCCGGTGAAGCACCAGTCTGCAGAGGTAAGTTGAACCTGCCAGTGCAGTAAGACTTGGTCCGGCGAAGCACCAGTCTGCAGAGGTAAGTTGAACCTGCCAGTGCAGTAAGACTTGGTCCGGTGAAGCACCAGTCTGCAGAAGTAAGTTGAACCTGTCAGTGCAGTAAGACTTGGTCCGATGAAGCACCAGTCTGTAGAGGTAAGTTGAGCCTGCCAGTGCAGTAATACTTGGTCCATTGAAGCACCAGTCCAAACTTTCAGGGTTTAATCTACGACCGTACGAGCGTAAAACATCACATATTTGTGAGGTAACTCTCCTTTTATAGGGTTAATACATTGTTCGGAACATAAAACGTAATGCGGAGTAAAACCGGCCCCTCCGTCATTGACTAGGTTGCCTGGCATCATGGAATAGACGCCGACCAATAGACTTCTGTGTACCCTCATACCAGTGTTATATCAATACGAATATTGTTTGACAATTCTACACTATCACGACTAGGGCCAATCGATTGACGTGAACTTCTTACTGAACTTCGTCATTTTTCATCACACAACTTTGTGTTGTAGCACACATGTGGCGTGGTTGTTTACGTTTGGTGTACGCTGAAAGTAACGCATACATATGTAATGCGAACACGTTATGGTGTAACGATGAAACGATGCTGTGCGTTTTCTAACATTTGATAAATATTCCTAAGATTGCCACGTATGAACATCTAAGTTATCCCGTCTGAAGAAGGGCATTTTTGCTAGTATAAAACAATAATGTTTGGAGGAACTTTCAATTGATAGTTTACATGTTCGTTTTGGTTTTGTTCCTCACAGTTGTGTCTTGTGGCCCGCCTGCGCCCGTGGCAAACGCACACGCCAGCATAACAGACGACTCGTACTTGGCGAACATTACGTACACATGCAAGCCGGGCTTCAAGCCAGAGGCGGACGGCGACTGGACGCGAAAATGCCAGGAAGACAAACGCTGGAGCGGAACCGCTCCACTCTGTCGCCGTACGTCACGTTCACATATACCATGGGTGAATGTGTGTGTGTGTGTGCGTGCGTGCGTGCGTGCGTGCGTGCGTGCGTGCGTGTGTGTGCGTGTCGTAGACAAAAGCCAGGCCCGTAGCGTGGCTGATTATTGGCGAGGTGCATTTCTTGAATTTCCATATTTTCCCTCAAGCGGCACACTTTGGCCGCAGCCACAGGATTGCAAGCCATGGTTTAATGATCGATTTATCTGCAAGAAATTATATGGAACTGTTTTATATGTGCGGTTTGTTCTTGAGTCTTAAACTAGATTTCACAGGCGATGTTCTATATAATAGGCCTACTTTACTTCAGAATAAATATTGTGTTCACATTGTGAACAAACATGTTACTTGCTAGGTTATTATATCTAGTCGTTATTATGAATCATTTGGTGAAATATGATTATACAGTATTATGACATGTAATAGGCTGCGCAGTTCTTTAAAACGGTGTATTAATGATTTACAGAAATCCTCTGCAAAGCTCCACCGATTGTCGCCAATACGTCGATGACGACAGACGGACTGCGAGTGAACGACACGGCGACCTACTTGTGTCTGCCGGGCTATAGACTGCGGGCCGGGAGTCTCGCTAAAGTTTGCAACGAACACGAGCAATGGCAAAACGACGACCCGGAATGCATCGGTGAGACTGACGACATTTCATTGATGACGTCAATAAATATTGTACAGTCGAATGTAAATCTTGGCATTAACCATCACCATCATTCCATTCAGTAACATGTATTGTGTTGTTTGCCAAATAGCTCGACCTCTTCTTGTGCACCATCCCTGTAAAGCTGCAATCTGGCTGTACTCTTTTCAGTGAATTTTTGTTAGTCCTCCTCGTCCATGGAACACTGGGCATGCACCGCAAATTACCACCGTTCAAAAAGTCAATTCTCTTTCCGTGTTCCACTGTCATAAAAAACTTTGGTATGCGATTTGTTTTATTTCTAGTAATATTTTATTGAATTTGAAACCGAATATGTATAGGGTCATTTCTGTGTAGAACTGTTCTTTTTCTTGAAGTCAATTAAAAACTAACACAAGACAGGTCTTTTGACACCATAATATATTAGAGCCTATGTATGTGCTTAGGACGAAAACTGATATTTTAGTTTTACAATTTCATGTGCTGTTTTTTCCATACGCCTATTTAGGGTGTATTTGTATTATCGTAATATTTACTGTAACTTACTTAGTTTAGGCCCCTGACTTCTAGCAGTAGCAGCATATTATAATGCAGTCGAACTTCGCCTTACGTTCACCACGATAATACAGCCACCTCGCAATTAAGGTCACCTTTGCACAGTCCCATATTAGTTCCATGTACAATACACTGTGGGAGGGAGATTAGTCTCACTAACATAGTCACCTCGCTATTCAGGTCAGCGTTGCCCACCCCTAAGGGTGACTAGTGGGGCTCCACTGTAAATTGCACTATGGTGTTGTGGTTTATGCACTGATATTGTGACATACGTCATGCAGAGGTGCATTGTGGCCCGCCGATAAAGCTCAACTTCACCAACCACGTGACATCCGGTGGCGACACTGTTGGAGGCAAAGTCATGTACACGTGTATCCATGGCTACGAGCGACTGTCGGGCTCTGGATTCAGCCGCTGTCCGCTAAGCGGCGAGTGGACTACGCCTACTCTGATTTGTGAAGGTGCGTCATCAGATATGTGGAGTCATTTAGTATACGTTTATGACAGAGAATAATAATCAGTGACAATAATTGCTCAAGCACTGCACACCCAAAAGTCCCACATTAACTTAACAAATCAACTTTTAAAATATAATCAAAATTAGGGTGTATTAGCGAGGGTGTGTGGGTATACATGTTGCATATGTATGTATGCATACATGCCTATGCATGTACAATGATGCATGTTACCGTTTTCTTCCCAGACGTTTTGTAACTCGGCCGCCAAACTTGCAGGGGTTGATCTACGCCCCTCTCTAGAAAATTAACGTTTATTTTTTGGAGAGCTCTTGTCGGTTTCTGAGTTCATACTACAGTACATATCGGATATGGACCGACGATAATAGGTTGTGCACACTATCACTCGTGTTTTATGTTATAAGAGTGTGTCTGCAAGCGCCCCAATCTCGACTCCCTTTCCACAAGATGGCCGCTGTACTAGAGATACAAGATGGCCGCTGTGTGCTGACGTGCTTTGTGGACAAGGAGAAAAAATAGACGTTGTTTTTTATTTGGGTAAAGGTTACTCTACCGGGAGAAGAAGAGTTCGAAGGTGCGACTGGATTGTTATATAAAGGATCTTCAGACGGTAGGGGACGTGTTTTCTTTGTTGCCGCTCGTTTAATTTCGGTCGCGCGATCACAGACAACACGCGTAAGCCATACCTGAGCGATGCCTGGCCAACGAAAGGGCAGCTCTGCTACTGCCGCACAAGTCAGTGGCATTTATGTGGATGTGCTAAAAGCAGCATTTGCAGAAATCCTCACAGACACTAATGTTCTCAAAACTTTGAGAACAAGTTTATATCCGCAGGAATTTTTTGTAGCACAGAGGCAATGCAGAACGTTAGACATGAAATTTAATCAGACGAAATTTACAATAAACTTAATAAAATCCCAAATGCTAATCTAAATTTAAATTATGATATAATATATAAAGAAATGTTACGGTCTAGAAATAAGCACATTCCAAGCAAATTAGTAAAATTTGATAAATATAAACATAAAAAATCGACATGGTTTACTCATGGATTTCTCAGGATTACTACCGAGATAAACAATTAAAATTAACTAACCCAAATTCACCTAAATAAACACATAGATACGATATTTAGATTTCATAACATTGATGAGGAAACTTCCTACAAAAACAGTTGTGAATTTGATGGTATTTCTTCTAAATTAATCAAAATAATTGAACCCGCAATAATTAAATCACTAACTATATTAATAAATCAAGAGTTAAACACGAAAATTTTTCCTGATAAACTCAAAATTGCCAAAGTAATTCCTATATTTAAGAAAGATGATCCAACATTATTAAAACAAATTATAGGCCCATTTATCTACTTCCAACGATCGTTATTTATTACTTTAACATCTTTATGTAATAGTATACAATATAACACAACTGAATCTTTAATAAACAGTGTTAAGTGGCTAAGTATAAATAAACTATCACTAAATAAAACTAAATCTAAATATCTGATTTTTCATGTCCCCTTGCACTTACAATAGATAACACAAATAATGAAAAAGTGGATGAATTTAAATCCCAGGGTTAAGCCTGGATTCAAATTTAAATTGGAAAAAACATACAGAAAAAATGTATAATAAATGTGTAAAAATTATTGGCATATTAAATAGGCTAAAATATGTATTGCCTTCAGAAATATTTTTTTATGAATCGTTAGTATTATCACATATAAACTGTAGTATTATGGCATGGGGATTCAAAGGAAACAGATTGATGAAAATTCAGAAAAAAACCGTTCGTATAATAAAGTCAAGTGGATACAATTCTCATACAGAGCCACTTGTAAGCAACTTAATTTGTTCAAAATAGAAGACCAATTAAAATTACAAGAATTAAATTTTACATTACATACGTTCACAAAAATGTACCTGTTTACTAACTAAACTGGTATATTATTTCAAATGTTAGAATACACCATCATGACACTCGGAAATCTAAAAATATACATACTACCAGAACTAAACATGAGTGCAAAACAATGCCTTAAATATGACTTGCCATACATTATAAACGACACTCCTAAAATAGTGAAAGAAAAGATATATATACTCATAGCCTGCGAGGCTTTGCAAGTTACGCTATGAACGTTCTCCTAAAAATACAAAGATACACGTACACTTCTAAATTGTTATTCTTGTCACCAAAATCAGTAATGTTAATTGTTACTAAATGGACGAAAACTTTAATAGTCAAGTACATACACAGTGTTGATTATATCAGACACTATAAAGAACATTTGTTGCCATATATGATTCACATGATTATATAATTTAGATAGACACGTAATTTAAAAGGTCATCCATCATGTTAACAAAATTATTTGTCATAACTGCGGTGGCTCCTATGATAGCGACCATATGTCTTAATCGGAGCCACTGACCCCCATTTTTCGTAACATTAAAAGGTGCTTTTCTGTTAATTAATTACTATACTCGTTTCAAAAATAACATTATTTGTATAAATGTTCTTGTTGTTCCGATCCCGCCACATGCCCGGTTCGATTGTTGGACAATCGAGCAAAGCATATAAGGCGATAGAGATGGGGAGGAGAGTCATGTTAGCCTAAATTAGACTAACTTGATAATCTAGCAGATCAAAATCCCCATGTGTACATTATTCGTATACGCAGTCTGCAATATGTTCAGATTAATTCACCTGAACAATGTACAGTTGCCCGATATGTCCCTCTGCCGTGTTATCAGAGGTGACGTGCGGGATGCCAGCTCCAGTGAAAGACGCCGTAACGACGACTGACTGCGAGCGACGGGGCTGTGTCGCCAACTACCGCTGTGACGTCGGCTACGTCGGTGACGCGCGACAGTCTCACTGCACGGTGGACGGACGCTGGACACCCATGTCTCTGATTTGCTCAAGTAGGACGTTTGCAGCAACCACTTACCTTTTTACACACACACGCACGCAGACACACACGCGCGCGCACACACAGCCACACCAACATCTAAACACTGTCTTCTCTTACCTCACAGCGGGACCTCATCACTGCGGACACCGATAATCCGGAAATCTCGGAATCCCGACGTTACAGCATGGGAACGAAAATTTCCACCATTAACTTACCCCGATTTGTGCATAATTCGTTAATGAGGACAACGCGTTTATCCGGACATATTGACACTGGGGGTGTCCGGATTTAAGGATGTGGATATTCCTTAACTGGATGTAACATTCCACCGTTTGTTTAATATTGCTTAAACTCTACGCCAGGTATTTTCTCGATAAACTACGCCAATAACGAAGTCCAACGTAGGTCCAGTCAACCTTTCTGAGCCCTTCAGGAGCCGGTTTAGCCGCGTCTAGGCGAGTAGTGGACACGCATTCCTCTCATCAATAGTTTGGGGACGAACGGATAGACTTTTTCATGGTGGCTGCCCTCATCAATAGTTTGGGGACGAACGGATATACTTTTTGATGGTGGCTGCCCTCATCAATAGTTTGGGGACGAACGGATAGACTTTTTGATGTTGGCTGCCCTCATCAACAGTTTGGGGACGAACGGATAGACTTTTTGATGGTGGCTGCCCTCATCAATAGTTTGGGGACGAACGAATAGACTTTTTGATGGTGGCTACCCTCATCAATAGTTTGGGGACAAACGGATATACTTTTTGATGGTGGCTGCCCTCATCAATAGTTTGGGGACAAACGGATATACTTTTTGATGGTGGCTACCCTCATCAATAGTTTGGGAACAAACGGATAGACTTTTTGATGGTGACTGCCCTCATCAATAGTTTGGGAACAAACGGATAGACTTTTTGATGGTGGCTGCCCTCATCAATAGTTTGGGGACAAACGGATAGACTTTTTGATGGTGGCTGCCCTCATCAATAGTTTGGGGACGAACGGATACGTACAGGTCTGTCTGTGATACCGATATTCACAGTTAGACCTCATGTGTTTGTGAGATCGTTTAGAAACACGAACTGGTAGGAGAAGGCAATGTTACTTGAGCCATTTGTCATTATTTTGAATATTTCGGACAACATTTTAGTCCTACGTAAAAATTATGTTTACTCACATAAACTATTATTATTTGAAGCTAATTTGCGACAAGTAGAATGTGTCGGGTGAGTTGAGCCACTGAGTAAGTTGCTTTAGTTTACGCAGGCCTTCCACTAAAACTTCATAATAACTCAGCCAACACAATTAACATTACAGGCCTAATTGGTACACACAAAACGCTGAAAGGTCAGTACGCGTAATTAGTAAGTCAACACACTTAATTAAGATACCATTACAGATTTACAGGCCTTTTGCAACCACAGTGTAACAAACTGCATGTATCATGCCACGATGCTATCCGATATCCCAATTTTCACGAACACATGAACTGTGATGTATTTTCAAGTAAAGCAACACAAATCGTCATTCCTTAACAACAATGTTAAAATACCCCTCCCCTGTATGGCTCAACTAGCCCCATTTAGACCTTAGGTACATTATAATGAATTTCTCATCAATACTCGAGTCGATGATACAAACACTTCATATGAATGCATCTGTAACTGCAAGAACAAAAACGTATGGTGACATGCTCTGATAATTTACACACTAGTAAACATCAATCGCAATCACCAAGCATTTCGTGCAACATAAAAACATTCTATTAGCTCTTATTGCCGGACTATTGTGGGTGGCTATACGGGTGGCTCGATTAACCCGACTTCTCTTATGTTCAGGTCTGCTGTCGTACGACAAGTGTTAGTCGTCTGACAACAGCCAATACATTGAATCTGTTTCTTGCAGGAATCCGATGTGGTGGCGTCAGAACGGAGGGAGGAGCTCTTGTGGCGGACCAGACAGGCGACAGCTACGAGGACGTCGTGACCTTGCACTGTCGCCGCGGCTATCACCGAGTGACGGGCAGCGAACTGAGGACGTGTCTCGGGGCGGGGACTTGGTCGGGAACTCCTCTCGTCTGTGCTCGTACGGCGACAACTGTCTGCTTCTCTTGAGGATAATATGATTAGCAAAATATAAAAACAATAATTAATTATCTGAATGACTAATTCATATTGTTTTACTGCATATGTAATAACGACTACGATTAAATACATGTATAAATTGCGGTTCAGTAAAACGTACATGTGTCTGTTGCATATTTCATCAAAGTAAGATGAGTTCATGAGATCATATAGCGTATGTGTAGGAGCCTAATTTCTTATTAATTTTAATTTTGAAACAATTAAGACGTTTCAGCACCGTTTTACAAAGTCCGCTTTAACACGCAGGTTTCCTCAAATTTGTTTTAGTCTAGACGTCTACTTTCGTACGCATTAACATAGACCTTTTTGCTGTCACCGGCCACTTTTGCAAATTGATGTGCATAGACTAGTAATCATGGAACTGCTGTCGATTTCATTATCTTTAAAACTGAAGAACTCGAATTCTAAATTAACAACATCACATTAAATTAAACTGATTTTCACTTATATTCACCAACTGTAGAAACAAAATGTCAAGCTCCGGCGAACGTCATTGGTGCAGTGGCTACCATCGGCAATCTAACCGTCGGATCCAACGTCACCTACCGGGCTCAGTACACATACCGCCATGTTGGCAGTGCTTTGGTGCGGTTCTGTCGCGAAGACGAACTTTGGACTGGGGAGCAGCCGGTGTTTAAAGGTAACATTCCTCTCATTGGCAGGCAAAGCAGTTTCGGACAAAGTCTGCGCCAACGGAGGAATCGCAGGAATTGTGAATTAAATAAAAATTAGTTCACAGTACACGTACTAACTGTTCTCTCGAGGATGAGGTCAACGGGAAAGAAAAACAACGTTTGCTTCACAACCGTGTGTACAACTCCAATCGCACTTCACGAATGAAAGGGAACTTGTTTGAAATATCTCACAAAAATGTCATAGTAATAATTATTTATTGGGATTGATGGCATGCTGTTTTCTGGACATATCTTGAGAATTTGAACATTTGTTATTACAGATAACATGCATTTATTTCCAGTTAACATGTAAACAAACTGGACCATATGCCAATTGTTAATTGGTGAAGTTTAAAATGTAGACATGCTGTTGTTGACAATTTTATACTTTGTAAAACTGCCGCCCATAGCAAAAAAAATGACAAGTGGACAAGACAGCCTCACGAATTCATCTCGATACACACTTGTTTCAGAAATCACCTGTCCTCAAATTCAAATCGGTCAAGACTGGAACATCAAGGTTGTCACCGATGGCATCGCCGTCGGGTCACACGTGACATATTCGTGCGTCGCCGGCTACAGACGGTCGGCTGGTGACGCGAGCTGTGAGTGTCTCGTCAGCGGCGAGTGGAGCTGTCGACCGCCGACCTGCACTCGTGAGTAGTGCACTGCGGCAGTGGCAGTCTGTTAGAATAGACACACGACAGCATTGGACGATCCAGTTATTTGCCTATCTTGGTAGTATACTATCTCGTGATACGGTTGACGCTAATTGGTGGATTGAAAGACACACGCACCCATGCGTGTGTGTGTGTTTATCTCGATTTGTGTCGGACAAAGGAATGTGTACGCATGATACAACACACACACACACACACACACACGCACGCACACACACACACTCCCGCGCCTGGTAATCAGAAAAGACAAACTAGAGAAGGCGGTACTGACAAGAATCAGAAGAAAGGGCAGATATGTTGGTACCATGGAAAATTCGGCGACGAGTCTCGATGCTGCAGCGGACCATCCTGTGTGCGGTACCGTTCGAACCTTACGAAGCGTCGACATAGGGGGAGAAAGTAATCGACGTCGTATCTGGCTCGCCTAAAGGACAAACGAAATGATTTCTCTTCACGGCTGGATATTTGGTAGACTGCGGTTTTCGTTCAACCGCCGACACATGAGGAAAGATGTAATCCCAAACCCATTGAACACATCTTGTCGTCTGCGAACGGGCAACGCCTCCGCACATTCGGCCGGCGCAAGTCTACCTTCACGCTAATTGGTTGCACATGTTCCTACGATATGCTTGTTGCAGATGTAATCCATCCCATTTTGGGAATGGATTTTTTCCAAGTTGGAGACGGAAAACGATTTCTGATCGATCCTTTCAAACGTTGTCTCATTGATCACATCATCTTGGAAGAGAGTCCCGTGGAGACGGCGTGCTTTTCTGCCTACTCGGTGATTCCCACCACCACCCGGCTTACAGAAGACCCTGATCACTGTACGGAACTCAACGACGACGAATATGCTCAGCTCTGGAGGGATTTTCCGGAAGTCACCGACCACAATTTGAGTAAAATGGTTACCATGATTACGCCCCTCCACATTACGACGTAGGATTCACCGGTATACACACCATGCCGGAAGCTTCATGGCGAGAAGAAAGCACAAGTTGAGAAACAACTCCGACAGTGGGAGAGAGAAGGGGTCATCGAGCAGTGTGAGTCTGGTTGGGCAATGCCGATCCACGCAGTAAAGAAAGCAGATGGCTCATGGCGTATATGCGAATATATTTCGGGCGATTAAACAACATGACAAAGCTCGACAGATATCCGCTTCCGGCACTGACGAGTTTCAACTAGCGGTTAGCTGGTTGTACGATGTTCAGCAAGATCGATCTTCGACAGGCCTTTTAACAAATATGCGTTGACGAGGCATCACAGGACAAAGCGGCCATCATCACGACCCTTGGGTTCTTCAAATTCCTCCAAATGCCGTTCTGTCTGAAGAACGCGGCACAGTGTTTCCAGCGAAACGTGCACCAGCTCCTCGGTGATCTGCCGTTAGCGAATTTCGTTTACGTGGACGATGTGATCGTGGCAGCAAGAAATAGGAGGATCACGTCTGAGACTTGCGCAATCTCTTCCAGAGGCTCAAGGAAACGAGACTCCTCCTGAACAAGAAGAAATGTAAACTTGGCCGGTCGAACCTCTCGTTTCTCGGTCACCTAGTTGATTCGCGAGGGATTTCAATTCCACCTGAACAAGTGGAAATCATCAAACGATACCCAGTACCTAAAACGCCAAAAGAACTCGAGCGCTTCCTGGGCATTTGTGCGTTTTTCACCTGTTCGTTCGACATGCTTCTGGGAAGATGGCGCCTCTTACTCAGCTTAAGAATATCTCCCGGCAAGAAGAATTGGAGGAGGCTTGGCTTCCGGTTCACGATCTCGCGTTTGCTGCTACAAAAGAAGTGATCGCAAACACAACCCTTCTGGTGCATCCACTTCCGAAGGCACAGACTGAAATTTGGTGTGATGCATCTAACGTCGCGGTTTGGGTCGTCCTGGTGCAATTCCAATGGGGAAGGTGGCAGCCGTTAAGCTTCTGGAGTAAGCAGCTTAATAAAGAGCAACAGAACTACTCGGCCACAGACAGAGAACTACTCGCAGTGTCCTGCGCAGTAGATAAGTTCCGCTCCTACCTAGAAGGTCAACCGTTCATCGTTAGGACGGACCACCAGCCTCCCGTGGGTGCCTCGATCAAAAAGGCAGATACGTCTCTTCCAATCCTGAGATCCCATTTAACACATAACACAATTTGTGGACCAACTCCACTACATGAAGGGCAAGAGAAATGCTGTTGCAAATGCGTTGTCGCGCAGTAAACTGCAGCAGAAAGAGCCGACAAATTAAAACGTGTCCTCCTTCTCTGTGTTAAATAACGAATTACTGCCAGATGACTCATTGCCAGAGGAAGCAATATACTACGAGGAGCTAGTTGATGACATATTTTTTTCACAACTACAACGAGATCTACAGAATAGACAACTCCGAGCATCCGTGTTTGTTCCGACGACTTTCCATGCAGCCACTGCAGCAGCTAGTCCTGAACAATCACAACACAGTCTGACAGTGGCGACTGGCACTTCCAGTGCGGCCGTCGGTGTTGATGATTACTCCGCGTCAGTCTTGGCATGAAAGGCCATTTTCACGCCAGATCCGCCAGCCACTGTCACCGTACTGACGCCAACAGAGGGTCGAGGTGCCCAAGAGAATGACACGGCACTACAGCAATGGATCAAACATCAAAGCACTCATCATCAAGGTTCAAGCCTGACTTGATTGAGTGTGCGGACAAAACACTAGTTTGGGCAGACACCGGCGTCAAGCCGGCGCGCGTTCTAGTTCCAACGGCTTTTGCAACGCGTCGTGTTCGACAATCTCCACCGGTTTGGCACACTCAAGGATAAAGGCCGGCATTGCGCAGGTCAAACGTTCATATTGCTGAAAATGCATGGGGAAGGATGTAACAAAATGGACCAAGTCATGCGGGGCATGTCAGAAAGCGAAAATCCAGGTGCATACGAAACGCCGTTTGAACGATTACCGGCGCGATTACCAGCACCGACTAGGCGATTCAGCCATATCCACGTCGATCTCGTAGGCCAACTGAACACAGCGTGTGAAGAAAAACCACGTTGCTCACTGTAATCGACAGATGGACAACCTGGCCGGAAGCGTTTCCAATGACAATGTACGGAGTGGCGGCAAACGCAAAAGCTTGTGCAAAAGTGTTGGTGCGTCAGTGGATCACCAGATGGCGCGTACCCGACATCATTACGTCAGAACGAGGATCACAGTTCGTCTCTGACTTGTGGCTTGAAGTTTGCCGATTGATGGGAATTACCCGCGACCCAACTGCTAGCTATCATCCGCAGCACAATGGAAAAGTCGAGCGGATGCATCGCTGTTTGTAAAACTCGCTATGCGCCCGACTGCTTGGACAAACTGGCTTGCCGAGTTATAATGGGTGATGCTCGGATTCCGTGCGGCAACAAACCTTTACACTGGTGTCTCACCATCCACAATGGTAACTGGCCAACAGTCGGCGATGCCGGGCCAGTTGGTCGTTCAGCGGGCCAACATTGACGATGCATCAGTGCTTGGCAGAGAGTTGGCGCCAGCTAAGGCGGCTCAACGTTTTATAGAGAACCCGTGGCATAAGAAGGTAAAAATACGCACACATGTGTCACAGGGCCTGTGGACAGCAAAGAAAGTGCACGTTCGTGTGGATAACGTCCAGCCTTCACTCGAACCGAAGTATACGGATCCCTTTCTTGTTGTGCAAGTGTTGTGGGCAAGTGTTTTCGAATACGCTTCGAAAACAGAGACGACAACGTGTCCGTGGACAGACTACGTCCTTTCACGAGAACGAGACGGACACCAGTCGTCAGACAAGTCATATTGCCGACAGTATGGACACTTGTGACATAACAAAATGTTGACACAACTAACAACGAACCCGAGGCTGCAGGATTGGGTGACTTTTTACGCCAGTAAGAAGAGTACGTCTGCCGATCCGAACTTAGACCGGGTTGGTCAATTGATGATCAAGAACGTTACGTCGGTAACTGGCGCGGGATCTACTGTAGACAAAGTAAACGTATATATATATATACACACACACAGACAGATACACACACACACACACACACACACACACACACACACACACACACACACACACACACACACACACACACACACACACACACACACACACACACACAAACAAACAAACAAACAAACAAACACACACACACACACACACACATATATAACTTTTGCGTGTAATACGTTCCAGGACATAGTTGCGGTGAAGCTCCAACGATTGCCAATTCCAGAAGTGAAGCAACAGGACTGAAGTACTTGGATAACGCCACATATATGTGTGAAACCGGCTTCCGCCGTGAAGGTCCACAGCGCATGCTCATCTGTAGTGAGCATGCGCATTGGGAAGGAGATGAGATCACGTGCACAGGTAGATATCGATGTTCAGGTCAATCGTTGAGCACGTGTATTATGCTAATCAATGCTGCCAAATTTAGAGAAAAGGAAAATGATTGAAATTCTAGATGTTTTGTTCATATCAGCTACAATACAAGAAAACGCATTATGGTCGCTTCTGAAAAAATGGCAATGTGAAATTAAACAAGCGATCAACGCCACGAAGAGTAACTCTAGAGTCTAGATGAACAAATTACAAAGATCCCAGTAATTCGTGCTGGTGATGGCCACCCTACCATACATACGTGTGCCATATAATTTACTAGTGTTGTTACCCAAATAGATAGTGCGACTCAATCTTCACCATTCTGTAGTCTCAATTTTCCTGAACTCTAAAACGATGATTATTACGTCATTCAGAAACCACGTGTCCGATCCCTGACCTTCCACCCATGACAACGTACAACGTCACCGCACTGACCTACATGTCTCGCGTCACGTACGCCTGCCATGGCGAGTACAAGTTGGCCGGGGGAGACGAGGTGCGGACTTGCGGGGAAAACGGAACTTGGAGCGGAGAATCTCCAACATGTGAAAGTAAGTCTATATTGTTCGCACAAAAGTTCTCTAAGTACTCACGTTGGAAACGTATTTTGTCACAACACAAATCATTTAATGCCACCGTGTTTGTCCGAATATCAAATAATGCATAGGTACATATATTCCAATATGCCATAGGTATATAGACCTATCACTAGGCCTTGTGACCCTCATTGTTAATATTGCTAAAATTAGCATACCCATTCTTTCTGGTGACTAAACTCGATACTCATGATTACTACATGTGGAATTTGTTGTGGTTAATTCAAACAAAACGTCCAACGATATGTATAATTTTGTATTCGTATTTTCAGATTGTCAAAAAGCCATCGTTTACTCCCATACTTAATATTTTCAATAAAGGTGTAGACCTGTCTATAATTTAAATTCTTAGGCCCTCCAAGGGATCAAGTCTAAATGTATGGATTGCATAATAAAACACATTATGCAGAATTGATACATTAGTTATATTGTAGGTCCAGAGTATGGCCTGTTACATGTGTTTGTATCACCAACAATTTCATTTAGTCCAAGATCCAGGAGGGTTTATTTACGTTTTATTTGCCAAAAGGACTGACGGTGGTTTATGGGGTAAAAATTTAGGTAAAATCCTAATATCCATGCATTCCATACTAAATTCTACTTGGAAGATTTTACATCGGAAGTGGGGCACCCTCAAATCACACCTAAGTTGTTTCGCGTTTCAATATTATGAGTGAAAAGAGTCCGTGGACACCATAGAGTTATCAAACGAAAGCCTGAGATATGTCTGTTCTGCATGTGTGTTTGAATTAGTTCTATCTACATATATCATGATCTACGAAGCTGCATGTGACCATATCCAAATTGCGCACGAGAAGACGTTCGAAAAAAGATAAATCGTTGAGCACGTTTGTGGCAAGAACATGGATGCAACTACTGGTCCAAGTGACACATCATTAAAAAGTAATCTTCTTCTGCTAACGTGTTTTAAATTGTGTTTTAGTGGAAGGGGTGGTAACGACTGCCTACATATCGAAACCATCGCCTTGTTATCAATCATTATTATTATATTTCTATTTAATTGTTCCACTAATATGAAGAGTTTTGCTGGTAATAATAGCAATATGTACGACGAGCTACCCCGTTTAAGCGAAAAACATTGGCGTCAGTGTTATGTGCAACAACACAACTTTTGCGTGCGGTACATTCTCAATTCGGCACGAACATAGATGTTCCACGTAAGTACAAGTGCGTCTATTTTTCGTGTACAACTATTTAATATAGTGGAAAAATAATTTTGTAATCTAATACATCACCCTTTCAGAAACACATACATGGCAAGAACGTTTCAAATGTATGCCGACAACGCAGGCGACAGTTTGAATAGACAGTAGGTCTAAATTTGTGTTTATATAGACAGCCGAGGGCGCAATATGTCTGAACTTTTGGCCTAATGTTCTCTCTAGGTAGGCTCTACTCCTTAGAACAACTTGTTTGGGTAGTTTGATAGAAAGGTTTGTTTTACCACAATAACGGACTTTTATTTAATGAATGCTGCGTACTATGTCACTAATGCGTTTTGTTAATGCTAGCATGTTTTTTCATTTGTCAATATATGTTGACCAGTAGAACATGACTTGTACAAAGCGGACTTGAATTTTACAACTTATACAATACTTCAATTATTGTTGCCATAAAACTACCAGATCAGTATTATGTAACCAGAAAGCTGAGGATGATGGTCTTCGTACTTTTTCAAAACCAAATTTACGATCCTCTATTGTGGTTCCACATTCACGTGTAAGCCAGACATATGTTGGTTCTGTAGGAGTGCTTGGATTGGTTTTATCGACATTATATCATAAACTACTACGCTGTATGTGACCATACTCAAACTGCGCACGGGAAGACTTTCGAAAAAATCAATACCTTTCCGTTTCCTCTCACACACTGTAGAGAGTGTTGACTCGGGGAGAGTTTTCAAGTTACCCTTGGCACTCTTGAGCTACAGAGAGTGGCATGGTGTTAAGGGAAACTTGAAGATTCTTTCAGATTCAACATTCTCCATAGTCAATAAATCGTTCTACTAGGCTTTTCCCTTCTGTAAGCACCCTACCAAAACTGCTTTGAATGAGTAATTTAGCTTCACTCCTGTTGTGAGGCAACGTATGATTTCAGACTCCATGGAGAATGGATTCGTCATGCTCTCTATGCATTAAACCACCTTCTAGAGATCACAGTTATATTTTGGTGATTCGTTAAGGTTTGAGAGACTTTTAAATATCGTCATTGCTTTTCAACACTACCTTGTCTAAGAGACTGCCTACTAGGCTACTCCATACGGGCCTACTAATAATCCAACGACTTCTGGCGGTGTACATATGTTTGCATGATGCGGTCATGTGAACTTGGATGCAGCATTGACATTAAGACTCTGTTCCAACGTTATGTCAACAGGTGTTCATGTGCTACTTTTTGTGAAATGCCGTAGAGTCCAAACACAACGTGTTTTACCGACCGATCCGTAAGATTGACATTGCTGCATTAATGACGGAAATCCTTAAATGCGACCTCATCAGTAACTCCAAAGAACATCTATCAGATATGTATCGACAGTACTGTCAAGTACGCAAAGATTTACTTAATAAACATGCACCCCTGAGATCTAAATATGTGTCCCAAAAGCCACATGCTCCATGGATGACTCCTGAAATTTTACAATCTAAAAAGCGCAGGCGCTATCTTGAATGTGTATGGCGCAAATCACGCTCGCCTTTGGACAGATCACGATATTCTAAACAGTGTCACTACTGCAACAAACAAATGGCCAAAGCTAAATCAAATTATTACACAAACATGGTCTCGAGTAACTCTGATAACCCACGTCAGCTATGGAACTGCATAAATCATATTCTACCCAGACGGCCGCCTCCATCTCTACCTAGTCATGTGTCAGTCAAATCTCTGTGTGACTCGTTTTCTAGTCATTTCAAAGATAAAATCAGTCTTGTATGTTCTGCTTTTCCATATCACACTTTAAGTACTACAAATGTGGACTCCTCACAAATAAATTCTCCACTTGCATTGTTTGAGCCAGCCACAGTTGATGAAGTGAGGAAAATAATAATGTCCTCCCCAAATAAGTCATGCTATCTCGATCCATTACTAACCATACTACTAAAAGCATGTATTGACCCTTTACCTGGTACAATAACAAATATCATAAATTTATCACTAAGTTCGGGTAAATTTCCAGATGATTTTAAATGTAAATCATGTTCTCAAGAAGATTTCTCTGCCAAAAGATGATTTCAAAAATTGTAGCCCAATTTCTAAGTTTTGCTTTATTTCTAAGATACTTGAGAAAGTCGTAGCAAGCCGTCTAAGGTGTCATATCAGCTCAACTTGTTTATCCAGTGTGCTACAATCAGCATACAAACAATTTAATTCTACAGAGACTGCTCTCCTAAAAGTACAATGATGTTATATTAAACATTGATAAAGGCAAAGTAACTGCACTTACCTTGCTTGATCTGTCTGCCGCCTTTGATACCATTGATCACAACACTCTTGTCAAACGTTTATCAATGTGGTATGGCATATCTGGCACAGCTCTGACCTGGTTTTCTTCATATCTAACCAATAGACATCAATCTATAAAAATATAGATAATTACTTTTCAACCGCACTCCCCACTTCACGTGGCATTCCCCAGGGTTCCGTTCTTGGGCCTTTGCTTTTCACTCTCTACACTACGCCACTCAGCTCTGTAATCCAAAGTCATAACTTGGATCATCACCTTTATGCAGATGACACACAGATCTACATTTCCTTGGCCACGCCCGATACAAGTCACTCCCTAAACCGACTCAACGATTGTCTCCAAGAAATTTTCTTATGGATGACTGCCAGCAAATTAAAGTTAAATGCAGACAGAACTGAATTTCTCATCATTGGTACAATGCAGCGAGGTAAACGTAATGACTTTTTTCCAACATGTATCCTGAGTCAAAATATCACACCAGCAGCATCAGTACGGAATCTAGGAGTGACCTTTGATTGCGACTTCAATTTCAGATAACATATATCGCAAACGTGCCTTTGCTATTTTGACCATATCCGTGATCTTCGCCGCATTCGCTGACATATGTCGCTTTCTGTCGCTAAGACTATCGCAACAGCTCTTGTTAACAGCAGATTAGATTATTGCAATTCCCTCCTTCATAATATTGCTATCAAGGATATGGCAAACTACAACGTGTCCAACATTTTTTAGCAAGGGTAGTCTCCTCGATTCTCCCGCTCGGTACCACTTCTAAAATCACTGCATTGGCTCCCCGTGCGATATCGCATTATGTTTAAGATCTGTACAATCACCTACCAAGCCCTTTCATCCAAACAACCTAGTTATTTACACTCAATGCTCACTCCAGCTAGACAAGCCAGACAACTTCGGTCGTCTAGTTCGAAGTTGCTATATGTTCCTAAAGTTAAGACAAAGGCAGGAACTCGAGCTTTTTCAGTTGCCGCGCCAACTATATGGAATGCGCTTCCCGTTAATGTTAAATCAGCAGAAAATATTGTTACATTTCGTCGTCACCTGAAAACCTATCTTTTCAATATCGCCTATCCTCCCTAGCTTCCTAGCACATCCATCCACTTGTTGACGACTTTCGCCTAGCACACGTACACGAGTACGAGAATGCTTAATCCTTTGGTTTTGGTGCGCCATTGAGCTCGGATTGTCAGAGGATATTGGCGCGTTAGAAGTGATTTATTATTATAAATTCTGAGGGTCTCTGTCACAATATCCAGCCTCGTCAGGGACAGGGGTAGGTTGAGGTGGTCCATGTAGGCCAATCTCTGTGTTGACAATCGATCATCTGATACCGACGAGTTCCAACCCGCTCACATAGGCGCTTCACCAAGAGCGGCACACCTCAACCTTAACATGTCCCAGTACTCGACAGTGGTGATTTGCAATGGTCTGAACATATCAAGAACGTCATAATGGAGTATTGTGATATTTGATTTCTTCCAATAAGGCACCAATAAGGTGGTGGCTACGTGCTCTTTCGCACGGAATGAGCTTTTAGATGTTTTCTTGTCGAGCGCAGAGTCTCAGGAAGAAAGATCAACATTTGTTTCTCCATAAGGTAAAGGTAAGTTCTTATATAGCGCAGTATCCAGTCGCCGGGACTGCTCAAAGCGCATTAGACTTTACTCCCTGGCAGACCTGTTCATTCGAACACCATCTCGACTTCTCTGGGAAGCATCCAGCCACGCTGCAATTAATGCGCGAAGACTATTCGTACACAAATATCCACAGCTGTCTATAGCCAGGTACTTATTCCTTATTCATAAAGCTGAGTGAACTGAAGCATTGTAGAGTAAACGAACTCGCCCAAGATTCGACACCGCCGCACAGGATTCGAACCCGGGTTCTCTCAGTCGAGAGTCCAAAGCTCTTACCACTGCTCTACTGCAGTCTACAGATATTTCTCTCCATCATATCTTTGGATATTTTGGTAAGATACGCATACAGTATCACGAGGAGCACCACCGCCAGACAAAGTCTCGTTGCTCTCGTCGTATTTATCCCATGCTAATCCTGTGCACATACCAGCGACTTGGTGTACACCGTCTGATGTAGTACAATTCTTGTCTGAGATATGTGTGGCCAAGTCACTTTCAAACGCTTCTTCTACGTTATAACGTACTGATGGAATTGCCGAAGCGGTTGATGACTTCCAGTAATGATCTTCTACTTGCCGTACTCTTGACTCCCAGTCCCATACATAGGTATTTGGACGTTTTTGTTCGACCCCCGATTTCTCAAAGAAGATAGCCCGCCTTACGGCACGTTCCTCACTTGGAGGTGCATAATATACGATCAGTCCCTGCTTGTTGCTACATTTGAATGTTCTCAACTGAATAGGATTAGGATATATTTTCTACATCCTCTCACATAGCGTTTTGGCTAGATATGTAGATTCAACTGTTTTCATGTTTTCCATACATCGGCTGTACAGAGAAGTCAGCAGTTCAGTCCATTGGTTTTCAATCAATGTGGTGTTTGTGCGTTGTTAGAGCTTCAAATGCTGCAGTGTTTGACTTTGCTTTACATGACAGTTTTTCGGTTGCAGCTAGTCCCCTTTTAATGTCTGCTCTTCTACATGAATGGCGATATTTAACTTCCTTTACTGTGGTATATAATCCTTCAATTTGTGTAAGCATACCTTCATAGTGTAGTATCTATGCTGCTTGCTTGATGCTGTCCTATGTTTTGTCCATGTCACAGATTTCCAGATATTCTCGCTTGGCCTTTCCAAGAGGTTTAGATACAGTCTTACAGAACACATATTCGTTTGCAAACACGCCCGTTTTGTAGAACTACGAAGACCATCTTCCTCAGCTTTCTTTTGGGTGACTATGTGTGGAACCCATGGTTAAATCATACTGATCTGGCAGTTTTATGGCAAAATACTTGAACGTCTTGTGTAAGCTGTCTTGTGTTGTTGCTATCTGTAACTTTCCCCATGATTTGTCGTCAAATGGCTTAACACTATCAGTCGTTTTACCACCAAGTTATAAATTTCAAGTCTGCTTTGTTCAAGGCATGTTCTATTGAAAGTATGCAGCATTGATTAGATCGATAAAAGTCCGTTGTTGTGGTATAAAACGTTGTCAGCATACATTATGAGTGATGTAATAGATTACAAAATTACTTTTCCACTATATTAAATAGTTGTACACAAAAAATAGACGCATTTGCACTTACGTGGAACATCTATGCTCGTGCCGAATTGAGAATGTACCACAAATGTTGTGCTGTTGCACACAACACTGTTCTTCACTTAAACGGGGTAGCTTGTCGTAATTATGGCTATTGTTACCGACAAAACACTTCAGATTAGTGGAACAATTAAATAAGAATATAATAATAACAATTGATAACAAGGCAATTTATACTTCGACGTGTAGCAGTCAAAATGGTGGACGAGCAGTGTTTTTCGCGATTACCACCCTTCCGTTAGAACACAATTTCTCGGCTCCATGATGTCAGATGAAAATGAAATTGGTTCCACATATTAGCAGAATACGACTGCGTTTTATTGATGCGTCATTTGGACCAGTGGTTGCATCCATGTTCTTGCCACATCATCGGAAAGGCATTGATTTGTCTTTTTTCGAACGTCATCTCGTGCGCATTTTGGGTATGGTCGTAACATGATGTAGATAGAACTAATTCTTACAGGTTCTTACAGGTCTAATTCAAGCACACCTGCAGGCTTTCGCTTGATTCCTCGTTTAAATGTATCGGTGGTGGCTACGTGCTCTTTTTACTCGTAATATTGAAATTGTTGAATACGACGCGACGCGACGCAAAACAATTTAGGTGCGATTTTCGAAGCAAATTCTGAGAAATCTTCCAAGTAGAATTTGGTCAGAAATGGATATTCGGATTCTACGGTAACTTTTACCCCAGAAACCACCCTCAGACCTGTTGGCAACTAAAACGTAAATAAAACCCTCCTGGTGCTTGAACTGTGATAGTGATTCAGCCAGATACATCGTTGATAAACGTTGTTTCCCGAAATAAAAATAGCATTGACAAAACGTAGACCCTATTATCACACACCATGCCGTAAAACTACCGAATGTACTAGGTCTCCATCAATGTGAAATCTGCAGCGCCGGGTGTGACGCAAATTCTAAACACGCGTGTTGCAGAGATCGAGTGCAGTCGACCGCCGGACGTGGTAAATACGACGTGGCACGAGGACAAGAAGTCACTACGCACCAGGAGGATGATCTACCAGTGTCTCCCCCGCTACCGGCTCGTGTCGGGGCAGCTGTGGAAGGTGTGCGGGCCGCGAGGCAACTGGACCGGCGTCGACCCCGTTTGTGAAGGTAGGCACGGCAAGACACGGAGGCTCGGGACATATTTAAACGTAACCATGAAACGGATGTTTAGAGATAAATATACAATGCAACGTATGAATGTAACATATACGTGACGAACTCATCGAAATTATGCATTGATGTTTCTCAAACGTCTTTTTATGGCAGTGTTGCATATAGGGTCCTATATCTCATTTCCTTCAACCTTCTTACATTTGATAGTTGTCGGCTGAGCACCATTTTTTAATGATGTTTTTAAAATGATGTAATATATCATTGTTTAAATGTTAATGTTTATCAAAATTGCTTTAAAGGAGACATATATTTTAAGGACGTATGAATTAATTATGCTTCTAACAATGCTTACTAATACAATATGTTTTACCAAAGTTTTACCTAATTCTGTATCGGTTTAAAATGTTACCTACCTATCTTGTGTCCTCGCAGCGACCGGAGAGGAAGTGACTATATTTGTGCCGGAGGACGAGGAGCCAAAGACGGAGGCGGAGAGAGTGATGGCTTCCATCGGCATCAAGGAAGCCGACAAAGAGACGAAAAATATCGCAATAGGTGTGATCGGAATAGTCATGATGGTTGTTCCGGCCGTACTCCTCTTTGTCTCTGACTTCAACATCTTGAGAGTGCACCTCAAGATGATGGCGCAGAATCTGAGGGAAGGATGGCGCCACATCACCCACAGGGGAACCAAGGTCACACCCACGTAATGGCGAAATGACTATGTAAAGTGGCCTAAACGGCTGTATCACGTTTAGGTTCGGTTGGCCTAAATGGCTACGTAGAGTTCTAACTATATAAATATAGTAATACAACTAGTAAAAAATTTCATCAAGTTGGAAGAATAATGCAAATCGAATTTTCTTTATAACACAACTATAAAATTTAACCTCACTTCAACGAAACGTTGTGTTACAAAGAAACATATTCAATCTAAAATAATACATTTGTTCTGTTAAGTATTGACTCGATCATATGGGCCTATTATGAAACACTGACCCTATTGGTCTGTATTAGCCTAAACACACTAACCCTGTGGACGCAATGCACTACATATCTATGTTAAAGATTAAGAAGTGTATGTGCCTATGTATTTCACTTATGGTAAATTAATATTGCCCTAGTGAAGTACGTCGTGCATATTAGGTGTGCATTTAATAACATTTAAAATTGTATGCACGGCTGCTTTAGTTTGCACTATTTACTTTACAGCATAATAATTATATGTATAGATGTTTACGTGTGGAAATACAGTCTGTGGAATAATGTATTCAACGATCGATTGAAATACAGTGCAGCCCGTTTCGTTACATTAATCAGTGTTGGTAATTACTCAAAGAATTCGTCCACGACAAGGCTACGTAAATGGCAATACATGCTGGGTACTACTCTTCCCAGTATGGTGATGAACGTCCTATGATTGCAGCTACTTTCGATAGCCTCTTAAAGCCTGAACGTGATGTCATGCCAGACCTATGTGTAGAACCATCCTTGGATGAGATCGACGAGAATGAGAAGGCTAGGGAGAGAGGGAGAGAGTGGGGCGTTTTAATAGCATTTCGAGTTATGATTTGGATAGGTGTAGTTGAAACAGAGCTCAGAATTGTGGAGGCAGTGTTAAAGGCGGTGGTGAGGGCTGAATAAGAGGTGCCAGAGATTTCCTAATATTGATCGTTAAGCATCAAACAGAAGAGTGCCTTAATTAAGACTGTTGCCGTTCATTTTGGTGACGAATCCGATCAGCAGAAAGGATTCAGAACAAGATGTAGTGATGAATATATCGTACATGATTGAACTGGCTGGCAGTGGTGAAGGATGGCGAGGAGAAATTGCAGAAGACAAAGCAAACGTGACGTCTGAATGAACCTAGAAAGGAACGCTGTTTTGTTTGGACATGGGAACATGATGTGGACCTACAGATAGTTACAGCTGGAGATTGAAGGAAACGTGGCAGCAGATGGAAGGGCATATCACAATTCACTGCCTACAAGCACGTAGCAAGCGTATGGCAGGTATATATGCATTTTCAGCACTACCAATATGGTTGGCTTTCGGAAGACTTGGACTCTCCGGCTGGAACGTGGCCGGCTAACCACCGCTATATTAATTGTCCTCTCAGCCAGCCCATTGTATAAGACCTTTCTACAGTCCTGCGTTGAGAAACCTTATATGTTATAGAGGTGGATATGACAACGGTGAGATGGATGGTAGTAGAAGCCAGGATGGTGGAAGTAATAAAATTACAAGTGAAAACAAATGATAGAGTAGTTGTTGGACTTAGGTTGTCGGGTGAGTTTCCGTTTAACGTCGGTTTACGGTAAGGAATTGTTCTTAGTCCGTCACTATTTATTGTGATGATGAAATTACTCAGAGGCAAATCTACTAAATCGGCAGTTTGCCTACGTTAATTTGTATTTCGTAAATATTGTTTTTTTCCACTTATATAGCCTGGACGTTCTGGCTTGTGTCGTTTACAGATTAGCTGTTACGGTCGTACAAGCTGTACTTCGAGACCACGCCTTTTTGCTTCGTCGTTCGTTTGGAAGTCGCACAATTCTGTCATTTATAATTTATATAATTGCTTTCTACCCACTGCATGTATGTTTATATGGATATGCATAAGTATTCTATTTTGTAGTTAAGTTATAAAATTGCGCTTCAGATCACAGTTTAAACACTGTTGATGTTTGCGAAAGTCTGTCCAGTAATTGAACAGTGTCAGCGTTTACGTTCGTTACAACGTAGTTACTATTCACTATTGTATAGCGTCTACTGTTTAGCCAGTTTAGATTAATGTATTTAGGCCAGCTAGTCCTCCATGTATGCATACGTAATTTCTAATCACCGAATAACGTTTAGTTTTAGTCTAGTCGCCAGACGGTGTCACTACTAAAAATTAACTGCTTTCTTTGCAGTTCGACTGTTGCTTTTGTTACTATATACAACTGGTCTCTGCCTCGTTTCAACTGAAGTCAATGAAGTATATAAAACACAAGTACGATATTCAGAAACAGTGATGCCAGGGCCAAATAATGTACGGCCACTTTATCTACAAAAATGATTTCTCAAGATGATGAATGACTCTGAGGAGATGCTCATGAAGCATGGGTTGGGACGAGCCTGTACCAGGCAGAAGTTGTGTGTTAGATGGGATAATATGGAGAGGGAAGTTGAACATCAGGTTGGCGGACATGGAGATCAAGTAGGGGAACAGCGTTGTGTATGTCTTGGAGGAACGGTTTACATGGGATGAGCATTCATATGTAGAGACCAGGGTAGAGATCGTCAGATACAATATTTTGAAGGACGAAGAGGGTATCTTATCGGGCAGAAACATTGCAAACAAAATTGAACGTGAATTGACATGCACATACACTGCGTTGAAACAAGGACGATGACAGAGCGGAGACAACAGAAACTGCGTAAGCCTATTTGCGAAAGTGGATACGCAGAATTACAGTAGGTAGGCCTATGCGTCTGATTATGATTCTTAGGAAAGAGATTGGCATGCTCTTCAGCTAAACAGGAAGGACATAGAATGAAGCCCCACGTTGCCAAAGCTAGCGGAGACGGTGAAACAGATAATTAAAAACGGCAGACAATAACTAATATGTGAAGAACGCATTACGATAAGAAAGATAGTTTGGAGCGGACTGCGATCGGTAGGACGCATTCAGAGAACGGGCGAAGAGGGTTCGAAAGAAATTATAGACAAGAAAATGGTACGGTACATCTGAAAAAATGATATAAAATAATAAGATAACATAAATGTGGGTATTTATTGGATAGAATACCTGTAAACAGGCCCGTAGCCAGATTTGTTTGAGGGGGGGGGTTCATTTTTTATATTTTGATCTATATATATTCCTAACAACAACATATGGTGACCAGATATGTATATAGCCCCGCGCTAGGCAGACCGATGTTTTACGCACATCACGGTATTATATACTCGACTTCACGACCAATATTGGTGTGAATGATGTCGCAAATAAACGGCAAACCTACTGCTACACACACACACACACACACACACACACACACACACATATACAAAACTAACAACATCAATTGTAACGACATTCAACGTTCATATAAGAGGTTCTTTAATGGCACAATACGCAAAAATGATTGTTTTTGATTGAAATCAGTAGAGATATCACAATTAATGTGCAGCAGAAGGGGCAGTGGAGACAGATGGTTTTGGTACATTCAGACTGATTCACTTGAAAGTGTTCAGCTTCCTCGATGGCACATTAGCTTTCATATAGGAGATTCTTTAGTTGCACTTTCCTTGGGAAATGGTCTGCAAAATAATTCACCGTTTAATTAACATCAGCAGGGATATCATAGTGGATGTGCATCAGTGCAAGCGACGAGACGTTCTTGGCCCTTACTGGCCGGCATGAAGGTTTTCAGGCGTCGTAGAGCGCTGGCACTTCTTTCGCATCCGCATGATGTTACGGGGATTGTACAGGCCAATTGCAACAACATAAAGATGTTGGAGAATGATTCTCGCTGGCATTCCTTGATTGCCTTTGCACAGCTATTTGGACAGTCCTTTGGCTCTTTGCCGCGATAGCCGTGGGTGGTGTGGCCTTCTGTGCCGACAAGATCTTTGTCCATTTGTTGAACGGGCCGTTCACTAGTGCACCCTTGCCTGCTGGCTTTGATGAATAAGCCTAGTAAGGCACAGGGTAAGCAGAACACTATCTAATTTTGACCTGTATACCAGCCGTGGACATTTCTGAAGCCACGATCTTTGAAAGGATCGGTTACATTTGTTCATCGGCGTTGAGGAAAATTGTAGACGGACGAAGGCGTGATATCGCCACGTGCTATGCCATCATAGTTGCATTATTCCCTCATCGGGTCATTATTTTAGAAAGTTATCAAGCACCAGCAATGTTATTGATTGTTCAGTCGGATTCTGGAAATGAAACGCTAATGAAAAGTACAGACCAATTGATGCAACTTAGTCCGACAATGTTGGTCCTGGACCTTCGTTGCCGTCGGGGTGAGGCTTCAAATTCTGCTGGCGTCGCCTTGTCCTCCACTGCCGTATGCTGCCCCTGAATAAACTAGTTATTTATTCTGATGACTTTGTAGTTGGATCTACAAAATCACATATATTTGTTTCTACCAATGACACATTTAATTGAAATGAGAAATGGCTTGTTTTCTTTATAAAATAAAGCCACATTTACTATGTGCCATAACTGTCACACATATGATACAACAGTATGATTGATGGTACCCGGCATATTTATTTTTAAGGACTAATAAAACAATATCAGGACTAGTTGTTTCTGAACCAGCCAGTCCGACGGACTATCTGTCGGCTAAAACCATCGCGCACCCTGCATCTTTAAACATGGCTGCCATTCTCGAGTGGAAGTCAAGCTATTCAAAACTGATGTCCTACAGCCAAATCTAGTGATTGGATCTTAAAGTTGTATTAACAAAAGTTGTTCGTAATAAAATTCCGAGTACGGGAATGCTAATATAATCTTTCAATTATCATTATTGGCAAAAATACAAGGCAAAATGTCAAAGAAAACGCAAAAAATTGCATTTTATTCAATAATATTTTTTACTTAAGTTTTTTTATATATTTTAAAAACATAAATGGTACATGTTTTACTTTCTTATGAAACTTTATGCAATTGACTATATTTCTGTCATTTTATATGTCTTCTGTATTTCTTCTTTGTGTTGTGGGCACATCAAAATATAAACGTACCCCCACCCGGTGTGTGTAACAGGAACACTACCATACATGCTTCATTTACCTATTACAGCAAAACGACTTGACAGATTTGCATGAAATTGTGTCTGAATACGTAAACATACATGTACTACGCAGCCATGACGCCAGAAACTAAAAAAATGAATTAGGCATATGATTTGTTAACCTAATAACTACTTCAGAAGCCGTGCTAACCATTACCATATACATGTTATGTATACACGTTTGCCTTCGAATATATAATTTCAATAAAATGTGTCAATCACGTTATATGATCGGCAGTTACGTATCGCTATGCACATAATCTGTTTGCAAACGTTTGGTCCTAGAACATGGCCCAATAATACCCTCAACCCTTTAGACCTCAGTCGTTTTTTTTTAAAGTCCCTGTTTCCCCGGTTACTTGAACCGTAACATGAAAATGTGATATCAATACGTTTAAAACATCGTTTCTAGCGTGTTTTCAAAGCTATCCACTAGATGGCGCCGCCTCACAAAACAACTTTTCGTGGTTATTTTGGGCTGGGTTTTAAGAGTGTTGCCGCAGTATTCTATTTATAATCGAGCTTGCGTATGCTGGTAGGTTAACGTTTTCTTCTTAGACGGCTTGAACCTCCAAACTTTCAGGGATTAATCTACGACCACTAGAATAGGACATCATATAGTTTCAAAACACCAAATATATATCAGATTTCTCACATGTTATGGGATAAATCAGTTGTGCGGAATGTAATGAACGCATTATACTTAGCAAAAGTACAAATTATGCGCATGCGGAAAATACGTTGGGAAAATAGTCCCTACGTAATGGACTTGGCATCATGAAATAGACGCTGGCACAATATGCTTATGTCTACCCTTGTGTCAATAGCATAGCATTTCGAACATTATTTAACAATTCTACGTACACTATCACGACTGGGGTCTATCATCGACGGACGTGAATTTCACATAATCTCCGATCTTGATCATTTTGAACAAACAACGAGTATATACCTATCTACAAGCGCGTTATGGTTTTGATGTAACGATGCATTGTGTTTTCTAACATTTGGTAAATACTACTATCACGACTGTAAACTACCAAGGCATCCCATCAAGTGACGGGCGTTTTACCAGTCAATTTTAACCGCCCTTTACTTTAGCATTTGCTTCCGTCCAGCTGGTACACTAAGAAACTAGGCGTAAAGTCTAGTTATAACTAAAATACATTCCAAGAATTCTTGTGTACAAAATACAGAGAAAATGCCTCGAATTATCTTGAAGCACCGGTAATGGTATTTCGAACTGACAAACTAATTATGTTACTGTTCCGTTACCTCAACATATATTTCTTCTGGTCTTCTTCAATGCTAGTGAGGATGTTTCTGCTCACGTTAACAGGTTGGCATGGCCAATAACCCAGGATTTCATTACTGCTGTAAGTGTTGGTGCTGTGCTATTGATTTTGGAATGTGACCATGTATGAAACTAGAAAACTGGCGCAGATAACCAAAAAAATGCAACGATACATACGCTTGCACATCCTTGGAGTGAACGAAAGCAGGTGGACCAGATCGGGAAGACTGACAACAGCAACAGGAGAGACGGTACTGGACGACAACCAGCATCGCGAAGGTGTAGCAGTTCTCGTGAAGAAAGGGGTGGAAAAGTCATTGCTGGAGTGGAAACCTGTCAGCATTCGTCTGATGAGAGTTCGACAGAAGGGGAGACATGGAAGGAAACATAACCCTCCTCCAGGGCTATGCACCGACCAATGACGGAGAGGATACAGACAAGGACGCTTTCTACCAAAGCCTTCAAGAAGAAGTGGACAGGTCACCATTCCATGACGTCACAATTGTCATGGGAGACCTGAATGCAAAAGTTCGAAGTGACAGTATCCACAACGCCAGGGTCATGGGAAGGAACGGGTGTGGCAGCACGAACAACAATGGTGAAAGACTGGTGAACTTTTGTGGCATGAACAATCTTATCACTGGAGGGAACCTTTTCCTAAACCCGGAGATCCACAAACTGACTTGGTATTCACCAAACAGAAGGGACCGTAATCAGATTGACCATCTAATGATCAACGGCAAGTGGCGCCATTCTCTGTTAGACGTGATAGTGAAGCGAGGAGCAGATGTCGGAAGTGACCATCAGCTTACATCAAGCTAACACTGAAAAGTACAGGAGACCGAACAATGGGTAAAAAAAGATATGATGTTGAGAGGCTTAGCGACCCAGCAGTGAAGAAAAGCTTCATTATTGATGTGAGCGGCCTTGAAGAAGAAAACGACTCCACAGAAACCAGATGGCCTCCATCTACACCAAGAGCAGTGAAGTCAGCCTAGAACACAGACAGAGGAAGAGAACAGACTGTATAACATCAACAACATTGGGAGCCATCAACAACACAAGAACAACAAAGAAGAAGCTACTGAAAACAAAATCAGAAAGACAAAAAGAAAGTTACCAAGAGCAATGCAGAGAAAAACATCAGGAGGTCAAGACATGTGCGACCAGACAAGCGAGCTTACATGGAAGACCTGGCAAAACGGGCGAAAGAAGCGGCTGAGAGAAATGAACAAGGAACTGTGTACAAAATTGTCAAGATCATTAGCGGAAAATGTCGTACCATTTCCAATAGTCAAATTAAACCCAAGCAAGGAAATCTCACGACAGAAAAGGAGCAAGAAACTCGATGGGCAGAACACTTCAGTGAAATACTCAACAGGCGACCACCAGAAGAGGAAGCTATTATAGTAGAAGCAGAAGCAGATCTAGAGATAAACACAGATGCTCCCCGGAGGGCAGAAATCATTGCAGCCATAAGGACATTAATTAATGGAAAGGCACCTTGGCACCACAATGTTAAACTGTTCTAAGAAGATCCCGATCTTGCACCTAAGATCATGGAACCCTTGTACACAGTCATCTGGGAACTGGAACAGGTACCAATAGAATGGACCAAAGGAGTGATCGTCAAGATACCTAAGAAGGGGGCCGGTTGTTACAGATCTTCTAGCCATGAACCATATTCAACCAGGAGTGGCTTGCCTAATGCCAGCAAGAGGTCATGGCCACCATCATTCAAAGAAGGCGCTGGAGGTGGATTGGACATGTCTTTCGCATGGAAGCAGACGCCATCACAAAAACAGCTATCTGGTGGACACCAGAAGGGAAGAGGAAACGTGGGCGCCCAAAGACAACATGGAGGAGAACAGTGGAGGCGGAGCTGAGGGAAATGAACCACAGCTGGGGAACCATACAGCGAATGGCCAGTGACGGACATAGGTGGAAGAACTCTGTCGCTGCCCTAAACGCCAGAGGGCGTAACGGGTAGTAAGTAAGAGGTCCATATAAATCAGCTGGTTTGACTGTACGTGGGCCTTTTCTTTTCGCAATGCTGTACAATGGAAGCAGCTTCTCGGTAGCTGGATTGATTGTTTCTTGTCTGTTTTAACAACAGTAGGACGTGCTTAGAGTCTTTACAGCAGCAGCACTGACAACAGTGATAACACTCTGGGTTACTGACCATGCCAATTTGTTAACGCGAGCAGAACCGCCATCACTTGCACCGCGTATGACCCGACGAAATGTATGTAGATATGGCGGAACAGTAACATAATTAGTTTGTCAGTTCGGAATACCATTATTACTTCTGCCTCAAATTAATTCGAGGCATTCTCTGTGTGTTTTGCATAGAAGATTTCTTGGAAAATATTTTAGTTAACTAGAAGTTACGCATATAGTTACCTAGTATGACAGCTGGACCAAACACATGCTAATGCAAAGGGCGTTAAAATTGATTACTGCGGCGACACTTTTCAAAGTATTGTTGGGCTGTGGTTTAGGGCCACACGTTTTGAAACAGATTAGGTGCATAACAATACATAATTGCCGACCATATCACTTGATTTGCATATTTTATTGACTGTATATAATCGAAGGCAGAAGTTTAAACATAACATTTATAGGCTAATGGTTGGCACGGCTTCTGGAGTAATTATTAGGTTAATAAATCGAATGCATAATTTATTTGTTCTGTTTCTGACATCATGGATGCGTAGTACGTGTATGTTTCCGTATTCACACAAAATTCCATGCAAATCTGCCAAACAGGTACGTAAGTTTGTATATATATGTTAGTGTTCCTGCGTTTACAGAAACCGGATGGGCGTAAGTTTATATTTTATGCTCCGACAACGCACAGAGGTAATTCAGAAGACATCTAAAATGACAGGAATATAGCCAATTGCATAACGTTTCATAAGAAAGTAAAACATAGATAATTTATCCCTGTGTAGCGTTTGCGGCGAGCGGTCGGCAGGGAAGCATACGGGCACACGTTCACTCACTCACGGCTATTTCACCAACCGAATTCTAGGTGTCAGAACGATAAGTCAGACGGCGGCGGCTTCTATATACAGCAACCGAGTTACTCACCGAGTCTGCGAATAACTGATTGTCACGGGTGTACGGCGAGAGTCTTTTAGTACTTCTCACAGGACGCTCTGTAACAGTGCTGCACGAGAAACGTTCCTCCGGCAGTGTGCCCCAGTAGTCGTCATGATACATCACTGGCCTGTGTCATGTACACACAGCTCCAGCATGAATCTTCGGGCCTGTTCTAACAAACAGCTCCCTCGCAGTGTCTGGCTGCATCCCCCAACAGCCAGCCCTGATCCTCATTAAAGCTCTCCTTATATACAGCTAAATATGTAGCCTTGCGACAGACGCTGGCCCTTCATTATGTCATTTCCAAAGTCGGGTTCTCTAGAAATCTAGGCAGGGTGCCAGTGAACTTACAGTAACCTTCTGAACAAAGGCCCTCTGTATAGGGCTCTTGCCTCCCAAAAAACAGATGGCCTCAAATGTAAACAAATCCCCCACCCCAGCTATAGCCATTTGAATATAAATTAGCTTTTCGGAGCACTACAACATTCAGTAATTAAGAATATTGTATACTATGTGTGTTATCGTTCTAAATTATCTACATATTCATAGGGAGGCCAGTACGTGCGATCGCGATATGTCAGGTCTTAGTGCAGGCCTCCCTGAATCATCCAAACTGCAAAATATGTACAAACTGTTTCTTTTACTATGCATGTATGATGATCTAAAAAAATAAACTTCACTTCACTCCACTTTGGTCTTGTTCTCATCTTCTGTTACCAGGCTTTCTGCTCTTTGTAGGAGTGTTCTCACCACCGATCGTTTGTGCTCTAGGTGGTGATTAAAGTCCCGGTTCAAATATTTATTTGTGTGGATTGCCTTTCAGTAAACCTTGACCTTGGTTGATCCATCGTCCTTCAGACATGTACACGGGTGTAGGAAGGCTAGCCATGCTGTCCTGTTCAGGACAGTATGCCTAGCTATACTATCGTATATCAGCCCCGGATGCATGCCATCTACCGGACAGCCGCAACTTAGACTCAATATTTGCTTAGTTATCCGGCAGAGGGCACCATCGTTGGCTCGCATTTTTCCACCGGAAGTTGACGAGTGTGTTCGTGAAACAAACTTTATTTCGATTATTTAACACGTGTAGGTACACAATTACAATGATCACTATAGTTAGACGAATGCATATGTTTAGTAGTTTTGTTTTTGCTATGTCGGTATAAATTATGCCCAAAATGTTTTACTTTGCCTGGATTTCAGTTTCGGCTGAAGGCTTGGCTGCCGCTGTCTGTCACTGTCAGTGTCGGTGTCACCGACGGCGACGGCACTGTATTCTGTAACAAGTCGGTGTTTATTTTCTTGGTACTCTTTTCATCTCGAATCTTGGCTACTTGTGTAGAATTCAGGCCCACATCGATTCCGTCGTTATAATTATATATTTGCCTAAATTTGGTACATCAGTCATTCAACCAGCGCGTTAATTCCATCATCCCAGGAACAGTACAACTTTAGTAAAACCTGTCTTAGCGGCCACCTGTCCATAACGATAACCTGGATATAACTTTTGAAAGTCCCGAATGACTTCCTATTAGTTTGCACTGCCCACTACCTGTCCATAACAGCTAGTAACCTGTCTATTGCGTATAACGATTAACGGTCAGTTAATTTGGACCAAACCATTCATAGTCAACCTGCTGCTTGCGGGCAGGTCAAAGGGAATCCATAATTTCCATGAATAAAACGTCATCACACCAGTGTCATCACATGTACACTGGACTTAGTCACTAAATTGCAATCGAGTCAAGCATGATGTCATCAGCTTGTTGCAGCTGCCATGTGGCTCCTTTACTCCAGCAAAGAGGAATAGAATTAGCTTTGATGTCCAAAGTGAGCTCAGAGAAGCCATGAGCCTGTAGCCACAGATGGAAGGGGGCCATTGTAATATTTACCTAGGTGGCTTGGCATAGCTGGAGAGACTGCCTAGGTAAATATTACAATGGCCCATAGCTCAAATTGTATTGATAAGCCATTGAAGCAGGCTGTTGTAATATTTACCTAGGCGGCTTGGCATAACTGGAGAGATTGTTTAGATAAATATTAAAATGGCCTGTTACCTGCCACTTGGGGTAGCTTAAATTGTATTGATAATCCCCCTGAGCAAATCTGGGTCAACCCTTGCCTTGTACTCGTTCACACCCTCATGTTTCGTTTTGGACATCAAAGCTTTTTCTGTTTGCCTTTACTTGGAGGGCTTGATTGATTTCAACATGGCCCAAAAGAAAAAGGAACATCAAATAAATATAGCAAGTTGTGTAGTGTATTATTTAATATTATTGTTAACGTTAGGTTTGTATTCACGAGAGTACCAACTAGCGAATGTCAACGTAACCATCCATAATACTGTGGCTCCACCTAGTGAATATCCAAGTTATGAAACTCTCCATAATGGCAACCTGCCTATAACGGTAATTTTGTGCAGTCCTGTTGATGACCATTGTGGACAGGTTTTACTGTATATACAACTATTTAGAACAAAATTTATGACAATTAATTATGTTATAAAACTATTGCATCTTCGTGCCTACTTTCGAAGCCTAAACAGCACTCTGGTTTGCACCAACATTCACCGTTATATCACTAATTTCAAGCACACTGTGTGGTAACGCAAATGGGGGCACTGTTCCCCTACCCGAGGGTTTGAATCCACTTCCTTCCATTTCAAAACTATTACTATTTTAACGACACTGAACTTTTTTAAAGCTCAGAGAAATACCATTTCCACTATATCTATGGTTTATTTTTTCATAATTTCTGTATTTCACCATGATTAATAAATTATACTTTTTTTTAAATAAAGTTGTCTATGTAGTAATTATGGGCTTATATCCAGTTATATTTACCAGGTATTTGAAATATTTACAGTGGTAAAAATTCCTCCAAGGAAACTTGATGTGAAATAGCAACTCTGCATTTGATTCACCATTTTGCAGATTTCTACATCTAAACCGATTTGTGCTGGTCAAAGTAAAGATGGGGCGCAGCTATGAAGAAGAACTCAAGTTCATTGAGCGGAAGACACCTTTCAACTGGCAAATCAAAAAAGGTTTTGTGCCAAACATGAAAGTGAGTATATATGCTTCATTGTCAGTCTTTTCTTCTGAGCTTGAATTTCTGCAGCCAAGGAAGGGGTTTTGTTTAAATAAATAATTATAATAACACATTTTGCATCTTTTGCTGTAAAATCACACCTTATGTGTTGAGTCACAACACCGAACCTTGGAATCGGTGTGAGTTGGCCATGTCACCAAGCCACTTTTATAAGATGTGTGGACTTATGCAATGAGCCTATGACTTCAACATGTGTCTAGATCATTATTTCTTGTCTTATTGTATACCAGAAACGTTTTCTGTAAATGTGCAAAAGATAAAATAGCAAAAGACATGAATATATATATAAATTTCACATATGGGAACATCTTGAAATATATGCAAGTGTGTTATTGGTTCGTCTGTTTACAGGTAGAGGGCACATTTTACGTTAATAGTACACTGGAGCAATTGATGTTTGACGAACTGAAACAGTCTTGTATCTCTGGTGGCTATGGCGGCTTTCTGCCAGGGGTGAAGCAGATCAGCAATGTTGCAGCACTGCCAGGAATTGTGGGTAAATCTATTGGACTGCCGGACATCCACTCTGGTTATGGTTTCGCGATAGGTAAGTTCAGGTTCTGGACTGTTACTGTATTAGTGTAATATTTGGGCTGTGAGATGTTTTTGTTAAATGGTGCCACATTGTGATATTGATATATATCAGTTTCACAATAACATAAGAAATAACATCTATGTGATATTTAAGATTGAATATGATGTATTAAATTAATAAATAATTGGTGGCTAATGGATTACATTTATGATAGATAAATTAGAAGAAAACGAGAAAGTAATATATAATTTAAATGCTAAAATGAAATTATTACAAATATTCATCATTCAGATTTACTCAGGACTAGTTATTGGATTATAGTTTGGCGGTAAGATACAATTAGCTTAGAAGATGTTAGACAGGGTGAGGTTAGTCAGGCATGGTGATGTTAGTCGGTGTTGGTCAGACAGGGAGATGTTTGTCCTAAGGCATGGTGATGGTAATCAGGCATGGTGATGTTACTCAGGCATGGTGATGGTAGTCAGGCATAGTGATGTTAGTCAGGCATGATGATGTTAGTCAGGCATAGTGATGTTAGTCAGGCATGGTAATGTTAGTCAGACATGGTGATGTTAGTTGGACATGGTGATGTTAGTCAGGCATGGTGATGTTAGTCAGGCATAGTGATGTTAGTCAGACATGGTGATGTTAGTCAGGCATGGTAATGGTAGTCAGGCAAGCATCAGGATGTTATACAATCTCATTGTAGCATACATTACAAATGTCCTGCATTTGTCTTACATTTAAACATGTTGTCAGTTTAACCTCTGTAGGTTTAATGTATCCTAAAAATAGTGACAAATACATTGTTTATCAGTGGTTTCAACATTTCTCTCTTCCACAGGAAACGTTGCCGCCTTCGACATGGATGATCGTGATGCAGTCGTCTCACCAGGTGGCGTTGGCTTTGACATCAACTGCGGTGTTCGGTTGTTGCGAACGAACCTTTTCGAGAAGGACGTCCTGCCAATCAAGGAACAGCTGGCACAGAGTCTGTTTGACCACATCCCTGTGGGAGTTGGCTCAAAAGGCATCATCCCTATGACAGCACGGTTGGTGGATTTCTCTTGTCATTCATCCAGTTATCTGTCTAAAACTTCACCACATATGTCACATTTAAGCAGAGAATGTCAATCCCAAATTTGTTTAATGATTTCATTTTTGAAGCTGCCTACATAATACCCATCATATTTCAGATTCGGTTCCCCCAAAATCTAACCTAGGTAATATCAACTCTGACTAGCTAGCTCATTGCAATTCACTAATTGCATATTCATTAATATTTATGAAAAGGAGATCAGTAAGGTCAAATTATCATGATCATCACACAGTTTCTCCTGGTTTTGCTGTAATACCCATAAGGTGCATCAGTACAGTATAGGAAGTAATGTACTGCTGCATCAGAATACACTCCACTTATATCTACATAAATCTAAACATGTAAGTGAATGTTAATTTTCTGTGTGTTATGGGCAGTTGTTTCTGTGCTGTTGGAGTTGCGTGTGTCGTTCCTGTGAGGTTTGTGTTGTAGGTTGAGGCAGTTGTTTCTGTGCTGTTGGAGTTGCGTGTGTCGTTCCTGTGAGGTTTGTGTTGTAGGTTGAGGCAGTTGTTTCTGTGCTGTTGGAGTTGAGTGTGTCGTTCCTGTGAGGTTTGTGTTGTAGGTTGAGGCAGTTGTTTCTGTGCTGTTGGAGTTGAGTGTGTCGTTCCTGTGAGGTTTGTGTTGTAGGTTGAGACAGTTGTTTCTGTGCTGTTGGAGTTGAGTGTGTCGTTCCTGTGAGGTTTGTGTTGTAGGTTGAGGCAGTTGTTTCTGTGCTGTTGGAGTTGAGTGTGTCGTTCCTGTGAGGTTTGTGTTGTAGGTTGAGGCAGTTGTTTCTGTGCTGTTGGAGTTGAGTGTGTCGTTCCTGTGAGGTTTGTGTTGTAGGTTGGGGCAGTTGTTTCTGTGCTGTTGGAGTTGAGTGTGTCGTTCCTGTGAGGTTTGTGTTGTAGGTTGGGGCAGTTGTTTCTGTGCTGTTGGAGTTGAGTGTGTCGTTCCTGTGAGGTTTGTGCTGTAGGTTGAGGCAGTTGTTTCTGTGCTGTTGGAGTTGAGTGTGTCGTTCCTGTGAGGTTTGTGTTGTAGGTTGAGGCAGTTGTTTCTGTGCTGTTGGAGTTGAGTGTGTCATTCCTGTGAGGTTTGTGTTGTAGGTTGGGGCAGTTGTTTCTGTGCTGTTGGAGTTGAGTGTGTCATTCCTGTGAGGTTTGTGTTGTAGGTTGAGACAGTTGTTTCTGTGCTGTTGGAGTTGAGTGTGTCGTTCCTGTGAGGTTTGTGTTGTAGGTTGAGGCAGTTGTTTCTGTGCTGTTGGAGTTGAGTGTGTCGTTCCTGTGAGGTTTGTGTTGTAGGTTGAGGCAGTTGTTTCTGTGCTGTTGGAGTTGAGTGTGTCGTTCCTGTGAGGTTTGTGTTGTAGGTTGAGGCAGTTGTTTCTGTGCTGTTGGAGTTGAGTGTGTCATTCCTGTGAGGTTTGTGTTGTAGGTTGAGGCAGTTGTTTCTGTGCTGTTGGAGTTGAGTGTGTCGTTCCTGTGAGGTTTGTGTTGTAGGTTGAGGCAGTTGTTTCTGTGCTGTTGGAGTTGAGTGTGTCGTTCCTGTGAGGTTTGTGTTGCAGGTCAGTTGTTTCTCGTTCTGAGCTAAGGTGGTCGCCCTGTGAGGTTTGTGTTGTAGGTTGGGGCAGTTGTTTCTGTGCTGTTGGAGTTGCGTGTGTCGTTCCTGTGAGGTTTGTGTTGTAGGTTGAGGCAGTTGTTTCTGTGCTGTTGGAGTTGAGTGTGTCGTTCCTGTGAGGTTTGTGTTGTAGGTTGGGGCAGTTGTTTCTGTGCTGTTGGAGTTGAGTGTGTCGTTCCTGTGAGGTTTGTGTTGTAGGTTGGGGCAGTTGTTTCTGTGCTGTTGGAGTTGCGTGTGTCGTTCCTGTGAGGTTTGTGTTGTAGGTTGAGGCAGTTGTTTCTGTGCTGTTGGAGTTGAGTGTGTCGTTCCTGTGAGGTTTGTGTTGTAGGTTGAGGCAGTTGTTTCTGTGCTGTTGGAGTTGAGTGTGTCATTCCTGTGAGGTTTGTGTTGTAGGTTGAGACAGTTGTTTCTGTGCTGTTGGAGTTGAGTGTGTCGTTCCTGTGAGGTTTGTGTTGTAGGTTGAGGCAGTTGTTTCTGTGCTGTGTTCCTGTGAGGTTTGTGTTGTAGGTTGAGGCAGTTGTTTCTGTGCTGTTGGAGTTGAGTGTGTCGTTCCTGTGAGGTTTGTGTTGTAGGTTGAGGCAGTTGTTTCTGTGCTGTTGGAGTTGCGTGTGTCGTTCCTGTGAGGTTTGTGTTATAGTTTGAGGCAGTTGTTTCTGTGCTGTTGGAGTTGAGTGTGTCGTTCCTGTGAGGTTTGTGTTGTAGGTTGAGGCAGTTGTTTCTGTGCTGTTGGAGTTGAGTGTGTCGTTCCTGTGAGGTTTGTGTTGTAGGTTGAGACAATCCTATTGTCTGTTGTAGGGACTTGGAGGAAACACTGGAGATGGGAATGGACTGGTCACTGCGAGAAGGTAAGTGAGATGGCTGTACTGGTCAGTTAAAATTACTTATCCTCTTTACACTTTGTGGCACATAAGGCTCACACAAAATCTCACCAGTCTGTCTTGGGCTCTCCTTGCTGCTGTGCCCCAGGTCAGCCCAGCAGTCTTCATTTCTTCTGCTATTGTTCTTCTCGATGTTGTCTTTGGCCTACCTCGTTTTCTGTTTCCTTGTGGCGTCCAGATTTGCGCTGATTTTGTTGGCAGTTTGCTGTTCATCCTGTAGACATAACCAAGCCATGTCCCATTCTCCTTTTTTAAGATAAGGCAGACGTGTTGTTGTTTCATCTTGGAGATAGTCTCAGGTGAATCTGTTGGTCTATTGGTATCTTGTTATATCAAGCGCCAGCTCTCTGAGCCATAAATGAGCACAAAGAGGCCATTGCTCTTGTTAATATACAAGTTAGTTGCCGTTGCTATAGCAACCAATGCTCTGGTAGTACGTATTGCTGTAAGCTTCCCGTTGCTATCTTTAAACCCATTGATGTGGCAACCATTGAATACTGGCTATCTTTGAACCTATTACTATAGCAACCTTTGCATACTAGCTATGTTTGAACCTATTACTGTAGCAACCATTGCATACTGGCTATGTTTGAACCTATTACTGTAGCAACCATTGCATACTAGCTATGTTTGAACCTATTACTGTAGCAACCATTGCATACTGGCTATGTTTGAACCTATTACTGTAGCAACCACTGCATACTAGCTATGTTTGAACCTATTACTGTAGCAACCATTGCATACTAGCTATGTTTGAACCTATTACTGTAGCAACCATTACATACTGGCTATGTTTGAACCTATTACTATAGCAACCGTTGCATACTAGCTATGTTTGAACCTATTACTGTAGCAACAATTGCATACTAGCTATGTTTGAACCTATTACTGTAGCAACCATTGCATACTGGCTATGTTTGAACCTATTACTGTAGCAACCATTGCATACTAGCTATGTTTGAACCTATTACTGTATCAACCATTGCATACTGGCTATGTTTGAACCTATTACTGTAGCAACCGTTGCATACTAGCTATGTTTGAACCTATTACTGTAGCAACCATTGTATATTGACTATGTTTGAACCTATTACTGTATCAACCATTGCATACTAGCTATGTTTGAACCTATTACTGTAGCAACCATTGCATATTGGGTATGTTTGAACCTATTACTGTAGCAACCGTTGCATACTAGCTATGTTTGAACCTATTACTGTAGCAACCATTGCATACTGGCTATGTTTGAACCTATTAGTGTAGCAACCATTGCATACTAGCTATGTTTGAACCTATTACTGTAGCAACCATTGCATACTGGCTATGTTTGAACCTATTACTGTAGCAACCATTGCATACTGGCTATGTTTGAACCTATTACTGTAGCAACCGTTGCATACTGGCTATGTTTGAACCTATTACTGTAGCAACCATTGCATACTGGCTATGTTTGAACCCATTACTGTAGCAACCATTGCATACTGGCTATGTTTGAACCTATTACTGTAGCAACCATTGCATACTGGCTATGTTTGAACCTATTACTGTAGCAACCGTTGCATACTGGCTATGTTTGAACCTATTACTGTAGCAACCATTGCATACTGGCTATGTTTGAACCTATTACTGTAGCAACCATTGCATACTGGCTATGTTTGAACCTATTACTGTAGCAACCGTTGCATACTGGCTATGTTTGAACCTATTACTGTAGCAACCGTTGCTTGCAGACTATCTTTGAACATGTTGCAGTAGCGACCTTTGCTTGCTGGCTGTTTATGAGCTTGTTGCTGTAGAAACCAATATTCTCTATCTGGGCAGAAACATTAGTGGTCAGAAGGACCTTCAACTTTGGCAAGTAAACAACATTTGCACTGTAAGCTTGGGAAGTATGAATGTCGTTATGTCACACAGGCCGGCACTTCGTTTTGCGAGTCGAGTTGCCAGCCCAGATTTCTTTGATCCTGTTACTGTGGCGAGCATTGCTCTAGCAACTGCTGTAGCAACCGTTGCCATAGTGACCATTGCTTGCAGGTTACATCTGGGCTGAAGACAAGGAACACTGTGAGGAGTACGGGCGGATGCTGAATGCTGACCCCTCCAAGGTCAGCTCCCGTGCAAAGAAACGTGGCCTTCCACAGGTGAGAGGCGTTTGTTGGGATTATACATGCTAACAATAAAGTTACCTTCTATAACAATGACATACCTCTAAGTGAATTTTAGTCGTGGATCAAGATCAAGCATGCTGATATCATGTACAGACCTTCCAACATTTTATTAAAAAGTAGCAGATCTTCCTCTTCCCTAAAAAAACACATAAGATTTTTGTTCAGAAAAAAAAAAATGGTATTAATAAACATAGACGAAAACACCCAGTGTTCCACATCTGTCTTTCAGTGCTCAGCATTGTAAATGCCAGTGGCGTGTTTGGCACTGGTGATCAACTCCCGTGTTGGTTGTAATGCGTGGCACTCGCGGTCACCGTTTATCTTGCAGTGAAGCAAGTTGCAGAGAGTCTGCACTGCCTGGAACTTGTCGGTGTCGTTCTTGGTGCAGAGACAGGACAGTCGTTCGATGGGAGCCTGGACATAGGGCAGGATTAGTAGAGTTGTCACTAGCGTGGCCAAGTGTTCAAACCTCAGCTGACCGCCGCAGTTCTTCCGCTTTAGGATTTCGCCCCACCACTTGTCCACGTCGATGAACCATCACCATCTTGACGCATGGAAACAACTAACACCACTTTTAACAACAAATAAAACTTCTTAAAATAATGATAACTCAAACTATAAACAACAAAATTCACGATGCTTCGAAATCACTTAATTGGAGACACTCGACAGCGGAGTGAAAAATATGCTGAGAAAATATCATATTCCAATCTCATTCTTTGAAAAACATAACATGCCACCAAATGGCGCTGTTTCAAACTATATGTTGTAAGTTTTTTGTTTTCATGTTGGGTGGTGCTGTGGTAAAAAGCGGAAGGTTTTCAAAATAAAGTGGGAAAGCATAAAATTTTCTAAAAACCAGAAAAGTGGAAGATCTTCCGATAAAGCGGAAGACTGAAGGTCTCCATGTAATCAAATCCATTATGCAATCTTTGACGGCCATTTTCTCAAAACCATTTTTATCAAATTTCTGCATTTGGAAATGGGATATCTCTGGGAGTAATTATACTATACAAATAAGATATTCAGTGTTGCATTCAGCAGACACTGTTGTGTGAAATGATCAACCACTTTTTTTAAATCATCAATAGTTTGAAAGATATAAGCATATTTGTTGGCAAAAACCAAGTTTTGTTCAGCTCTACAAAAAATTCTAAAAAAATAGAAACAAAACATTTTGTAAAATGCCTAATCATTTCACAATAGAATGTTTACACAACATGGATCTGCAAGAATTATATATATATGCTCAAAAAAGAATGGCAGTGTTTCCAAATTCAAAAATGGCAGCCAATTTGTTTGTTACCTTGGAATCGGGGTTCTGGTCAAAAAACTTAATTTTTTACTCAATGTGATCCGTTCCATACTTTGGGCAAGCAAATTTGCACAGTTTACACAAATTAAAAAATAATCCTAACTACCTGCAGTATCTGGCCTTAAAGCCTTGAAAAGATCTAAAAATAAGAATTTACATAGTAAGGTCATACATTTGATTTCACCAAACTTGGCCTAGGTCCTAAACTATAATTTGTTAGGTACGTAGGCAATATAATACAGTTTTGTTATTGTCATAACAATGCTTACGAATGTTGGGAATTGGTAAAATTTTGATGATCGGTCCTTGGTTTATCTGACTGTTCCATTGATCGGTGAAGCAATTTAAGTAATTTTTATCTTTGATAAATATGTTTTTTGTTAAAATGGCATTGACACGTTCAAGTAAATGTTTGATTCGGCAAAATAAAACAATGAAACTTGTGCATGTTCTATTGCCACTGGTGTGTCTGATTTGCTAACTATTCTCGCAGACATAACTTACATTCTGTTGTCGACATGTCAGTGTTAATTTAGACAGCACCCTGTCCATGTGTTTCCCAAATCAGAAATGTATCTATGCTTTCGATCTGCATTGATCCTCAGGATAATAATCTCGCCAGTGTTGGTTTGCTTTGTGCAGCCCAGCTTTTCGTTGTTGGACATTTTTTAGCAAAACCAAAAATATATTAAATGAAAGTAATCCATACAAAATGGCATGTTCTATGTTTCAGCTTGGTACACTCGGAGCAGGAAATCATTACGCTGAGATTCAGGTGGTGGAAGAGATATACAACAAGTTCGCTGCGAGAAAAATGGGCATAGAAGAAAAGGGACAGGTCTGTGTGATGATTCACTGCGGCAGTCGTGGACTTGGCCACCAGGTGGCGACAGGTTAGTTAATATTTCGGTGCAGTTGTTGAAATCTATGGAGGGCGAATTTTATATCCGATTCTGTGGTTCTTTAGAAAAGGCTGAGCTTAGCAACACTGGTCATTTTAGTCATGTATAATTTACTTATATAGTTAGATACATAATATGGGGATAACTAGTATTGACAGCTGTATTTTGTTCCTAACATTGTGTTTTTACTGACCTTCAGATGCTTTGGTTGCCATGGAGAAAGCTATGAAGCGCGACAGCATCGGCGTTAACGACAGGCAGCTTGCTTGTGCACACATCCAGAGTCAAGAGGGACAGGATTATTTGAAGGGAATGGCGTCAGCAGCTAACTATGCCTGGGTCAACCGCAGTAGTATGACTTTCTTATGTAGGCAGGTGCGTAAGGTGGTACTAATTTGTGTGTTTGTTTGTGTGTGTATGTGCGTGCGTGTGGGCATGTGTGTGTATATTCCTTTCCACATCAGATTGATGCATATAAATTTATTTCATAGTTGCTGCATGATAACACGTTTAATTATACACTTATATTCAATGTAAGACCTCATTAGGGAATGTTTACATTTTACTAAATGTAAACACTGATTTCTAGAAAGAAAAGAAAAAAACTGTTGTAAGGTTGTGAAAAAATTAACGAGACAATCTAGGACAGAGAGAATATGTTAAATATAATGTATTAACTAGCCATAAATAAAAATACATAAAAGTTGCGGTTGTTGACATTTACATTAAAATAAAACAATAAATTATCAGTAAAATATTAATGCATAACAACTAGAATAAAAATACAAATATTAGTCATTCAAAAATAAAATTACAAACCTATCACATGCGACACGTTTGCAGTCATTTGCAAAGATGTTCAACACGACTCCGGACGACCTTGACATGCACATGATCTATGACGTATCGCACAACATCGCGAAAGTCGAAGAGCACTTCATCGACGGCAAACAGAAGACACTGCTGGTGCATCGGAAGGGGTCGACCCGTGCCTTCCCTCCAAACCACCCTCTCATCCCAGTTGATTACCAGGTCCGTGCATCTAGATTCTATAACGTTTTTGTCCATTTAACCCTTTGACCTCCACCGTTTTCTGGAAAGTCCCGGTTTCCCACTTCGTTGGCCCGGAATATAAACATGTGAAGTTCATGCGAACATCGTGTTTTAAAAAGTATCCACCAGGTAGCGCCACTGCACAACAGCATTATTGGGTTATTTTTAGCTGTGTTTGGTTGACTTGGAATGTCAGTCTATGGGCGGTTTAGGCTGACTTGAGGTCTAAAGACTGGTTAAAACATTGCATTAAAAACGGAACTTTTCCAATAGCTACCCAATGTCCGTAATAAAATTGGTAATATACATACAATTGCTGCAAGACATTATAGTTGGCACTAAAAGTTTGCTAAACAACACTCATCACATAATATTTCATACATGCTCTGCTGGGAACAGTTTACATAAAACTAGCATTTAAAGTGGCAGGTGGAATGAAAAATGTCTTTAAATGATTTGTTCTTGCTAATGGTGTCTTTCAACGTCTTCCAGACGGAAGTTTCTGGAATGTGCAGGATTTGTTACATTTCTCTCTGCAGTTTCTCGCTGATCAGATCAGAACTCTGGCAATCTGTTCCTCATTTTGTTATCAAATGTTCTGAAAAATACCTTAAAAGCTTTAGGAATGTTATTAAATGGAGTGCACTGTAATTTTTGATGAAATGTCTGATTCAAGTAGGCCAACACAACAATGCATTTTATGAATTAGCAAACTGCCAATTATGCAAGGCCGAGAGTTGACTATTTGTGTAACTGGTGTTTTTTAGGCAAGGCAGGCATGGTGTCAATTCCATTCCCGAATTGGAATTGACCCTCAATTCCAGAGTTGGAATTGATTTTTTCAAAGTTATTTTTGAGTTGGAATTGATTTTTTTACAGCAGCAGACATGAGCCAGTGCACGTGATTTATTTTATAGTGTTCTTTTTAATCTGGTCAAATATGATTGTGCACAGGTTTCAAGTGCAAGTAAAACTGTTGAATTGAATTTTTCCATAGGATTTTTTAAAACTTGGAATTGATAATTTGGAATAAATTTTTTGGAATTGAGTAGAATTTGAATTGACAAAACGGAATTGATCCCATGACTGATTTAAGGCATTTTTTTTGCACGTGATAACAATGTACACTTTGTCTCTCATGTCACACTCTCTCTCTCGTGACAGCTGACCGGGCAGCCCGTGCTGATTGGAGGAACCATGGGCACGTGCAGCTACGTCCTTACAGGCACAGAGCACGGAATGCTGGAGACGTTTGGGTCGACATGTCACGGCGCCGTGAGTTTATACTTACATATTCTTATGTGTATATAGTACTATATACAATATACTTGCACATATGAGTAATCTGACATCTAAAAAGATCATTGCAACATGACACAGTTGCAGTGCTATTATCTTATCTTAAACATTCATGTTGTTCTCTATGTTGTGCAGGGCCGAGCGCTGTCTCGTTCTAAGTCACGGCGTAACATCGCCTACACGGACGTGCTAGAGAAGTTGAAACAAGATGGGATCTCAATCCGTATTGCATCTCCCAAGCTCGTTATGGAAGAGGTGAGGGAAATATTTTTATCTTTTACGAGATTTAAAATATTTTCTCAGTTTTGCTGACGACAGAATGGAGTACTGTGGTCGCCCTCAGACAGGACAGCTGCCCTGAATGGTGAGGTGATCGTATTAGCAGGACTAATTTCCTAGCAAGATGGCTGTATTTGTGATGTGACTGTACAACGAGGTTCAACTCTACATTGTACTGAGTGACACTGTAATGAAATATTACGTGCGAGACTTACCGGTGCAAAGTTTGATTGATATTGTACAATGATATTATATAAACAGTACCTGTTCTCACATCATGAGAATGTGTTTAAAATATTTTGTGGATAATATTTACATTGGTCCAAACGATATGCCAATCATCCGATTACTTTGTCCACAAGTTTTTAGAATGTTTAAGAGCTGCACGTGGTTGGTATTCAGAGAGGGACAATTGTAATAACAGGAATGTATTTAAACTATAAAATAATAATTAATTCATTATGTGAAGAGCTGGTCTATTTATTCCCTCACATTGTCTGTTACTGTGGACATATTAAGGAGGTTTTACTGTTAATTCTTTCAGGCGCCTGAATCCTACAAGAATGTCAACGATGTTGTGAATACGTGTAAGTATTGTGTGAACACAGATGTTCTTGAAGAGAGGAGTGTAGCTGCAGCCATAACACTCGTAGAATCGTATCGTTGGACTTTGATAACTCAAATGCATTAATTTGGTTGAAGTGTATGGTTGGCATCACCTATTGTTGTGTCTACAACAAAAATCAGAACAGTACAGATTCTTGTCGTCAATTCTCAAAACATATCCCAAGTTAGTCAAATCAGTTTTATATCATGGACAGTCTTGCTTTATTAACTTTTAGACAGACCTCTAATACTAAGCGTGAATAGACTTGCTTTATAGAGGTGGGGGTAAATCTTGCTAAAATTTGACCAGATCTGGTCAAAAATCTCATCAAACTAAAATTGTATAATCTGACAAGCTAACACATCAGTGTGAATACAAGAACAAATCAGTTGATAAAGAACCTTTGACAGTATAATTTATTACGGCACACATGTTGATTCCGGATTCTGTTACACCTGTATTGAGAAGGTTGTGAAACTACCTTTCAGATTTCATGGTTCCGCTTTATGGAAGGTGCCAAAAGCTCCGTAGTACAAAACCAATGATTCTGAAAGGTGACTTCACTTTCGTCTCAGTATTGTTTATCATTATGTTGTTGGCAGGCGAGGCCGCAGGAATCAGCAAGAAATGCATCAAACTGCGACCAATTGCCGTCATCAAAGGTTGAACTGGTGGACACTGCAGCCGTCAGGAACTCGTCAGTGTGTCCATTTATGAAAATGTTAACCATGGATGATCGCAGAAGCTGAATTGGAAACGTCTTTCTATGAGTTGTTGATAGTGGATTCTTTGAACAGTGACAGACTTATCGGTGGTCGAGTAGTTGAGATGATCATGTGAAAGACAGGTGCTGACACCTGCAGCCGGGATGGATGAACCGAATTTCGGTTGTATCGTTGTTTGCGGTGACACACCTTCGTGGGTGAAACCGAGGCGAAAACCGTACATTGTCGGTTGAAACTATAATGAAACTTGGTCTCACATAATTCTGTTCTTTGATAGTGTGAGAATTGAAAGTACAAATCAAATGGCAGTGTATGTGATTTGAACTTGAGGTGAAATTGCCATATCCCAAAACTTGCACTCCAGACTATACTAAACACCCAACTTTGGTCATCATGGTCACCTCAGGTTGAATATTCCAAGAAACAGCATTGAATAACTAGATAGTGTTTTAGTGTACTGGGAAACCAAGCAGATGTTTTTCAGGAAAACAGAAGAGTAAATAGAAGTGCACGTGTTGATGGTTATGTCTGTTTGGTGAACATAATGAATAAATCTGGTTATTTGTTACACAATAGTAATAATAATAGCGCTTTACATAAGACTAATATATAAATAGTAACAAATTTAAATATAAGAATAAATTTACAAGTCTGTTAACACCAATCCTAGAAGTAACCAAAGAATAACAACAACTGCATGTATCTGTATATCTAAATTATACTGTACGTGTACTTCAAGAGAATGTCCCTTGCTGAGACTTGGTTCAATGTCCCTTCTATCCATGGGTACATAGTAATACATACCTGAACAATGACTTAAAGTTCCTTCTAAGAGAATATGTTCCCCACATGAGTCTATAGCTAGAATCCATTGTTCATTCTCATAGTTAGAAAACACGTTTAACAGACCCCAACCATCCGATCAGATAAGCTGGATTTCAACAGCTAATATATGTGGTGCTGTTTACTGGATAATTGAGTGATGTATGTCACTGCTACATAATAGGGGTATTTGTTGTATGGATTTATACAGAAGTTTTTTATTTAACGCTATTTGAAATGAATACATCTTGCTGAATGTGTACAGGCACTGTGGGATCTAAAGGGTTAAGAAGAACAACATTTCAAACATACAATTGAGTAAGTAATCAATGAGAATCCATGAGGTACATTTGTTTAACAGCAGTTTCAAATTCTACGAACAACTCGTAACTTGCAGTGTTCTCAAAACTAACATACTGTTTCTCTCTTCTTTCACATGAATAAAAAAAAAAAGTTCCGGCAGTTCTAAATGTTTCAGTCGACATTTAGAGTAACAGAAAGACACAGTCAGCAAGGCGTTTCAAAATTCAGCAGTGAATACCATCCTTGCACGTCAGTGTTGACTACACAACACTGGCATTTATCCCATGGATGCTACGTACAATAGTTCGCTGAATCATCTGTACTTTGACTCATTTGTTGCTCTCATCCTGTGATTCCAGGAACAAGCTCAAATTTAAATAGCATTTCAACTAAATACCTGTCATTTCCAGTGAGAAGCGGTAAAAACAGGCAATTAATCCAAAAAATTTTGACATTTAAAAAAGTCTGATCTGATGATTGGAAAGGCTCTTAACGATAAATCCAAATCTCAACAAGTCCATATGTGACCTGCCACAGCGGAGGGTATTAAGTAGCAAATTTGTTTAATTTAGTTTTTGGAATCCAGATCAATAGCGTTAAACATTATACCTCATTTGTTATAAAATCCTCTTTGATTTATTAATAAATTTGAAGCAAATTAAAAAAGCGACTATTTGAGAAACGAGGACATTTATACTCACACTGTCTATTGCCTTTTAATCTAATAGGTTCGTAAATGCATTTATTTGATTAGTTTGGGATTGTCGAGAAAAATAAGTTGGTCATTGAAAGATGATATTACAAGCCTATAAAGGGTGCATTTCTGCCCAAATAAAAAAATTGATGGAACATGACCTAGACAGCTATTTTTGGGTTGTGTCCATAATAGACCTGTGCCACTTAACACCTGGTTCGCTGAGGAGGGCCACATACAGCAGGGGTATCGACACTGATATAGTCAGCTGCACCCCCTCCCCCCGGCTCATGAGGATCGAGACAAACAAGTGAACAAACTCGGTCACTTCTTGTGAACCAGCAGCACTTGGACGTCCATGACGTTTGTTCCCGTGAATCCAGTCTTCACCAAACTCCTGCCATACCTCACCTTGTTGAAGAACGTATACGAGTCGTTATTTGTGAGGTACTCCTCTGGCTTAACTCCACTCTCACAAGCGGCGCGGATGTCATCTACGTCGGCATATGCACCGGCGGCGTCTGTCGGTCCGTCCTGGCCGTCGGTACCGGCACTCAGGAACTCTACACCAAATTGCTTGAAGATATCATCAGGCTCGTCGACGCTCTGTCGATACAGATGCATTGCGACAATTAGCGCCATCTCCTGGTTCCGCCCACCACGACCCGTTCCTGTCACAGTCACCGTTGCCTCCCCGCCTCCTAGAATGCACAGGGGCTTATTCAGATTTTCGGCGAATCCGATAGCGGCACGTAGCTCATTGACGGTGTCCTTGCGAATCCCGCAGTCCAGAAGCTCTAACTCGTAATGAGGTAAACGACTTGGCGGGTGAAATGATTTCCGCAACGACTGCGCAAGATAGTTCGCCAGCTTGTAGTACATCTGCGCTATCTGGTGGACATCACCGGACAGCTCACATGATATCACAAACGGGACATAGCCGAGCTGTTCGGCTTTTTTGTACGCGGCATCAAGCGCTATCTTGTTGGTGCCGATGAGCACATTGTTGACGTTGGTGAAAATATCTGGCGGTTGTTGCTCGACATGTGACGAGGCAGTTGTCGACAGCATAGATGTCACAGACTCTGGTATCTGCGACTCGAGCTTCATCTTGTTGAATAATGCAAGGCACATGTCTGCCGTCGAGCGTTCTGGCACTGTCGGCCCACTAGCGATGATGTCTAGAGGGTCACCAATGACATCAGACAGGATCAGAGCCACCACCTATGGGCAACGAAGAGAAGTATATCAAACATCGCATCTGGTAAAAATACTGACAAGTTATCCATTAAAAATGTGACCACAGGTTGCATCATTATCTTACATCTAATACACCTGTAGTTGTTTTAATACACCCTTTGGTGATATTAGAGTATGCTAGTCTTGCAATGTAATATGAGAACCAAACAATAAATCTTCACCTTTAAATGTGACATTTTGTCCATCACATGATTTGTCTTTGAACTGTTTTATTTACCTACAGCAATAAAATATTAATAATAACAGTTAAAATTCAATTTAACTTTGAGACTGAAAAATACATAACATATGTGCAGTTTAATTATATAAAAACACCAAATATTTACATACAAGTAATTCAATGAAATTCGTAAAAATTCCTTAAAACGATTAAGTGAAATGAATTTTTAAATTTCTTTAAAACTTTGTATACGTAAAAGTAATGCACTTGTCAAGTAATGTGCTATATCAAGCATGTTGATTGCGAACTCGTGTCACTAAGCCTGCTCAAACATGGTCATTTGTGCGTCACAGAACAATCAGTTTGTCAGATGTTGGTGACATAATCTGAGTAGATGCCACTGAGCATGTTTTGTAGACAAGATTATTATCTTTAAGGTGATAATAAAAAATGAATTCCATTATTGCAATTTCATGTACAGTGGCCTTATGTAATATTTTGCGATGTTCAAACGACAATAACTAAAAAATAATGAAAATTCCAGTGGCAATAATTGGCAGGAACACAAACATTTTACCTTGGCAGGATAAGCCAGCTGGGCGAGGCCGCCACCTTTCAGCTGTTCAAGATGTTTGCGCACAATGTTGAGCTCTTGAATAGTGGCGCCATTTCTCGACAGCATCCTTGTCACCTGGACAATGTCTGCCAACGTCACAGGAGGTATGGGGGAAGGCAGGAGTGCTGAGCCACCACCTTCAACAATGACATTGTACTATAGTTTCTACACAACCTGTAGTACATATATGTACTTTGCAAGTACTGTAAGTACATCTCCACTCATTCTTTCTACTTTCATTAACTACCTTCAACCACTGCCCTCTGACCTACCAACTGACGATGTATTAAAGACACGAAGGTAGTTATATACTTTTTTCAGTGAACAGATTGAGTTGTCAGTCATTCTCTAGGCGGCGCCATGGACCGTTGACACATGTGTGGGTGTAAGATAGTATATTTTAAAGAATCTATGATGATCTTGCTAATCATGTATAATTCATCTCTAAAAGGTGACAGGTTTATCCATGAAGGGCCAAGTCTACGAAGGGTTTAGTTCGGAGGGGTTATGTCTGTGTAGGGTTTTGTTTAGGATGTAGAAAGGGATGGAAGGGGATTAGAGAAATGTGTTAATGTTTAGAGGTGGCACTGGTGCCTGAATCGTTTCACTAAGACAACAAGCTCGTAAGAAAATTCATTAAAAAAATTGAATTCGTTTTTTAATGTAAGGAGCTTATTCAAAGTGCAAAAAAACGACCCCATGTCACCAGGGACAATAAATTTTGTGGCACACCAGTGAAAGTGACTTGATGGCGTGTCCTGGTGATAACAGTTTTCAGTAAAGATTAGTGTCACAGAGCGAAATAAATGTTGAAGTGCAAAATTGGGCTTAATTTCAATTTAGACATTTACCAATGCCGACATTTGTGTTTCCATGGCAACTTTTCTGCAATTACCCGATATGAGAGTGATAAGAATGTCATCTTCGGTGAGTGCGGTTGCGGCGTCAGCGATGAGCGACGCTGTCCGTTGAGCTGCTTCGTCTGGCAAGTTGTTGGTGGCGCCCTCTAACAGCTTAGTCTTGCTCGTCTCGCTTGGCAACAAGTCGCTGCATGTGGCAATGTAAATAAATAATTATGAAGTATAAGCTGTAGCAAATGATGTATCATAGTTCAGTTAAAAAGACAATGTCATTCTTCTACTAGCAGTAGTAGAACTATTCTACGAAGAAAGCAGATGTCCGGAAAGAGGTAGGTAAACGGTGACGGGGAAGACCAAGACTGAGATGGGAGGGAGGATCATGTATTTAAATGGAAAGATTTGATGGGATTGGGAGAGAATTCAGAGAAATGGAGAACGAAAGTTAAAAAGTGAAATATACCAGTTGGTAGAGGGGAGTGGAGATACTTGGTGGAGATAGCACTAGCACAGCAACAACAGTGAGGGGAAACGAAAGCAGTACTTATTGAGTCCAGCCTTAACTGAGACATTCAGTGAAAAGAATAGAAAAAAGAAGCATCTCTACTGCATATAAAGTAATCTCTGCTGGGTACATGTATACCTGCTTAACTGTAATTGATTTTTATCACTGTAATTTAGTTTTACTATTAGTTTTGTTAACTGACCTTTTAATTTAACCCAACCCTAGTAGTAAGAATGCATTAACATAAATTCTGCCTATAAATAAACAGTAATGATACACATGTAATCTTCAAATATAAAACAAAAACAGTAAATTCTTATATAGCGCAGTATCCAGTCCTCAGGACTGCTCAAAGCGCTTTACATTTTACTTGCTTTTTTTAGAAAGCAAGTTGTGTCTTTGGAAACACAGCAACTTATTTTTTTGAAGAAATGTCATTAATTGAGTTTTAAGTGTTATAATTGTAAGGTTTTTTTTCCGATGCTGCATAATTGACAACTGTAAATGGATCTGACCCAGTACAAGGACTTCTACAGCAACAACTTGATCACAGATTCAAAATTTGTAATTATACCCTAAAAGGTATTTTCTTACATGTAGTAAGCAGTATCCGGTCCTTACGACTGACCAGAGCATTTTACATGTTACTCCCTGACAGACCTGTTCAATTGAACAACATGTCAACTTTTCTTGGAAGCTTCAGTCATGCTGCAATTACTGCAAAGACTATCCATACACAAATATCCACCACAGCCAGGTACTCATTCATACAGCTGAGTAAACGAAAGCAACATCGAGTGAATGAACTTGCCCAAAGTTCGAAATGACAGGAAGAAGATTTGAACACGGCAACTCTCATTTGAGAATCCAATGTCTTAACCACTATACTACCATACATTACCAACAGGAAACCTGCCGGGGACCACAGGAACTACGACTGACCTGCGTCCATTATTACGCAATGACTGTGCGACGCCGATGGGCACACTTGCTATTCCGTCCACTACATGGTCTCCAAGAATGTCTTCTGTCGCCCGAACCATTCCTGCCGCAGCTTTCCCGAATGCGACAATGTGCACGTTATGATCGAGATGATACGTTGTGCCATTCACGAGTAAACTATTGCCGTTACACTTGAGGGCTCGAGTGACCATGGTCCGAGGTACTACGGAATCGATCGCAGACTGGAAAATACCCAGGGCATGTGATCGTGCATCTGACATTGTTGTTCGTTTCGTTAGTAGCAGAGATAGGGTGTTGCAAAGCTTCAACGGTCTGTAGAGAATAGCTCTGACCATGGTAGCTCAGTGTCAACCGTCCACGTCAGTCATGGTGTATCTTGTTACGATGTGTTTGCAGATCAGTTATGAAAACTACAAAACAGAAAAATACTTTCACTAAAGAAAGCTGATCATGAAACTTTGAATGGCCGACCACCATGCCCCTTAGTATAAACATGCCATTCTTGTACGAATCCGAAGAAACTTTTGCATAATAGATCCATATTGTAACTTCCTACCTAATAAATTTATTTCATGTTATGCAAATAATTTTTTAGACACGCTGGTTTTTGTGGTCAAAATACTTTTAATTTTCATACACAAAAAACTGCTATTAACATTAAGTATCGGTATTTTGGTGGTTATTATTAACCAATGAAAGACAAGATGTTGATATAACTGCAGGGAACTGCCTTGGAAGTCACGCTGAATTCTTGTACATAGGACACAAAGAGAGTGCCATAACAAGCGTCTAGATCTCGCAAGATTTAAGGAATGCATCATGGAGATTAACAAATAATGACCTGCTGACTATAATTGTAAATGATTAATTAGTGGGGCACGGTGGTCGAGTCTTCAGAGTGGTGCACTGACAGCACTGTCGATTGGAAGCACAAGGGTTTGAATCCGGGTGACGAAAAAATTGAAAAACCTGTCGTGGACTCACTGAGCTGGGATCTGGGCCACTGATTCTGGGAAGAAGTCAGGGGTTTGATTAAAACGCGCATGACCACGAAGTTAGCGAACGACCACGCACGACCATGTAATATAATATGCTGATAGATAGTTTGGCCGTTGATGGTATATATATATCATGGTTTGTGTGTGCATTATTACAAATTTTGAGTCTGTATTTCACCCAGGCGTTACACAATTTAGGCATTTTATCCGATCTTCCAAACGAGTATTTAGTCTTGGCACAATAGTGCCACCTGGCGAATGGAACCGGCGAGCGATGATAAAAATTGCGAATTTCGTTATTCCAATGTGAAGAACATATCTGAAATTTGGCGAGCTGCACACACATACCTCCTACGTGTCACCAACAGCCCTCCTGGTTACCAACACTACATACATTTTGGTCGTGCGTAGTCGTTCGTGGTCGTGTGCTTTGTTTTAGTCATACTGCAACTCAGCATATTACGGATGTCGTTACTAGTTAGTGGATGTCAACGAATATTTCCTATGCCCCTCTAAGTTCTAACGCCTGCATCCTCAACACGTTGAGGCTAGGTGTACTTCTGGGAGATGAAAAAATCTATCAGTTTGTTATTGACAGCTAAAGCCTAAACAGGCTTTACATACGTTTTCCTTTTCAATTACCGAATATGAAGAGACAAGACAGACGCTGGGCGATATTATAGTGACATGCGACAAAATACGCGTTTAATAGCATAACATAATAGAACACCTGCTAACAAAATAATACATGAGCAGTGTGGGAGAGCGCACCTATCTGGTGAAATCTTTTCCGATTTGGTGATCTAAAATATGTCGCATATGTTAGTTTTTATTATCTTCTCAGTCAAGGTTCTTACTGCAGCCAGCGCATTCCTGGGCAATAACGGCCAAGGGCAAGGCTACTCGACACACTGGATTATGGCACGCCGGTGGGGTCATAAACATGTTTTAGCTACACGTCGGATACAATTACAGTTTCTTACAGGTCCTCGTCTGGATACTCATCCTAAGAACTCAAGTTTTAAGAAAACGGAGTTTAAGATGGTATTTATGTTTCAAATCACATGCCATTCAATCCAAAACACATATCGAAAACACTTTTTCAATATATTAATTTAAAATTGTATTATTTAAACTGGTAGTAATTTGTTTTGAAAACTGATGCTGTCACCCTGCAATTTTGTTGCTTTTTCTCGGATCACTCAAGCATACCTTACATTAACCATCACCTTTGCTTACACATTCTTAATCATGATGATGAAGGTATACGTACAGCCAGCCAAATTACGTTAATTAAACCCAAGACAACAGTCACAATTTGAAAGCTGCACCCACAAAATGTCTAAACTGCAAACACAACATTCAAACACTAAACTGCCGTTATATTGCCCATAATTGGCACTTATTTTAGAGATATGCGTCCATACCTGCACCTTTACGTTCCCGAGTTTCGGCCATGGCTGGGTCCAATTACGTAATTGTATTTGTAATTGATTACACTGTTTACAAGCAAATTATGTAATTGTAATTGATTCAGGTTTTGAAAATATCATGTAATTGCAATTTATTATTTGTGTAATTGAAACAGTTACATCAATTACACAGTATTCTGGCATCACATGCTTTATCTAAATAAAACTATTAAGAAACAGTTGTCCCAGTTTGTTTTTAATCAATCTACAAACTAATAAACCATACAAAACACCCTATGCCTAAGTCATGATCCCGATGTGTCATTCACCTAACAGTGCTAATTAATGAAAAAGCTTTGTAGCTGGCAGTGTCCAAGACTACTGTTTGCTTATAGAGTGGATTAGCACCTGTCATTGTCCAATGGTCAATTGATCTCCCTTTGTTCTTTAGCCAGGCTGCAAGGTGAAGCTGGCTTAAGAGGCCGAGTCACAGTACTTCCTCAGAAGAAGAATTAGATTCTAGAGGTTCTTAGCAGTTAGTATTGTCTCTTATTAGAGCAACAAAGGCATTTTTGTATGGATTTCCTGGTTTGTTTAATTACTTGCAATTAATTGTGGTTAACTAGACATTTCTGACTGGAAAAGTATGCTCCTTGAAGCGAAGCCTTTGTGGCTTCTATGTCATCAACGTGCAAAAACACTTTATATTTTGTTATACAAAATGATCTTTGTACCTTACCGACTTCAATTTGTTTTTGTGATTTTTATTAATTTAATTCATATTGAGACCATTTATTTTTCAATTATATTGACCCATTCAACCCTACATACCTATGCATGCCACTTCATTGATACATTTTTTGGTAGGTCCCATTAATGCATGTGTAATTGTAACTGAAAATTTAGTGGTGTAATTGTAATTTATCTAAAAATTGTACTAGTGTAATTGTAATGAAAAGTAATTGTATTTGATGTGATTTTGTGTAATTGGATCCAGCCCTGGTTTCGACATACCAAACCACATGTGGAGCGAATTCCAATTCTATGTAACGGAGCAAATTACCTTCCTTTAATGTAAAGATTCCACTAACCATGTTAGTGGAACAAAATATCTAGAGTACTGTAAAAGCAGAAATAAAATCCGAGCTCTAACCAGAAAGCTCCGAAAGGAATTTGAAAGAAACTTAGCATCCCAGACCAAGAAAAACCCCAGTCTTTTGGAAATATTATAAATCAAAAACTACAACCAAACAAGGTATTGGGGAACTGAACATAGACCCCACCAACCTAAAATCTCAAACAACAAATGAAGATGAAGAAAAAGCAAATCTACTTGCTAGACTATTTCTCCAGTGTATTCACCAAAGAACAGTCAGGGCCTATACCAACCATACCTAAAGTAAACAATAAACATGCGATGGACAAATTAAAATTAACTGAAAATATAATACTACTGACATTAAAACAACTTAATATAAGCAAATCGCCTGGCCCAGATGGAATAGGCACCAGGCTACTAAATGAGTTGTCTGCAAGTATTTGTCAACCCAAAAACAATATGGATTTATATCTGGCCGATCAACAGTTCTACAACTAATCAAAATAATAGATGACTGGACTAAAGAAATGGATAAGAGCAACCACACTGATGTTATATATATGGATTTCCAAAAAGCCTTCGACACTGTGTCACACAAAAGATTAATTAGTAAATTAAAAAGCTTCAACATTTCAGAAGAACTGATTAACTGGAAAAAAAAATCATTCATCACAGATAGAAAACAAAGTTTCAATAAATGGAGATGAGTCTAGCTGGAAAGAGGTACTATCAGGGATACCACAGGGTTCCGTTCTAGGACCCTTACTTTTTGTTCTATATATTAATGACCTACCAGATCTAACAAATTCAAATACATTTCTATTTGCTGATGACAAAGATATTTAGAACAATAACACATATATATGATCAGGATGTACTTCAACGTGATTTAAGCATACTAGAACAATGGAGCGACAAGTGGTTGTTAAAATTCCATCCCGATAAATGTCTACACATGGAAATTGGGAAAAATAATATCGGTGAAAGTAAATATTTCATGGCAACAAATAATGTCAAACATGCTCTTGTCACCACAGACAAACAAAAAGATCTAGGAGTAATTATTTATTCAAAACTTTCATTTGATGATCACATCAACCAAGTGGTTAATAAAGCAACCAGAATGACAAAAGTAGTCGAAGAACTTTTCAATTCTTAGATACATACACTTTCTTGCCATTATACAAGACTGGTTAGATCCCACCTAGATTATGCAATAGCAGTATGGTATCCATGTAAGACGAAACATAAAATAGCCATAGAAAATGTCTAGAGAAGAGCCACAAACGAACTACCTGGTATGAGGGACTTATCATATATTGAAAGACTAAAATTACTTAAGTTACCCACATTAACATATCGTAGATTAAGAGGAGATATGATTGAAGTGTATAAAATAATGCATAACATATATGATAAAAAATCTGCACCAAACCTTCCTAAATGGGAGGATGTGACATCACGATCCAGTAACAGGGGACACTCCGTTAAACTGTTCAACCAAAGAGCAAAACTAAACATAAGAAAAAATGCATTCCCGCTTAGAGTGTTTGAACCATGGAACAGTTTACCTGATTCAGTAATACAAGCTAAATCAATACTCATTTAAAAACCGCCTTGATAAATTCTGGTCAACCCAGGAGATATTATACGACTATGAAGCCCCACTAACATTAAACACTGGAACTGGAAAACACAAACTCTTAATACTAGACCCCGAAAGAAGAAGATCTGATCACTGAGGAACCAAGAGGATCCTGCGATCAGAACAGTCCTAAGGTATCCTAAGGTAAGGTAAGGTTATACGTACATTAGCCAAGTTACCCGACATTGCCGGGAAAAAAAGGCAGTCGCCTGTGCTAAAACTGTTTTGAAATTGTGACCCGAGATCCCCACCACCTCGAATGAATTTCGAACAAAAAATCTAAATATATGAACCACTCCAATGGGCCTGGTAGATCACGTACAAAATTTCAGCCCCATACATGCAAAACTAACTGAAATATGAGGCCACAAACAAAAAGACAAACAGAGAATCGTATTGTTTTATAATATATAAATGTGTCCTGTTTTCACAAAGAAAGAAAACAGATCATTTGATGACAACATCCCTCAAAATGTGAAACCACTTTTTTGTAAGATAAAGTCATGTCCTTTATTAAAAACTCAGTCGAAGCTTTGTAGTAAGCCATTTTATTTAACTTATTTTATTTTGTACAAATCTAGAACACAGCAACAATACTCCATTCTTTGTTAGTCATATACCTATACTAACTGTACATGCTGTCTTTGCTATGTTAAATGGCTAATCCATGCACATGCAACTGCATCGACACTGCTGAAAAGATGACCCCAATTTATTAATCGCTACCTTACACCCATCCAAGGACAATACTACCATTAATGTAATTTGGTCTTTAAATTGTTTTTCACTGACTATTTAATATCTCGCTGTCGCCAATTACGGCATGCAAACAAAGCGGATGTAATGCCACAACCGTGGTGCCCTCTGTGGGCAGTCTCTCGCTACTTCTTGTTTCCATGTTTTTCCAACAGGGAGAAAGCATATCACAAACACGTAAATATCTCAAAAATAACTACCTTGGTTTTTTTAATACTTCACCTATTGGTAGATCAGACGCCAAGGCCCAAGGACATGAATGAACATAGAAACAGACGAGTGTACCTGGGAGGAGATGCACTTACACCGACTCCAAGTAAGCGGATTAATATACAGATGTTGACTTGTTTGTGGCAAGTCGCTGCATTATCCTAACTAAAACTCCCACTTGTAATCCTCGTCAAACTAGTATCTTAATTACCTGGTAGGCACCTTTGATGATACTAAAATAAAAATATGCACTTTCATTAAACCAACTTCACATGTATACTATCCATGCACTACAGATTTTGAGCTTATCAACCTAATCAGTGAGATACAGAACTATTGATTAGGTAGGCTGATCTTAGAATCTGTGCACAGTAAATTAATAGTTTTAGATAATATGTGCAGTTGGTTGAATTTGTTTATAATAAAAGAAAGGGCACATTTTAAAATAATTTATTTGATGACTTAATCAAAACAAAATATCAGGTAACACATTTGCACAAGTAAGCTAACATGTCATAGTAGACACCAGAATAGTTTGCTTTTAGGTGACGTTATTTTAAAACAATACCAGTTAAATTTAGGAAGTGGCTTTGACATTATATCCCTGTTTCACAAAGATTAAATTGTTGCACCGAGTGACAAACAATACTGGGCGCATATATAAACAATTATTTTAAGTTTATATGCCAACAGTTTATTTGTCATTAAATAGTTAAATGCAACATACATTAATGTTTTTGGTACAAAATACCTTGAGATAAATCCAATACGAGACATAAAAGATAATTAAATGCACAGTCGGCATAACTTCAACACAGACATTTCTTTAACATGAAATATCACCAACATCTATATATTACACGTAAACCTACACACAACACTTGCATTCATGTTAGTTAGATTTCCCCAGTAAAACTACACCTCCACGAGAAAGTTTAGCTGTTAGTGTTAATACGTAACTCTCACGGTTCACTTGAAAACAGATAAAATTGTAAACGATAAATATAATGAAACAAGGAACACAACTGTAAGGTATCTAATCACTGATTTTTAAATAATCTCTTCATTTAACATAATCATCATCATTTATATATATATTATATTGGAGTCGTAAATGCCATCACAGTAGACATCCTTAACAGACTAAAATAGCACCGACATAAGCAGCAATATAACTGATATGTACAAATATATTCAGATTTGTTAAGTTCAATTGGAACAATTAATAGCAAATGAAATAATCACCCATACCGTATAGGATACCGTATGGGAACATATTTCCTACACACGAGTCTAACCACAAGATATGCTCTTATTACCGATATGTTGCATGTTTGGCGCAGTTGGCATAATAACATTCCTCATATGTATGAACCTCCCTTACAAACACAGTTTATCTTATCTTACACACAGGTCTGTAGGTTGTCAATGTTTTCTGCACTCTACATGCTGGGTTCATCTTCCCTTTTTCATTACCTCAGAACTCACCAAAGTCGCATGACCTGTGTGCAACTCCCCCACCCCAATCACTGGGTATAAAACTTTCATCTAACAAATTTGAACCTTGCTAAAATGTTGACATTTTACTAATTTGTCTGATTTTTACAGCAGCAATTTCGGTCGTGTACGGAAACCTAAACCACAAAAGTTGTGAATTTTGAATTTAGCGCCAGATGAGAAGATCCACCCTTCCATCACCGAACTGGACAACTACTAAGTGAACACATCATCATTATCATCGTCACCAGCATCACATGCATGCTGAATGTCACAGTTGTTCCCGACGATTGGCTCGTGTGGCAATTTTGTTGGTCCACAGCAGGTGATGCCACTGATGTCGCCACGCTGCACAGGGTGACGTGACGCGACTTCTGTCTGCTGTGGCGACATGACATCCGGCTGAAATCCATTGAGCAGTCTGCGAATCTGATCCTGTTGTTCAGTGGACAACAATAGTGACACCTGGAGGGGAAGATTCCACGCAGTCTGCCCCTCGGGCGACATAAAGAACACACGTCCGTAACTCTGCTGGTCATGACTAATATGCACACTCCACCCTAAAGGGAGCTCCGATTCCTCCTCATACAAACCGCAGTCACACTTTGCTGCTCCGCGATTCTCCTCCAAACGCAGTATCGAGATCAGTTCCGACGTTCGATCGACGTCGACGTTGCGGACTCTGTCATAAACGAACGACGACGTTACACTACTTGTCGACGCACTGTGCTGACCAGACAGCCGATTTGAATTCTCCCGTGACTGGGGCAAACGCTGGCAATAGTAACTCGAGTCCGACTGACACCTGTTCCTCCCAGAGCAAGGGACAACATTCCTCGGTGGTAACCTCACCGTGTATCTCTCCCCTGCACTACAGACACCGCTGGGAAGACACCCTGCAGATTTCCCCTCGTTCACTCCCTGTAGCTTCCGAGTTTCGCACATGTCCTGTGGTTTTAATTTCGCGGTGCTCGCCGCTTTCCGCACCAGCGACCGTGGGATCAGCGCATCGTTCCTCTGCATGCCTGCGGGGATGTCCATGTGGAGACTATGGTGGAAGCTGGCTCGGACAGAGGAGAGGGGATCTGGGATGTAGCGGATGGGGAAGCGTAAGCGGATGTGTCGGACGCCCTCGAGGTTCGGGACGTCCTGGTGTGCGTAGTGCTGCATGAGCTGCGTGATCGTTGAGAAGTGCTTGTCTTGTAGGAAGAACGAGTGGGCTGTCCGCCCGATGTTGAAGTGCTTGATGCTCCGTTGGTGCCTGCAGCGCAGAGAACATCACAGGACTTGAGTTCATTTAAGAAAGAATGAAGAGAGGGAGGAGAGGGGAGGAAGGGGTGAATGAAGGGAAGGAGGGAGGGAGAGCGGCTGGGAGAGAGAGAGGAGACAGGGGAGTAGAGTGTCATAGGAAATTAGAGGCATCTACTCAATAATTCATGGTCATTCTATGTTTGGCGAATGTGCAACTTTGACCTGATACATGATTTAAGAACTTTTATGGTAATTATTTAAATACATTTATTTATTGCCATGATTGACATAAAATACATATCAACTAGGAATGGGTCTTGGTGTTATAACATACAGCCACATCAAAGATACCACGCACATACATTACAAAATAAACATAATAACACAAAATTTAGTCTAAAATTGTCTAAAAATATCCGTTAAAACTGATAGGTTAAACTAAAATAAAATATTTCTCATAAATGACAACTTCAATACAAAGTAATGATTGGTTCAAACATCGTCTGGGGGTCATTTATGTATTACTTGACTAAACTGTATGTTTTTATTAACCATTTCAGTAGGACAGGCCGCTACACCAGCCGCGCGGAGTGTGACGCTTCAGTATGACAGGCAGGTGTGGCGGCACTGACGATGTCCGCTATTCAAATCATTTTTACTCATAATTATCCACTACGTGGAGCCACTTGCTGTGTACGGTTGTCATGGCGAATAAATTAGCTATTCAGCAGTGGTCATCGTGGATTATCGCTCAATAATAGTTTATGGAGATTTTCGCAGATTTTAATGATGGATTATCAAAATCTGCAGTGGCCACAATGGCGGATGGCATTACTTCAACTAGCGATTTACCACTGTATGTTTTGGACAGATTATTTGATAGTTTTAGTGAAGAATCTTTGTCGGATGTTGACGATCGACACTGAATATGATGATGTCGGCAAACTTAGTGAAAGAGTCCGAGACAAAAAAGTTGAAATCTTGATGGCCATCTTGGACTGTTGGTTACCATGATGCCGAAACATAAAATGATATGGCTCATTTTACTCGCCGATTATCATACTTTCCGAAAATGTATACATTCCTATTCATAAAATGCATTTTTGTTGCTCAAATCTTGATTTGAAGTGAGGTAGTCCATTGTCTTGCATATTCACTGGGAATGCAGTATTCAATGGTCACAGCTGATCTGGGCTGTAGTACTGAAATGGTTAAAGCTGAAATGGTATCCTGGTATGTTCTTACAGTGGGGGGGATTGTAATGTGAATAGATGCACTTACATGATGGAAACGGTGTAGACGCCCGGCTTAGAGAAGCTGCTTCTCAACATGAAGTAGCCGTCTTGAAGCAGATAGGGCATCATAGCTTCCCGCACCTATCATAATATATTAATAATAATAATTCAATTTCTTAATATAGTGCTATAAAGTAAATACCAATCAAAACGCTTCACATATTAAAATGGCATGTTGACTAAATGCTAAAATATAAATTAATTAAATAAATAAGCTAAAATAAAAATAAATAAATTAGGGTGTAAAAATACAATTTCAAACAATAAAATTAAAAACCAATCAATACAATAAAATAGAAACCAGTGTCATTTAGATGTGGCAGCAGTGCTTGCATGAAGGCATGTAGTGCAGGCGAAATAGATGGGTTTTACTTTTAAGTTGTTTCTGGAAACTGCCAACGTTCCAACCACTCGCACACACTTTGGCAAGCTAATCCACATATGTGGGCCTGTCGCTGCAAAGCTGCCCCGTCCGATAGTTTTCTTTGACACCACCACTGTGAGAAGCGTTGCGTCACTCGCCGATCGAAATCACGTAAGAGCGCGTTGCGAACTATCGCACAGTTGAGGTAGTCTGGGGTTAAGCCATGAAGGATCTTAAATATGTATGTTTAAGCTAGGATTCCATATGTACGGAAATGGAGAGAGGGTGAAATGACATGCAGATGCAGTATACGACAACAAATTTATATAGTGCAGTGGTTCTTAATTGGGTCGCCCAAAAAACTTGCTATAATTATGAATCATTGCGATGGACCTTTCATCAAATATTGTAATTATTATTTTAAGTGAAGTATGAAGTACTATGAAGTACCGCAACTGTAACCGAGCTTTCATGTTGCTGTGTAATTGTAACTAACTTTTTGACTGAATCCTACCCAATTTACTGAAAAATTACTGGCATGTGACATTATTAATTAAAGCATGGTCACCTTTTCAAGTTTTTTTCTAAAAGAAGATTCCCACTGCGCACACAATGGAGCCAAACCATAACCTTAATAGGAAACAGCAAACTATCAGAAATGTTTCAAAATTTCAAATCAAACTCGTTGTAACTCTTTACAATACAAATAAAAAATGTAACATTTTGCAATCTGCAACATCTAATTTGGGATGACCGCAGTGTCGTAACTGACCTATCCATCACGTGACCTGTTGCCTAGAAAAACTCTGTCAAGCGATCAAAAAGTGGATGCCGAACATGTGGTGATGCATTCCGTCGTATATTTCGTTGAAATCCTGGCCGCAAGTGTTTCTTTATGACAAAAACATCAGGCAAAGTTTTTAAAGTGACAACTGTATGCATTAGTGTTTGATTTTTGAGATGTAATTCATGTATATATCCGTTATCAATTTGGGTAGCAAAGGCAACGTTTGACGGAGGTCACGCGTAAAATTTTGATTGTAACGAACGCAAACCGTGACATACAGGATACATCTATTGGAGTCCCTGCGATCTGTCAGCCATACCTCATCCATGTTTCTGACATCTGGGTTGTAGTAGGGAAGATATTCGACCTCGGTTGACAGCCGTCTCCTTGGGGGGATCTTTGGTGGTTGGCTCGGTTCCACATACTGGTCCGAGGACTGATCCCCCATCTCCGAACACGTCCACTACGTCCAGGGGTGGCGGGCTACTGGCGTGGTCATAACGGTCACTGCGAGTAGATAACATCCAGCTTAAGGGGAAACAACCGGCAATTGTGTGGGCCTATATATGCCTATAGAGTTAATACAGTCTAACCATACGAAACTACAATTAACAATAACAATCTTTTTAGTTTCAAAGTGGGTGAAAGTAATGAAATCTTACAGTTCCCGAAGGCTGACATGCTGAGACGTGCCCCCGATGCTTGACCATTAGATGACTAGAACGTCTTTGACTATGATGCTGCAGTGACATGTCGAATGCCCACGTTTCCTCGATATGGCTACAATTAGGTTATCGATGCATTCAGACGAACGTAGGGTTATTATTATTATGTAATATTCTCAGTTTGGCGAATTTGGAAGAGAAATTGGTAACGTCAGTTTTCTATCACAATGATGCTGCCCGTGCAAGTTAAATTATGTGTTCCCCCTGTTAGGGCCGGTTCGTTAGATACCTATATATATTACAATATTCCAGCAACTGTATCTGAGATTTAAAATGACCGTGTGCAGTATTTGATTGAATGTACTTGACAAAATATCAAATAAAATTTCAGGTACACATTTCAAGTACGGAACATTTAAAAACTTTTAACTGTTTTATGTGTGTATTCCATTGTACAATATCTTCATGTTGCATTTACATTTTTTATAACTAGCTATACTTTCTGTGGCTGCAGTATAGCAGCAGCTACTGCATAGACAAGGGGCCTTGCCTACCCACTACTATTATACCCTCGACCGGAAAATATCTTCTATGTCAAAATTGGTATCACTGAAATCTTGTGTTCTAATGCTCTTCCCCTATTTTAATACACTACCCAATCTCGGACCGATTCATGTGACACGTGAACGATTTACAGCACAGATAGGACGCACGGTTTTTGATGCAGGTGTCTGAAGAGATTTGGATATGGCTGGCAGTGTTTCCCCTGGTATATGACAAGCGAGGCAAGCGGTCTCGCCGTTTTTCTATGCCGCCTTACCCAAAATACACAAAAATTGCTGCCTCGTAGCTATTTTGTGCACCCTTTTTTTGTTATTTTGTGATATATTCAGCACCGGCCAGCAGCGCAAAATCACACCACAAAGTCACTTATATTCCTGCAAAATCGCAGATTTGTAGCAACATCATTTAGTCATTACAATGTCGCTCAGAGCCGGTTAGGATTTACCTCTTGGAATTAAGTCTATTGGACAACGTGAATGACATCACTTGTCAGTTGTCTAATCACGGAATATTCCCGTGGGATCCCCGATTTCTCCAATGGTGACACCTTCAGATGTTTCGACATACTAGAAATCTAGACATTCATGTAAGATGACACCCAAACGGTAACTGCGTTTGGGAGACATGTGGAACTCGGAGAAAAAACTAAGAAAACGGTAGCTGAATTAAGATGTCTTTTGCACTAAATTTGACTATTATAGTATGTACCCACAATAAATCAGAATGCTGGTGTAGCTGATGTTGAATTTCTGGTTTATGACAGTGGTGGGAGTAAAAACCGTGCTCAAGTTATAGTGGCGAAATCAAGGTGGGTCCGGATTTGACACAAGTCACAAGTGCCCACTACTAGTCTATTCAACTAATGTTTTATGCCGTTTTTTGCAAAATAAGGAATGTGATTCGTAAGATGTCTTTGTGCTAAATATATATTACATATTCCAACAAAGTTGTGCAAACAAACTTTTGGGAAAGTTTATTTGAATGAAGTACTTACGAATATAAACCACCACCAAAGTTCATATCTCAAAAAGACGCTTATTGCCCAAAACCGTATATACTAACAGATTATAAATACCTTGGGCTATAGGCAATGATGTTTTTGCACAGAATGTGGATATACTTAACAACTTACACTGTTTTATAAAAAGGACACAATTTGACATTAACAGAAACACACTTTTATGACATTCCAGAAATGACTGTTTAATTAACTGCATAGCATGCTAGCAACAAATAAAGTATAATCTTTGGAACAGAAGCCACCAATTTAACATCATAATATTATGATATGATCATCATTTAAGGTGATGATGGGGGAAAGAGTCTTCATATGATACCCCTGTCACTGACTCTGTCAATGTGGTAACAAGGCCTAGGGTTAGGGCAAGAAAAACATCACCTCAACCAAGTACCAGTGGTCAAGTGGAAACCATACTTCAACCGAATACTAGTGGTCAAGTAGAAAACACACCTCAACATGATGAAGCAATCTTGATTACTGACTTTTAGTTTTATCAGTCATGATTACTTGTACTACATTTACTACTCTACGACTACGTATCTAGTCAGACTAGTGTAATAAACATGTTTAACATCTCAATTTGGGACGTAAAAGAACCACCGAGGACGACAAGCACCCTGGCAGTGACCACCCTCAGTACCAGCATATAGAAAGGTCGGCTTGGCGGTAATGTTCTGAAAAAGGCTGACTAGATGAATGAGACCTCATAAGATCATAACATATAACCACAATGTATACAGACTAGTCAGTTAATAGAACGTTGCCGAGTGCTGGAAACAACTAGAACTACATGCTATCTTGTTAAATTATATCTTCCCTTCTGTATATTCAAGAGTAAAGTTTAAAACATACCTCAGAATGCACTATTTGAAGCTAGTTTAAAAAAATCTTTGATTGGGCATACCCCCAGCAAAGCTTCACGCTTGGGTACAGGTCGCCAGCTGGTGCTGACAACACACAGGCGCGCGCCCATCCTGACTCTTGCCTGGGGCAATAAAGAAGAGTGTTTCAGTTTAACAAGTTATACAAACATTATTAATTCAAGCTAACATGTTTAATCCGAGTGCACATGTTTAGCGCAACGCTTGTGCACTGCGCAGAGTGAACCGATCGACTCAAAACTATCGACAAATGGGTCAGAACCTGTTGAATTCAGTGGCATCGCGAACTTGACCCACCTAGTGAAAAGTTGTACGGGCCGCCATTTTCTCCGTTTTTAAGTCATGTGATCAGGGTTTCCTCAACAACAGCGAGAACGAGGCCTAAACAACGTTGGCGGCTGCCTTCGCTGCAGACTAGCTTGTGAGTTTTCTCATTAATCACTTCACAGCTTTCATCGGGATCAGCGGCGTTAGGCGAAGAAAAACCACACGCCATCGTTTTGCTATCGGCAGGTGAGTAAATATATACTTTTTGTGAGCCGTTGCGCGATGTTTACCTATGTAGATTGACGATGTCAGTGCTCGAAGCAGGTGCCCGGTATTACAAGAATCTCTCGGAATTGTCTTGACTTGAGTCGAGACGTTGAGTGATGCCTGATATCCGTGGCAACAAATGAGTCGTCACGACCTCTGGTGCCAGGTTACCACTTTCAGACATCAATTACTCAGTTAAAGTCAATAAAATGTTCATATTTTCCATGATAATATTAATAATAGACCTACAAATGTAATCAAGATCGACTTGTACTGTAGTTAACTCGTACTCATAGACATAGTCACTGATAGTCATACACAGTCATAGACAATACACTGTCACTGTGCACATATTCTATCTAGTAAAGAGGAAGACATTGACATAAGCATGGTCACAGACACAAGTGGGTTATCTTAATTATAACTTATAGACATACATGTAGTAATATATAAATAATAATATTTCATATAAATTATCACAAAGCCAGCCCGTACCCACTGTGCCTCAGAACTCTTAGCTGAGGGGCGCAGAGGGCATCCATTCCAATTAATGGTTCAACGTTCCCGAACACAGGCTTTCCAACAATACTTTTTTAATATTTATAGCCACAATAGTACCCTGGAATAACCTAACCGCCCAATCAGTTCAATCTCCCTCTCTAGATGCTTTTAAGCATACCAACACTGCCGCAAACAATGTCTAACTAAGATGTGACCACTGTTTGTTTTTAACTTGCACTTGCACATGGTTTTATAAACAGTTACAACCAGCACTGCACACTTGCACACCTGGCGCAGGCAACAATCACCACACCATCCATGAAGTCATGAGTAATGACGGTAGTGGATTACTCAAAGAAGACAAATTGTCTAATAAAACATGATGTCTTTAAATCTCAGAACTAATCCTAAAATTAAATTAATAATTACCTATATAATGTCATAGTACCTGACGAATACTAGTCTCCCACGATTTATGGAATACTAAACAGTTTTTTGCTATGCTGTATATACATAGGCCTACTTATAGGTGTTCATTCATATAATGTTACATGTCATTATATAGTGGAGCATGTATTCATCTTTTGATATGAATACTGGGAATATACACAAACAAATGTAATTTTACACATTTTAACTGTTGTGTATTCGAAGGTTTCAATTCATTTTGCTACTGTTGTTAGGCAGTTGACTCTTGATTTCCCAGCAGGAGGAAACATTGTCGTACTTAGGAGTCACTTGTGGAGTGTGGTGGTAGCAGTTAGATCACAAAGTACTCAGAAAACCGGTTAGTTGCTTGAGAGGGCCAATGTTTGAGACCACTTAGCCACAGTGATTTTGAAACCTGGTCTATTTAATTCATACCACTTTCACTACAGGTGTCTTTTGGAACATATACCCCAAAAGCTGTCGGTCCATTCTATCTATTCCAGAGGAAGTAAGGTATCCCTCAGGTGGAATGGAATGATCAGTCATGGCCAGTCTCACAGAACAAATGGATTTGATCTTCAAAATTCATACAGGCACTGAAATTGGCAGAGCAGTGCCAAAAGTCTTGCTCTGATATATATATATATATATGAGCGCCTTGTCTAGAAAGAAACTAGCACTATATATTTAAGACCACACAATGTTGTAACAATTAATAACCGCTGTGGGTATGTCCAATAATTTCTTTGATTCTCATGGAATTTGTAGTATTTCCTGGATACAACAAATATACAAATCCTATGAATTGATCGAGTTTAGAACATTTTGTCTCCCTACGCGATTAGCTGTGTATCTGTAAAGATGATAAAACATTGAATAACAATGTACACACAATCTTTTATATTTAAAATCATTACATATGCCGGATTTCTGGAATGAAGACATGGACCAAGTTTGATGTAAAATTCTGGCTCAACTTAAAAATTAAACGCCAGCCATTATAGATAATGACCAGTCTGCTTGGCATAATGTTCTGAATGAATTTTCATAAGACAGTGAGATTCTGACAAACTATCTAGATTAATGTGCTATCTATATGAACATGTTGATTGCTAGAAAAGATCTATGGAAATGTATGTATATGTTGCAAATTAAAACCACAAAAACAAGACAATTAATCAGATGATTAAAAATGAGGAAATACAGTGATGTATATACCATCTCTGCATTGCACAGGACATGGATAGGTGCACTAAATAATATAATTTTAGTTGTGTTTAATTTACTTTACTATGGACTTAATGTATATTGTTACGTACCTGATGTCTGAAATAAATGCTTATTATTATTATTGTAGTGATGGGTATAGCCAAAGTCAAAGTGTTGGTATTCAAATGTGATGCTTATTATTATTATTATTGTAGTGGTGGGTATAGCCAGAGTCATGTTGGTATTCAAATGTGATCCTTATTATTGTAGTGATGGGTATAGCCAAAGTCATGTTGGTATTCAAATGTGATGCTTATTATTATTATTGTAGTGATGGGTATAGCCAAAGTCATGTTGGTATTCAAATGTGATGCTTGCCCTTTTCATAGTCTAAGCTTTAGGTAAAAAGTATTGTGAATGAATAACTCAGAACACTTTAATTAATTGGTCTCATCAAATTAAATATTGTTTTTCATTTCCCCAACTAAGTACCACATGGTAGCTTGTATCAGTCTTAATCAAAGGCATCAAAGGATCAATTCTAGTTTGGACACAACTGTTTTGTTTGGTGTCTTCATAACAACTTGGAGTGAATGATCTTTTCAATTAAGAAGATGCCAGTATACTAATATAGAGCATAATTAATTGGCTTGTTTGGCTTGTTTCCTACAGTCCACTATATATTCACCAACCTGTAGCACTTGGGGATATAGGACCCTCTTTTCTTCTGCGGTATTTAACTAGCAAACTAAATTGGATAACATAAAATAAACAGATCACACACACACACACACACACACACACACACACACACACACACACACACACACACGCTACTTGTCTGGTCTAGGATCCACTGAAGTCATAAAACTTGTTCCAAACACATATTTCCCTGATAAAAACTTTAGAAAAGTTTTCAGGGTGGTTATAAAGTGCAAACTTTGCTTGGTCTCTCTAGCATTACTCTTTAATTATAGTCCAGTCCTCGCATACCCTTGTAACAAATTGCATTGCACTTTTATAAAATATATTTGAATCTGCAACACTACAACTGGTGGCTTACCATTCTAATTGTTTCTCTCACTAGCATTGCCTTTTTTGTAATTTCTCAATTTATGGCATGTTTGTAATAAATGTAATATTAAGTTACACATTTTTCACATAAAGATGTACTCGTACTAGTTTTGTTATTGCTGTGAAACTGGCATTTTTTGCATACTTTGTTTCCCAACACTAGTAGTAGTATATATATATAGTTGTATATGTTGGGTTTGCTAGTTGGGTAGACGTCCATGTCGAGTGTAAACTACAACGTTTATCATGACACGCTTTGGGCATTTGGCTGCATGCACCAACATCTACAGGCCTTTGGGACAAGTTCAGAAATACAAAGACGACCAAATATACCCACTTACATACTCATTTAAATAGTTCAGTATTTCTCCTTGAACCGAGAGATGTAGCATGCCAAAATGAATTAACAGGTTAACGTGTATGTGTCTCATTAAATATTAATATTAATCTGTAGCTAGATAGATGGTTACACCACTCTCCACCACACAGTGCATTTCTCTTGGGTTGTTTGTGATTACTAGACATTTTGGATAGCTTTTCGGGTGCATTGTCATAGCACCAACTGAATGTGTTTTTAAAAGCCAGGCTAATGTTTTGGAAACCTTTAAAAGACAGGAATGCATTGATGTGACTTGATCTGTTCACCAGAGACATAAGTCTTGAAAAACCTGAAGTCTCCTGATGCATGGAAGAACATGGTGCTGTTTTCATGCCATCCAAGAATGATGCATGATTATGATTAATCATACTAAATCACAGCACAAAACTGTTTAGCATATTATTGTTTGTCTGTGTCATCAACAATTGACAATTGTTGATGATGGAGGTATCTACTTTGACCCATCATGTAACTCTTGTGTCGTGTTGTTTTGTTCCACAACTCTAATTAAGTTGTTATGTATTTCTCATTATTTATACAAAATGTGAAATTACTATTATGTATAAAAATGTTCATCTGTCTTGTGTAAAGACAGGTACACCAGTGCAACATATGTACATACTACATACAGGGTGTTGTCATTGTATATATGTTGATTGAAGCTGATAGTTCACCTCATCTCTCTTGATTGCTGACTCTGGTTTTGTATTTATATATATATATGGCCTGTAAGGGACAGAGGGCTCACTTGTTGATGGTAGACCACGACCATTTATTTATCTTCATGTACTGTTATCTCTTGGTACATCCTCCACATTCATGATGATGTCATGATACATGGCATATGTCATACTGATTAAGCCATCTTGATAAGATAGGCAAAAGTCTCATATAGATGTACTGATCGTTTGATGTTTTGAATGAATTATTTTACTTTTAACACATCTCAGTACATAAACTAGCATACATAAAATGACATAAAAAGATCCACTAGAAATTAATTATACAGCTGTGTATATGGTATATGGATTATATATACATTTATTTTCTTATTAGTATTATTGCTATATAATTTTTGTACTGTATTAATATTTTAATAATTCTTTTTGCTAACATCTAATATATTTATTTAGACTATTTTATTGCTGTATTTATTTTAAATTATTCTTAGTATTAATAGTATTTTTAATTCCTTATTATTATTATTTTTAAATCCTACACTGTTTTGTGTATTTTAATATGTTGTAAACGCCATGAACAAATATGGATCTGGCGCTATATCAAATTTAATATATTGTTATATTATGTATATGGCAATAACAAAATGTATCAATTAAAATTAACTATCATGAAGAACGATCAGAAATAAATTGTCATCAAACACCATCTGTCGCACTCTGCTCATATAATTAGACATCACAAGCACCGAGCGTGTCCCCTTGCAAACAGTTGATTCCGTTAATCTCGTCGCCTGTAATTGTGCTTAATAATTGATAGGACCTTGAAATGCAAACAGGCAATGTACGAACTGTTCACAGTCCGTCGAATAGCATTGGCAATGTTGGATTATTATTGCCCTGTCTCGTGTGATTTTAGCTTCAGATTACCTCTCAGTAACGGGTAAGCTGTTTTATATAATATGCACATATTACAACGGCTTTCATAGACGTTTCTGTTCAGTGAATTATCCAGTCTCGATGTATATTGAGTTGTAAACAGGATGGTGTATCGTTAAAACGAATTGGTTCAGTAACCTTCTAATCGACCCATGCTCTACTTATGCCATAGTAGACATTTCAGCATGTGTGTGTGTGTGTGTAAGTTTGTATGTGTATTTGTATGTGTGTGTGTGAATGTATGTGTGTACTTATGTGTGTATTTATGTGTGTGTGGGTTCCATTGTATGCGTGAGTATGTGTGTGTGTATTTGTGTAAGTTTGTGTGTATGCATGTGTATATATGTGTGCATATATGGTTTGTGTGTGTGTGTGTGTGTGTGTGTGTGTGTGTGTGTGTGTGTGTGTGTGTGTGTGTGTGTGATTGTGTGTGTGCATACATTGTATGTGTGTGTGTGTATGCATGAGTTTGGGTTTATGTGTATATTTGTGTGTGTTTGAGAGTTTGTGTGTGTGTGTTAGTGTGTATGCATGAGTATGTGTGTGTGTGTTTATGTGTGTTTGTGAGTGTGTGTAAGTGTGTGTGCTTGAGAGAGAGAGAGTGTGTGTGAGAGTGTGTGTTTTGTGCGTGTGTGGTATGTATGCGTAAGTGTGGGGGTGGGGGGTTGGGGCCTCTACTATGCACAGGAGGTCTCTTTGTGGTGATGACTGCTCCGCCTCTAATCTTACTTGTCATTCAGTTATTTATTCTGACAAGCATGGTTGTTTTAGCACATAAGCCATATTTCATCAGTTGATATGTGATGTAAAATTGTCCACATTGATGCAATTATTAAATAATCTGAATTAACAACTCTTGTGTGATTCATAGCAAACAAGCTTAGGGTGTAAATATATATGTATATATATATATACATATATTATATAGTATATATACAATATATTATATATATGTATATTTAAATAATATATCCCATTATATATTGTATTGTATATATATCACCAATTTGTAACACATTTTTCCAAACAGTGTTCAAACCATGAACTATTTTTCTTGTTTATTCTGAAGTGCCATACTGCATTGAGCATCATATTTGTGCAGTCTTTATTAACACTGCCCCTGCCCATGTGGCTATAGCTTTGACAAATCCAGATCCATCATTCGCCCATTGTGTGCAGTTCATGTTTCTATATGCATGGTGCCAGAGGCCAAACCTTGCATCAACTGCCTATTTGTTCTGGGCTAACAGACAGGGGCAGGTTTCTTTTACCAACTGAAGAGTTGAGTTTCAGTTGTCAGCTCAACGTAAATGTTTGCAGACATATGAGTCAGACATAAATACAAGGTTCACTGATGTATCGCTCATACATTTTTCATGTCTGGGGCTGTGCCAGCAAACAAGCCAGGTACTTTAGTCAATATATGTTTTTGTCAGTTCTCGCTGGTTTATGGAGTGGCAGATTTATGTATACAGGGAGATTTATATATACAGGGAGATGTTATACTAGATGATAATGTGATTTGGAACCACAGAGGTTGAATACTATATGCATGAACATGAAAAGTGTGCATAACATTTTAAAAACAATAAAATAATACAGCATTAAAATGTATATAAATTAATCTTAGTGATATATACAAGAACGTGTAGTTCCAATTTAATTTTAAACAGTATATGTTAATATAAATATGTAACTACCACTAAGTTATTTACAATAAATGTATTTGTTTTAACTGGATTTAGGCATATAGTAATTAATTAAGCGATACGTTGGTACATAAATCATGAACTGAAGTAGCCAGCAGTATGTATAAACTAATGAAGGTAGATTTTTGGGGTGACACAGTGTCAGATATAAATATATTAAGAAGACAAACACTCACACAACTTATAATCCATATATATCTGGTGTTTTAAATGCCATTTAGAGGCACAACACCTTTACATGTGTATTACACAGATTGTGATATAACTACATTAATTATTTTTTTTAATTAACAGAAATTTGGCAGACAAGAATGCCTCATTGCAAATCTTCCATGAATAGATATATATTAATTAAACACACATCATACCATAGGCTTTTGTAGATAATTTATTTAGTTTTACCTGTGTGTATTATCTTTGCTTCAACTGATCTCCAGAATTCACACTTATTAAGTGCAAGAAAACAAGACGATGGTCTATGTATATTGATCCTACAACCAGCTGCTTCACTCCAGCACTGGTCGTCACACATGGCCGATTGCCATCGTCGTGCGTGGCCGAGCACCATTCCTGCACACTTGAGATTCCTTGTGTAGGTGAACTTAATTAGTGGAATGGCTAATAGTGTTGGTTGTTTGCCTGTTGCCTTGCCAATGAAATGGCTACCGGAGGCTGTCACTGTTTGCTCCCCATATTGGATATTGTGTGTGCCAGTGGGCGGTACCAATTGCAGTATGGGATCTACAAATGTAGTAGACTAATGGGCTACTGGCTCAACAGGCACTGCAGTGTTTACACTGGTTCAATACCCAGCTAAATGAGCCACCTTTGTAAACATACAATGAAATTAGGCTGTGTTTTCACAGTCAATTTGACTTGGCACTTGAGTATTATTTGTATGGAGTTTAACATAAGATTTTGCTGAACATATTCATTGCTTTGCAGAGGTCGACATTTTGGTGGCAGAAACATTTGGGTAATTTTATGTGGCATGTGAATGTCTGATGCCATAGCAACTACCTATATATTATGTAGGGAACAAAATATTAAATAATTCTAGCCAGTTGTATGACGACCACCAACATTGTCATATGACACCAGAGAAAAGTTCATTTTTATACTGAGTAAGTCTTTTCTCTGTAAGTTAACTTTATTCAGTAGCATAAATCTGATGAAGAGCACAAGACATTTTATAATGATCTTGAATTGGCAAAATCACATTGCAAATGACAGAGATTATAATAGTTATGGGAGACTTTAATGCTAAAGTTGGTGGGGAAAGATGCGAAGACATAGTTGGACCACATGGACTGGGGAGCAGAAATGAGAGAGGAGATAAACTAATAGAGTGAGCACAATCTCATGACATGATTGTAGGAAACACCTGGTTTCAACAACACCCAAGAAGACTTTGGACTTGGCAAAGTCCAGGAGATCGAACACGGAACCAAATTGAGTATATCCTGGTCACTAAAAGATTTAGAAATGCATTACTGGTGGCAAAGACCAGCAACAGCAACATGGAACATTAAACTAGACATGAATGTACTAAAATCAGATACAGCGATCAAAGAGAAATTCAATGTAGCAGTACAAAACAGTTTCAATGTTCCGAATGACATTCAAGATGTGGACGACCAATGGGAACAAATGAAGGAATCAATCACACAGGCTGCAGAAGAAACTATTCCTAGGCAGTGCAAAAAAGCGAAGAAAAATGGATGACTGACGATATTCTAAAGTTGATGGATGAAAGGAGGAAAATTAAGCAAAATCATGATGCATATGTAGCAATGAACAAGGATATAATGGCCAAATGTAATCTAGTGAAAGAGGAATGGCTTAATGAACAGAAGCATAAGCACGACACAAAATCCATGCATGCCAGAATAAGAGAAATCACAGGGAAAAGAACATGCTCAGCTACAAATTGCCTGAAATCTAAAGAAGGAAACATAATAACGGACAAAGACAAAATACTCGAGAGATGGTCAGAATGTATAGGTGAACTGTACGATGATGAAAGGGTTAAAAAAGCATCAATTAAGAAGAACTTTGATGGTCCTCCTATATTGAAGGACGAGGTTCGAAAAGCCATAAGATCAATGAAAAAGGGGAATGCTGCTGGACCAAATAATATTACCATTGAAATGATTGAGTGTTTAGATGAATTTGGTATTAATATAGTAACAGACTTCTTGAACAAAATATATGACAACGGAAGAATCCCAATTGATTCATCAAGATCCATTTTTTTAGCAATACCAAAGAAACCAGGCACAATTGAATGTGAATTTCAAGAAATAAAACATGGTGTAAGACAAGGGTGTGTCCTATCACCCGATCTCTTTTCACTATACAATGAGATCATCTTATGTACATTAGAAGATATGCCAGGTATTCATGTAGGGGGATACAACATGAATCATTTACGATATGCAGACGACACGGTACTGATTGCTGAGAACGAAATATATCTACAACAGATGCTAGATACAGTAATAAGGGAAAGTGAGAAAAAAGTCTCTGAACAAAAAGAAAACAGAAACCATGGTCATGGAAAAATTACACTCCAACATGCAACATGGTAGCATATAGCACTATTTTGAGTCCGAATGTTTAACTATTTGGGATCACTAATGACATCCGACGGTCGATGCAATGATGAGATCAAGATACGAATTGCACAAGCCAAAACAGCTTTTCAAAACATTTTAACAAACAAAAATATATCAATTGAAGTGAGAAAACGTGTACTGCAATGCTACATAGAGCCCATACTGCTATATGGATGTGAATCCTGGACAATAACCAAAAGTTCACAAAAAACATAGAAGCCACTGAAATGTGGTTCTTAAGAAGAATGCTGCGAGTGCCATGGACTGCAAAAAAAAGCAATGAAGTCATCCTTAGGACAGCCAAGTCAAAAAGAAAGATCATCAACAAAGTTAGAACACAACAAGCACTATTTATAGGCCATGTCACGAGAAAGAAAAAATTAGAACATGTAGTAACAACAGGAAAGATAGAAGGAAAAAGATCCAGAGGACGACAGAGAATAAAAATAATAGATAGTCTCTCAACATGGTGTGGAAGGAGCACAACAGAACTGCTACAAACTACAAACGACCGTGCGGTTTGGAGGGCCATGATCGCCAACGCACATAGAAGAAGAAGAAGATGAGAGATCCTGGTACAAACTTACATTTAGGTTACCTGTCTGCTGCATTTTTCAAGACTTACTTTTGTTCATTCCCACAATGATTTGACTTTCCCAAATATGAACCAAAAACACAACAACAAAGTTCCCACAATTGTCATAAACGTTCTATAGTATACTTTTTGTCTTATGAGAGTCTGGCTAATAATAATTGGACACAGTGTATATGAGTGTTAGTTATACTTATCAGTACATCTTCCAAAGGGTTTTAGGGCGGGGATCCGGGGACACGTGCACATGTACCTAACGTTTTCCCCTTGTTTAGAATCACATAATTTCACACATGTACGTAAGATGGTGGGTTTCCTCCACCTGCGTGTGGTCGGTTCCCCCACCTTTGCTGTCAGTTTTGTGTATTTGATAAGACAAGTGATGACATTGTATATTATTGTAGTTACGTAATCATAAAGAGTTAGCTTACTACTAAGCTCTTATACAAACATACATCTGACGTGTGTTATCAGCAAACAAGCCACTTTTCCGAGTCACAACTTTATCTGGTAGTGTTGTCCCGCATAAACACTGATATGATTATGGTATGGTATTAAAATAATGTTCACATGCTAGTTTCCTTGCAGTGGCTGTCCATGTGTTCAGTTGTCTTTTTTACTGCTATTAATTGTTTGTCTCGTGGGAAATATACAGCAAATCTGATCACCAGAACTTGTTCGGTTATTGCTTAGAACTGTATTCAATTTGTAGTGTAATCAAATGTCACTGGTATTGGCTGAAGGCACAACAACCAGTTTGATTGCTATGTGCAGATAGTGTATATGATGTTTGCCAAACAAATTTGACTTATATAACGTACTGCCAGCTGTTTAGATTTACTGAGCAATCCACCATTATTAATTATATTCCTGATCTTGTGGGTCTGTAATTATTGTCTCTCATTTGCTAACACTATGAAACAGTTATGTATTATCAGTTGACGTCGTTTAATAATCAGGTTAATATGATCCACACAGAAAAAAGTACAGTCACGAGTCTACCATGTCATGCATAATATTTTTCTGGCATTAGAAAAGAAAATTAAAGAAAGTTCATATTATGTTACATGATCATTAAAAGACAAAAGAAAATAAATGTTCTCTTATATGAACGTTTTTGTTACTAAAAAATCACCTTAATGCTAAGAATGCTAAAATGATTGACGTTATCATGACTGATAGAAAATAGATTTTGATGCAGTACCTTCTTAATGGTTCACTAAATGCAGGTGAATGTCACACTAGCATACAGACAGTCTGTGATTGGTTGTACAGTGGCTACTAAATTGGTCTGTATCATGACCTGTGTGAACGGAGCCTTCTTAAGATAATCCATTTGCTAAGCCTCATATGTTATTACACATGTCCTCTTTAGTGTCGTATTCAGTGTCACGGAGACCTATAAAATGCCCATGCATGGCCACATTAACGGATTTAGACATGAGCATAGATGAGCCTGAGGCAGGTTATATATTACATCTAACCAAAATGACCTTATGCAAATTATACAGTGAACACAAACCTATGTATGCCTAATGAGCTGTGTGTAGTTATCCTCCTTCAATTTCTTCCTCACTCGTTCTGTCATCAGAGAGCAGGTGATGCCATCAATCGATCTATATCTAAAGCTGTTCTTATCTAGATCCCACATCTATTTATTAATTTTTTTTGTTCTTTTTATGGTTCTCCACTGTCCTGAAAATTTCCAGGATCATATCTGTCTTGGTGTTCTTGTTTGCAACATATTCTAAGGACAAGCTTTGCCAACATTTATAAGAGAATGTTATATTTCAGTAATGTAACTTTATAAATTCAAATATATAATAGTCAATAATAATTATTATATTTCAGTAATATAACTTATTTTACATATTAATGTTGTATGATAAAATAATAAAATCTTAACAACATGGCATGTTTTGTTTCAGATAAATGTGAACAGAGACCGTAGCTCACAACCACCATGGGTAGTGCTGCATCAATAGAAGAGATCGCTGAAGCTCCCCAGGAACGACCTACGACTGCCGCAGGCTATGGCCGCGGGGCAACAAAACAGTCCCTGGCGCGACCCCCGGGAGGGTACATGACCCCCAATGGCAGTCGCGCCCCCTCACGTCCTACCAGCAGGGGTAGCAGCATGCTGAGAAGCTCTCTGAGAAGCGCGAGTCTTGTGCCGTCTCACATGCGAAAAATGAGGGCAGCGGCTCTGGGTAAGTGAAACATGTCCTGTTTCTAACATGTGTCAGTCACCATGTTTTTCTCGTGATTTACTTATGCCATTCACTCCAGCATCCATTAGGAGCATAACTTAGCCATCCACAACGACTCTCCAGTGCACACGATCCTCTCTATCCCCTTCCAAGTGTAGCCGCTCATCTTTACCTCCCCACCAGAATCCATTTACCAAGTTGGGAGTTCCAAATCAGAGACTCTTGTGATATTCATTGTTGGCTTTCTCTGGGTGTGTCCAGTCAAACCCCCACTTTCTCCTCAGGATCTACTTGACGACCGGTTCTTGACTAGTCCTTTCCGATAGCTCCTCGTTTCTGACTTTGTTTTGCCATTTTATGTGTAGAATTCTTCGCAGACATTAGTTGAGGAAAGTCTGGGTTTTGTGTATTTTTTGAAATTTTCCATGTTTCGGAGCCATGACTACAGTAGGGCATACTGGGCCCTCCGATGGGCATCCCCCATTAAATAAATGTACCGTATCCATGAAAATCTGACAAACTATTTATAAAAAATATCCGTATTATAACTCCCAACCACTTATTTAATTGATGTTATGCAACAAAATTGTTATAAAACAATTTGGATTTTAGTGGAAAATTTACAATTCCACAGCTCCTCGCATCTGGGCTGGGCTTTAGATAAAGCAAAACATGGGCAGATAACTAAGATAGAAGGTACAGGGGCATATATTATTTATAGAACTAAAACTGGCTTGCAGTGATGCATGTGGGCAACTGTTTATACACCTACTCCTGTGAAGTACTGGTTGCTAGGGTTGGGGCAAAATTGGTTATTGTTAAGTCTTAAAATACTTAATTGAAACAGGATAATTACACCAATTAATATATATGTTGGCGTGCAAATGTTGTATGTGAGGCAAAAGTCTACAGTGCCGCCATGTTGTTTAATCAGGCCTGGTGTACCATGATATGACTCATGCTTGCAACTGTAGTGTAGAACATGTTATTGCATCTAGCAACGGTTGACTTATAAAAACAAACAAGACTATCATGTTCGGGAAGAAAATAAAAAAGGAGATAATATACCAGTGGCCGTGATGATCTAACCTCCAAAAGACAGCGGGTAGATAGATGATAAGGGGCTTCTACAGCAGTTGAATCAGAATGACATGCCAGCAAAACTTGTGGTATTTTGTCCCAAAAAATACGAAGTAACTCTTCAGTCTTGCTCTTAAAGAGATCTCACATTGTGCCATGTGTCAATCTGTGTATATACTATATACATATATGTACCATGGGTGTTTGATGATGTAGGAAACTCTACAAAAATTTATGATTATGATCTTTGTTTTTACAGGCATTAATTTTTTCTTAAAACTAAACTTAACACTGGCAAGTGAACTATCTCTGTAACTGCAACCAATATCTGGAATCAAATCCCAATGACTTTAAAATCATCTGAAACTGAAGCCACCTTTAACAAATCTCGACTAATTTGTTTGAAATTGCATTTCCATCATAAATCTTTGACGGTACCTTGCTCAAGTGGTGACTCTTGCGTGTTCCTGTTCACAATTTTGCCTAATAATTATATGTGGCTCCACTGACTCCAGGTTTCTGAGAATAAATAGGCGCTAATAATCCGCTATAGAAGTTTAATGTTATATTATTATGTTTTTTTTGTATTTTTATGCCACATAAAAACAAGTTCAATTCCATTTCAATATATATAGAAACACGTACAGGTTTACTTCTGGTTATTGAAACAAATATTCAGTTCATCAAAAATTTATTTAATATTCCCATTTCCCACTGTAAATATAAAGAACCCAACATTTAAAGTTGTGACTTTTTTCCTGTGACTTTATTTCCTACATTCGCTGCTGCCAGAGCACTCGCTCTGATAACTTAGTAATGATTTCTGCCATTGCCACCCTAGATTCAAAGCTTAGTGATAAAAAATATTGAAAGGTCCACCTGAATGATCCGACTTAACAGCATTCTTGTTTCCTGTTGTTCATATGTGTGATGCACAAATCACTTGCCACTCATGTCTGCTGAGATGGCTGTACTCAGCAACCACAGGAACCAAAGAAAATGGGTGCACACCCCTGTACACTTATTGGGATACAAAATGTCACATATTTCCGTGTCTCAAAAAATTGTTACGTGTACTGTCCGCTTAATAAAATGAATATGGTTTATGTAACCACACATTATGATTATAATGTTATTGAGTATATTCTGTTTGTTTCAGGGCGGAAGAGTGCCTGCACGGTCACCATAACCAGGGAAGGCTTCACTCTACAACACATACAGATCTGTCAAGGACAGGTAGGGATGTTGCTATGATCCTGTCATTGTCGTGTAGAAGATATTTATATAAATGTCACACAAAAATATATTGTCAATGAGACAAAGTCTGATGGTTTTTTCATTGAGTCGCCATTTTTATATATTTTTTTATCGTTATCTGTTAGTTTTATTTTTTGAGAAAACATCATGTTTACATTGCTTATGGATGGCATTTGGCTAGGAAAATTGGTAAATGTTGATCGGGGAACGGTAGATGAGATTCTCCCTAATATAGTATACAAAAGATAAGTTTCAAAATATTTGATATAGGAAGGTTTTCAATTAATAAACTCTACAAATCAAAAGCATATTAAGGTCAGTTTCTTATTTGTTGAACGGTTAGTACAAAAGTGGGAATTTGTCCCACATAAATTGGAAAAGGTGACGTCCTTGGAAACACATAGGAAAATATATCTTGTTGTCTACATGGTGTAACCATAATGCAGTTCTTTAAGTGGTTCATGCAGTGCTGCCCTCTGTTGTAGCTGGTCACCTTCGAGTGGAACGAACCGGAAGGTCGTGGCTTCAATGTCATGCAGGTGAGTCGATAATTGGTAAATCTGATTTGTTTCCAAAGCTTCATGCATGTATCCCTTAACTATTACCCCTTTACGTATGTAATAGAATTTGGAAGATATCGCACTTTCCTCTGTTTCTTATTGTGTCCACCACTGATATATTTCCCTATGTTTTAATTGTAATTGTTATATTAAAAAAATCTTATATTTTCCTTATTACCTAGTGTGAAGATGAGAAGGTTTCTTGTGCATCATCAATGCAAACATATTTCTTCATTAGAGGGATACATGTTGATGACCATCTATGCGTGTGCATCTGATTGTGTTATGGCGTGAGTTACACCATACCACGATTAAATCACGAAAATCTTTTAATTTCATGATATAATGTTGAAGGCCGGTAATTGTTAATTTGCATTAACTTCAGTCAGTAGATAGCACCACATGAAATAATTCTGTATTGCAGAAACGGTTATTAAAATTGACAGAAACTATTGGAAAAATTGAATAAAAGAATTACCATGAATTCAGTTATGTGTTCATAACAAAGAGGTTGTTTGCATTTGCAGGTGATGAATGACGGGATACAATATCGCCCTGTCGTAGGGGGTTACAACAGTGGCCCTGTGCGGAAGCGAGGGGTATTTCAGCAACAGTTTAACCTGGAGGGTGAATTCAAATTTGTCAGGTGAGTGTCACGTGTGAACAGCATCAGTGTGTTTCTATGGCAACCGGGGGATTCAGTCTTCTACCTAGAAGAGGCAAAAAAATTGCCATCTATGCAAGGGTTGGAAAATATATAAATTAATATAAATTTGCTAACTTTGGAGCATTGAAACTGCATCTCCCCCCAGGTGCCAAGATTCTCTCACCTCTTTCTATGTTCGGTTGCTTCCCTGGAAAATTTGCTTCAGATCTACCAACTGTATTTAATAAAGAAAACACCAAGGTTGTTATTTAGAACTACTTACTCTTTGTGGACAAAGTTATCAGTCATTCCCTGGGATACATCATGGTTTGGTGCCCTCTGGGCGGGTGTAAGATAGCATCAATTATTTGTACACTGCTGAACATTTTATGTGTTAATTTGTAGGCCATCAGATAGAATATGATGTGAATTATTTATAGGTCCTAATCTATAATTTTATATGTAGGGTGTTTTATAATATATTACCAAGGTACATGATATCGTTTGGGTTGATCATTATCTGAAAAAAATTGAAATCCAGAATTTGGCAAGTGGGCCGATACTGTGGGTACATATTGGAAGGGACTTTTACTGTTTTACTGTCAGGTTATCATAATTATACCTCTTGTAATATGCAGGATATTAATAAGTAATTCAAATGTTAGCATTTTACACATCCATAAATATTTATATATTTTTAAACTATTATTTACTCTCCACTGACCTTGTCTCGTATTATGAAGATACCCATTTGTAAAGTTTATAAGGAGCCAAACAGACACAGCTAATTAAAAAAACCGAATGCGTGATAGATATAGCAATCACCTTTTTACTCAGCATTTGATCTTTGCCAGCCCAATGGTTAGTGTGCTTCTCACATGACAAACAGACACGGCTAATTAAAAAAAACGAATGCGTGATAGATATACCAATCACCTTGTTACTCAGCATTTGATCTTTGCTAGTTCAATGGTTAGTGTGTTTCTCACACGACAGGTGATTGATTAATAATAATATTAACCTTTTCAGTGCTACGTTTCTGGCCAGTCCATTAACACTGAATACTGAGTTTAAGCTTTCTGTGAAATTGAGTCAAAGGCGTCAACCTCACTTTTCACGTAGAATGAAGCTTGTTTTAATAGGAATACCATATATGTTATTAAACTAGGACTGTCAACAAATATTGAGAGGATGCAAATTGTGAAATCAGTTGCCACGAAAATTAGTAAATCCAAGATGGCTGATCATGCTTAGTTGCTTTTTTTACATTTCCGCCAGAGAGATGCATCTGATACGATATTTGATAACCAACTGAACATGAGGAATTTCAAATGTGGCCGCTGCTGGAGCCGCAGTGGCCTTTTATGCCCTGACTGGTTGGACTAGTTTTTACTGTATCACTATGCTAAAGCGCGGGAAGGCCGGTACACCTCCTGGCTATTGGACTCTGACCTGGGCGGGACGGCCGGTACGCCTTCAGGCTTTTGGACTCTGACCTGGTCAAGGTACAGTGTCAGCTTGTTTACCCTGCCTGGAGGCTGGCTCTAGGACTTTAGTGTTGCCTTGGTTGCCTCGCGTAAAACTTATTATGCAATGTAATCGCATAAATCCATTTGTTTATTTTATCAAGAACCTATGATAAAGTCAGCTGTGCCAATTAATGAATAAAAACAAAAGTCTGTAAGTATGGGAATTAGTTCTTTTAAACATATTCAGTACGTGAATTAAAGTATTGGATGTGTTTAAAAGAACTAATTCGCGTAGAAATGAACTATCCGGAAGAATGTTCAGCAGTCTAACAAAAGTGTGTAAATTATCACATTTGCACTAATTGCATAACAGACATTGTGAATGCCCAATCACAATCATAGTGCTTTGCAAACCCACAGGATACATAGAAGTGATACAACATAAAAAGATGGAGAAACCTAAATTGGAGTGATGTTTGTAAGACTGCCATTTATAGTAAGCAGTTCTAACAGAACCATTTACCATCTTTCACCACAATGACAGCAGTTACAAAAACGGTTAAAATGAGAGCACAAGCATGACAACGTGATGATCAGTGCAGGCAAGAAACGCCTTGACTTTAGCATGTCGACCAATTACACGAAAACCTTAGATATCGTGAATTCTTGTATTTACATAACCTACATTTGTTTACATCATTGTGAAGGTATGATTTCCACAGTTCTGATTATAGTTGTTTTAATGCACAAATTAGTAAGGAAATAATTGACTTTATCAGTGGTTCTACTGTAACGGGAAGTTGTATTCAATCATTGTAAGCCACAGACATGCTGTAGTGGGATCTCGCACTGAAATGGTTAGCTAAGAAGCATGTGCTCTTTTTTGTTTATCGTGTGTCAGACGACATTGATACGACTCCAAACGAACACGTTACTCTTAGTTACAACCTTTGTGTACTCCCACATGACTGGCTATGTTTATCTTCTAACGAAATATTCTTGGCAAGTATATACAGAAAAACGTTCAGTACGTCTGTAAAGTCACCAGCATCAGATACATCATGCATGGCATGGCAGTCATTAAAACCAAAGGTATATAGTCTCTTGTGATTAGTGTATAGTCTGTGTTTGTTTCATTGGGCAGATCAGGTGTTCCACGAAATCTTCTCCCCTATGAAACATGTCCCCGTGCAGATGTTTTTGTGAACATGGCTAGACAAAAGAACATTAGTCGATACAGTTGTATCAGCACGCATTGGGAAATATAACCAGACGGTGGAGATCTTCCCTGGAAAGTTGGAATTCTCCCCTGGAAGTATTTTGGGAAGAATTTCCTTTTCACTGGGGTTGACTTCCAGGTGGTGTAGTGGTATATAGCTCTCCCTGGAGGAGATATTCTAGGTGGAGATTTCCTAGATATCTCCCCCACCCTGGATATTTCCTCTTCATAAATAAGTTCAAGAAATAAAAAGAAATGCATATCTGAATTAAATTTTCATGTGGTACCAAATATGTTGTAGGTAATCTAAAGAAATTAAATGACATCATAATGTATTTAGGCTCCTGCATTAATCAGAATCGGCCGCCTCAAAAACTAAATGACATTCACCAGGCAGTGTGATGCGTAATCCATAGTAGTTCAGCATAGTACCAGAGGGGGAAGATATCCACAGGCAGGGGTAAGATAAGTTTAAGATAAGATGAGTTACTATACTGGCACTAAATTACCAATGTCATAATGACATGTCACATTATATTTAATAGTAATATATCTGTTAAATATAATATAAATAATAGTGCTCTGGTAGAACACGCATTCGCCAGAAAATGTTGCAAATTTTACAATCGGCATTTAAAAAATAACTTTTAAAATGTCCATTGAGACACTAATGTCAACACCATGTGAGTAAGTGTTAAGCCAAACATTACATGTTCTACTGTACATTCAAACTCACAAAGTAACTCTTTCTAAGTCTTAGTTGAGTCATAAGAAAAATTGTAAATTGAAATCTCTGTCAATTAAAGAACACTGACGTTCAAATATATATATATATATTGTGTAATTTATGTTATGGTGGGTTAATAAAACAATGCAAACTTTTGTTAAAGTCATCGAATGAACGGACTTTGACCATAAGATTAAATTGTAAAAGTGTGAATAATTGTGGCACAGCAGAGCCAAACCACTTTTGCCCTATTTTCACAAAATTGTGACCAAATTCAGTCTAATATGCTGTAATTAAATAGAGTTTTTGTCCAATGATTTTACCAAAACTTAATAACAACTTTGTATGTGTCATCGATAGATTCAGTGTTTCACAAAATGACTGTGAAATTATATGATAAACAAATGAAACGAGATGACACACCTCATTAAATATATTTTAGGATTATACTTTTATTGCAAATCAATATGTTCTACATACTCTTGGAAAATACATACTGTTATACTTTTATTGCGAATCAATATGTTCTACATACTCTTTGAAAATACATACATGCAATGGATACAAATAAAAATTTGTCACATGTACATGGGCACCCGTTTATTGACAGGAGGGCAGAAACTGATCATAATTAATATTAGTTATTACCTGTGAGCAACTATAGTTCATGTTAATTATTCATGATTTAATCTGTGGTGAAATTCCACCGGGGCCCAGGACTGAGTTTGTGAGTTGACTGGGCACGCATAATTTGCACCGACATGATTGGTCATTATTTAGTTATAGAATGGTGCATCTCAGTTTATTTACTCTTGTGGGTGTATCCTGATGGTATTGCGGCCACAAGGTTATATCATCAGTAGGCGTGATTATGAAATCTGCAATATTTCAGGACCAGGGTTGTGGTAAAATATGGTTTTATGGCTCAAGTAGCGATGGTATAATACTTTTTGTGGTTCAAATAAAAATACATTACACTGTTTAACATTTTGTTTCAACTCCAGTGGTGAAGATTTAATGTGTGATGTTTTGCTACAATAAAGCAGTTTCTATACGAAAATAAATATAATTTAATTAATCACCAAATCATGTATTTTCAAAATATGAAGTATTTGAAAGATCCTGATAGTAGCACGTTTTGTATGATAATTATTTGTAACCAAAACAAGATGCTACAATCTCTAATAAATTGTTAATATTTAAAGCAGTGTCTGCAAAACAGTTATTCAGTTAAAGCTTCTTCCTCAACTGGTTTAGCGAGTCACAAATCCTTTTCTTTCATGTCCAAATATGGAATGTGTCACTAGTTTAAATAATATTTACATTTGGTTTAATAAAAAGCGCATACATTTATTTATGTGGGACAGTGTTCCCTGTTAGTGTAGTGGTGTTACTGACTCAGAATCGTAGCTAGTTTGCTGTAAATAACAAGGCAGATGTAAGTTTGTACCAGAGCTTTGAATTAAGCCAAACATTAAACCATACAATACAATATATACATGAAGTGCCTTAGCCTATATAATTCTAATAAATAAATTACAGCAAAGGTGAGGGGAACCAACCACACCCGGCCATTTAGAATGACCACGTTATTTGCGTAATAGGTTGCCCATCTGAAACTCTGACTCTTGATCAAAACCAATGTTGGGGTGCAATTTTGGATATTTCATCGACCCATTGTAAGTCTTTGTTGTAGTACAAGAACTGCATGTCTACACATGTATTAAAGTTGAATATGCATTCTTATCCATTTTCCACTTAACCCTTAACCAAGACTATTGTTGGGGTGCATGTTTGGATGTTTCATCAACTATCTGTTGCTGCTGATCTCAATAATACAAAAATTATAGTATTTATGCCTTGAGTAGATTCTTGAGTGGCAACTCAGTCCATTCTGTGATGTTGTCATGCCACATCTTTCTTGGCCTTCCCCTTTTTCCCCCTCTAAAGGTGCCCTGGAGTATTTCTTTGGTGTTGAGGCATGTGGTGTGTCCATACAATTGTAGTGTTCTTTTTTTATTATATTTAGGACTGGTTATTGAGATCCAGCCAGGTCATTGATGGTGTTTCTTTCAAATTCATTGTTCTTATGTACGCTCTGTATAAAATCCTCATGATTCTTTGCAGTAAATTCATCTTGAAAGCTTGTAGCCTCTTCTCAGTTTTTGCATTCAAGATCAGCTTTCAAATCCATAAGTTAGCGTGACCACCGCTACGGACTTAAATAGTATGATCTTTGTTGCTATAGTGACAGCGTTGTTATTTCATATTTGTTTAAGTCGCTTATTCTAGCGTTCTAATTGAAACTCTGCTGGAGCACATTCCATGAAAACCTAATAAACTAGCACACCAATTTAACACAGCACCATAAACTGGTTGCATTAGACCATAAATGTGATATACCTAAGTGCCATGATTATTGTCAGAGCCGGTTCCTCTTGTGCATTCATACTTGGTATCATTACATTATGCATTCAGCTCGTTGATTGGTTTGCATTGCTTTCAAAGCCAGGCAGTTTGCGAACAAACCAGGGTTTACTGCCAACTGTAAATGGACACACAAATTGTAGCAATATTCATGTCCTCTTGCCTGCTTTTGTTATAGCATTCATGTCCAGTTGAATTTTGAAACCATGCTGGATAAACAAGTCTGTTGAACAAACACTATTAGTGTTAGTGTCTTGGAGAAATCTACGACCATTCTGCAGGATAGGCCTGTTGTGAATCGGTTGTTTTGCAACCTTCTCAATTGTTCTGAAAATTGAATACACCTGTTGTTAACAGAAACGTTAAACGCTATCCGGGCAATTGAGGCCTTAGCACAGATCATCATTAATCCGTTGTTAAAATGTAAGCAGCTATTTCAAATAGCAAAAAGCCACCACTATTTCACAGAGGACACTAATTCCGTGACACACTGGTGAAAGTATCTTGGTTGCACATCCTGGTATTGACAGTTTTCAGCATGCAAGATAAGGAGCAAAATCGAGCATTTGAGTGTGATTTAATGCAACCATGAAACTGCCATTGCTTTAATCCTAAGCACTTGCATTGTAAAATGCTCTGTTGAACATTTTCCTTACACAGACATCAATGTCCGATTAACCTTTCATATTGTTAATTTGTTACATTCTGCACCTGGAATATGTGCCCCTTTCCTTGTTTTGTGTTGGGTAGGTTGTGTTAGTAGAATGCAATGGTGCACAATGGATAGAACATCAGACTCAATCGAGAGAACCCAGGTTCGAATCCTGTGCTGCCGTGTCGAACCTTGGGCAAGTTTGTTCAATCTACGTTGTTCCAGTTCAGTCAAGCTGTATGAATGAGTACCTGGCTATAGGCAGTGGTGGATATTTGTGCACAAATAGTCTTTGCACTTTAATTGCAATGTGGCTGAATGCTTCCTATAGACGTCGAGATGGTGTTTGATTGAACAGGTCTGCCAGGGAGTGAAGTGTACATTGTTTTGAACAGTCCTTAAGACTGGATATCACACTATAGCAACATATATTAACACATTTACCTTTACGCAATGCAACAAGACAACACCAGATATGGAAGAAATGTGGCCAGAATAACCTTCTGACATTTATTTATTATTCACCCGATAATTGGATGAGCTATTAGCTAAAACACAATACAATCAAATGTGGGCCATTTGAGGTCTTAAACATTGCCCCATTTATTTTACCTATACATTCTAAAAACAAGGCCCACATTATAGAATACCATATTTAAATTATGGTAATACACCAGAACTATTAAAAAGACGCCTCCCAGACATTTAGACGATTAAAACTACTAACTATTACCACATCCTAGAGAGAGGTGGGGCCATTCCGCCACACCGTTTATTAATCCTACTTTAATTACCGCCCTAAAAACCCTGCGTACACTTGAAGGAGGAAAAAGCCTTAAGGCAAAACCTCGTGTACCATTTAGAAACAGGGAAAAGCGTCAGCAAAGCTAAATTATCGCATGTGCGTGTTGTGAAAATCCCATACATACTTATAACTAGTCTTATGGCAGGAGGGGAGGGAGGTGGAGTCAAAACTGATACGATATTCGATAAACAACTGAACACGAGGAATTTCAAATGTGGCCACTGCTGGAGCCGCAGTGGCCTTTTATGTCCTGAATGGTCGGACTAGTTTTTACTGTATCACTACGCTAAAGCGCGGGAAGGCCGGCACGCCTCCCGGCTATTGGACTCTGACCTGGGCGGGACGGCCGGTACGCCTTCAGGATATTGGACTCTGACCTGGTCAAGGTACAGTGTCAGCTTGTTTACCTAGCCTGCAGGCTGGCTCTAGTTGCCTTGGTTGCCTTGCGTAAAACTTATTATGCAATGTAATCGCATAAATCCCTTTACGCAATGCAACAAGACAACACCAGATATGGAAGAAATGTGGCCAGAATAACCTTCTGACATTTATTTATTATTCACCCGATAATTGGATGAGCTATTAGCTAAAACACAATACAATCAAATGTGGGCCATTTGAGGTCTTAAACATTGCCCCATTTATTTTACCTATACATTCTAAAAACAAGGCCCACATTATAGAATACCATATTTAAATTATGGTAATACACCAGAACTATTAAAAAGACGCCTCCCAGACATTTAAACGATTAAAACTACTAACTATTACCACATCCTAGAGAGAGGTGGGGCCATTCCGCCACAAGGTCACCCGAACATGTGACCACCCATTAACACATTTACCTTTATGTTGTTGCATTGTATAGAATTTATAAATAAACTGATAATATACAACAAAAAGTTTGCCTTTGAAATAAGACTGTGCCACCAGATTGTATAGCTACACTTGACAAGTGCCTAGTGAATTGGAACCACGCAAGTTACAGAATCTAACAACATAAAAGAATATTGTGTGAGCTTATTTCTATGATAGACTTGTAGAGAAGATTTGAAGTGATTACTGTACGTATGCACAGGTTAGCCATTGACACAACACAAAGCTATATAAAAGGACCATGGAAATTAACCCTAACAATACAGCAAATGAACCGCAGTTCATTTATAACATTTTACTCATTGGCCTAAATTATTGGTTATTATAGATTGTTTATACATCTGTGGTTATGCATGAGAAATAGTTACCTGTTTGGAAGATTTAATAGCATTGGTAAACAGACCAGTGGCCGTTTTCCTTGAATCAGGCCAGTTGCTGTATGGATCAGGTTTAAAATAAACACGTGTGATAATCTGAGATTAACGGATGGCCATTGGCTTTATTCCTCGAATCAGGACAGTTGCTCTACAAATCATGTTTAGAATCAACAGATATAATCTGAGATGAATAAATAAAATACAACAATATGGCACTGAACACTGAAAGATATAAGTAATTAAATAACCTCCACAGTGTTATTATGACATTTCCCTACATGGTGGCATAACCAGTCAAGAAAATGTCTTGGTGATTGCTTTTATACCACAGTTGTACGTTGCTTATACTGTCAGTTGTTGGAAATTAATATAGAAACTACACATTCCACGGTTGCATATATTTATTTTTCATTTATTTCCGGGATAATTGTTAAAAATAGATTAAACGCCACAAAGATGGCATCTACACAGACACCGGTGTGGCGCCAGATACCTTCTCCACTCGTAAATAAATTCCAGAAAAAAAGAAAAAATTCATACATAAATTTAGTTTGTAATGTACATATGGTAACAGCTATGTGGTAAATATTTTAATCGACTGAAATAAATTAGACTCCTGAGTTATTCATGATCCGCCCCATCAGCTGCAAAATACAGCTCTATTCATAAGGCAGCGCACTGCGTAATCATCGAATATCTCGGCATGGTAACAGGGGGATGATATCCAGGATGGGAGAAAGATACCCAAGGATATCTTCCTCCTTTGGGGAGAAATCCATAGGCACAGTGCTGTATAAGACCAAACATTATAGTTTTACTGTCAGAAATCTGTAATTATATTAATACACAAACTTTGGGGCGTTATACCCGCATCTCCTCCTTGGTGCCGAGGTGCACTTGCTTCTTTCTGTGGTTACTCACTTCCTTGATCCGTTGATCTCTGATCCACCGATTGGCAATGTATTTCACAAAAAGGCAACAGAAGTTATTTAGAATTATTTACTTATGCGTTTTGATATACTCTTCTTTTGAGAGGGCCTTTGTCCTACCTGAGGGGATATAGCGATGGTCAGAACATACACATAAACAAGTCTTTTTTACTACACGCCTTTATTTCGTTTTCTCGCAGTGCCGGACTGAAGGTGACGCCCCTCACCATCGGAGTATACCCTCGCAAGGCGGTCGAAGCCGAGCTCACTGACGATGGCTTCATTCCCCCTCTCATCCGGATCGACGAGGGGAATGCAGTGAACTGGATCTGGGCCAGTTGCGGGATCCCCCGCACCATCAGCGAGGCGAAGTTCTCCCACAAGACAGGGACACTCGTACAGAAGGAGACAGAGGAGAGGTGGGTAGAAGCAGGCCCTTAGCCTAAAATAATTGTTGCCAGTCTTGAATTAATAAAAAATGTCTTTTAGCACACGAATGGCTTGCGTGGAAGCCATGCATGTCCATCACATCCATTATTGGCTGGTTTATGTGTTTTCAATGACAAACCAGTCTCATTTGTGCCATTTAGTTAATTAATACTGATCAATTCGATTTGTTTCCCTACCAGTAGTGACAGTGAGTCATTAATGTGGGCCCCTAGACTTAGAACTATTAGTTAATCTAGTGGCCAGCTGGCCCCCTCTGAATTCTGCTAGTGTTATCATTTGTAATTTCCCATCTTGGCCAGCCATCTGCCAGTCTTGAAGACAGGCAGACAGGTCTCTGTCTAAGCCCCTGGGTAGAGGGCTTCCCCCTTTCCATTTTTATTGTTCCAGTGTGCTTGTGTATTCGAACCTCACTTTACGGTCACCTCATTAATACAGCCACCTCGCAATTAAGGTCACCCTAAGACAGTCCAAAATTAGTCCTGCTAATAAGGTCACCTCACTATTCAGGTCACTTTCGCCCAATCCTGGGGGTAGTCTTAATAGTGGGATTCCACTGTATTTGCCTTGAAATCAGTACAAGATTTGTAAACACTTTACCTAACCACATTGAAACCACGGACGGTCTTACCAGTTTCAAATGTCGACTAGAGATTCATTTTTTCTAATCACATTTTTGTGTAAGTTGCAGCAATCTTAGAACATTGTATTTTATCCAGCGTGGTTGACTAGTTGCTCTAGCTTAAGGGATTGTAAGATTACTACAATTTTTAACACATTCAGTGTCAATTTAATCTATTTTGAGCAGTGACTAATAGGTTTTTTTCTTTTTGGTACTTGGAACACAATGTGCCAAGATTTTTGTCATACAGACAACTTAATAATTCTATGGTCATACATACTAAAAATTGAATAAATGGAAAACAATTCATACTACACAGAATGCAAATTACGTTGTGTGTAAGGTACAACAACTTGTGTTCCTATATGAGCATACAGTCCATTGGAGCATAATTACAATAACTATTTCCTCAAACTAGCATTCTTCCTCCCAATGTAACCAGTAATTTAAGTTTAATCGATTTAAGGTACAAAAGACTATTGCCTTTTAAATCATTAGCTAATGCAACTACTTCCAGAACTGAGCGCTATATAAGTTAATTTATTTTGACATCAGATTGAGTGTCTTACACCGATTCAGTGCATGATAGCTTAGGCGGATTATCAATCACCAGGCAAACTATTTACTGTCCATGTTAAGTTGAGTTGGCATGCAGAATTTTTTTGAATTGATTTATGGTGTGGATGCTGACATATTAAATGCAGCAGGTGTCACCTTTGCAAAAACACAAATTAGTATAGGCGGCAAGATTGCTTTTTCATGAAAAGAATAATCTGTCATTGACAATGTGAACTCCACAGGGAAAGAGAACTTTTTATTACATGTCAGCTAAATGCAAGTGATACATTTGGTATTACTGGCAAAATGCCCATCCTCTGGATTGTGCTACGTACATATAGATACAGAGAACTTTTTCCTGGGTATTTGTAATTTGTAGTTATTTGTTATGATGTAAATATGAACAGTTTTTGCATAAACTTTGTTGGAACAATTGCTGAAAATACACGTAATATAATGAACAATCGATTTAAATCCATCTGATGTTCGGTAAAAACCCTAAAACTGACAAGAACCCTTAACAATTCAACAAAATAAAGTTGTAACTTTTCTTCCCAGAAGCAATAGATGATTCCCTGAAAGTTTTGCATCCAAGAGGTAAACAGTTACGGGAAAGATTAACATACATACAGTAGCTTGATTATAGTTAGTTACTCAAGAACTGTTTATTCTACTGCTTGCTGATGCTTCTTCAACTCTCTTGCAGAATCATTCCTACGAAAACTGGCAGTTATTTGAAAGAATTCAGGTGGGTGTTTTTATAAGATTACCTGTTGCTTGCTATGGTTGACGTGTGAAGTATAAAAACAGACAATGTCTTTGTCTCGGGCCTCACAATATAGACTGGGCTTGCCAACGGCCGTGCCTCTTAATATAAGCATGCCGTTTTCATAAAAATCTTATGACATTTTGTGAAATTCATCCATAAGTGTAACTTCCTGCCACTTATTTATTTTGTGTTTTGCAAACAAATTGTTAGACAAATTAATTTTAGTGAAATACTTTACTAAAAAACACTCACGTAAAAGCTGCTATCAACATTATGCATCCGGGTGGTTATAACCAATGAAAGATATGTTGACATAACTGCCTTGGGAAGTCGTGCTCAGTTTTCATAAGTCATACAGAGATGGCACCAAATTTAGTGGCTAGATCTCGCGAGATTCGAGAGGATGTATCTTGGAGTCTGACGGATAATGACCCGGTAACTACAAACATGGCATGACATACAGATATATATCTCTATTCACTTATGAAGTTCTTATGGACATGGAATTGGAGACGTCCATGGCCAAGGCATTGTCAACCATTTGTCGGCTGTGCACCGTTTGTGGAAAACTTACCATGTAGCAATCAGGGTATCAAGTCCAGATCATGCAATCAAAGCACTTTACACTTCACCCCCTGCCAACCTGTTTATTCCTACACCAACTTGACTTCTCTAGGTAGATTCAGCCACTCTGCATTTACTGCACAAAACTGTTTGTTTACTTATCCTCTCTGCTATCTTATGACCAGACACTCCTTCATACAACTGAGTGAATTAAGGCATTGTGAAGTCAACAAAATTGGCCAGGCTTCAAACTGATGGGAAACCCTGATACTGGTGATTGTATTCGTTCTGTAAAGTGGCGTAACAAATAAGACATTGTGAAGTCAACACAATTGGCCAGGCTTCAAACTGATGGGAAACTCTGGTACTGGTGATTGTATTCGTTCTGTAAAGTGGCGTAACAAATAAGGCATTGTGAAGTCAACACAATTGGCCAGGCTTCAAACTGATGGGAAACCCTGGTACTGGTGATTGTATTCGTTCTGTAAAGTGGCGTAACAAATAAGACATTGTGAAGTCAACAAAATTGGCCAGGCTTCAAACTGATGGGAAACCCTGGTACTGGTGATTGTATTCGTTCTGTAAAGTGGCGTAACAAATAAGGCATTGTGAAGTCAACACAATTGGCCAGGCTTCAAACTGATGGGAAACCCTGGTACTGGTGATTGTATTCGTTCTGTAAAGTGGCGTAACAAATAAGGCATTGTGAAGTCAACACAATTGGCCAGGCTTCAAACTGATGGGAAACCCTGGTACTGGTGATTGTATTCGTTCTGTAAAGTGGCGTAACAAATAAGGCATTGTGAAGTCAACACAATTGGCCAGGCTTCAAACTGATGGGAAACCCTGATACTGGTGATTGTATTCATTCTGTAAAGTGGCATAACAAATAAGGCATTGTGAAGTTAACAAAATTGGCCAGGCTTCAAAATGATGGGAAACCCTGATACTGGTGATTGTATTCGTTCTGTAAAGTGGCGTAACAAATAAGGCATTGTGAAGTCAACAAAATTGGCCAGGCTTCAAACTGATGGGAAACCCTGATACTGGTGATTGTATTCGTTCTGTAAAGTGGCGTAACAAATAAGGCATTGTGAAGTCAACACAATTGGCCAGGCTTCAAAATTATGGGAAACCCTGATACTGGTGATTGTATTCGTTCTGTAAAGTGGCGTAACAAATAAGGCATTGTGAAGTCAACAAAATTGGCCAGGCTTCAAACTGATGAGAAACCCTGATACTGGTGATTGTATTCGTTCTGTAAAGTGGCGTAACAAATAAGGCATTGTGAAGTCAACACTATTCGTTCTGTAAAGTGGCGTAACAAATAAGGCATTGTGAAGTCAACAAAATTGGCCAGGCTTCAAAATGATGGGAAACCCTGATACTGGTGATTGTATTCGTTCTGTAAAGTGGCGTAACAAATAAGGCATTGTGAAGTCAACACAATTGGCCAGGCTTCAAAATGATGGGAAACCCTGATACTGGTGATTGTATTCGTTCTGTAAAGTGGCGTAACAAATAAGGCATTGTGAAGTCAACACAATTGGCCAGGCTTCAAAATGAAGGGAAACCCTGGTACTGGTGATTGTATTCGTTCTGTAAAGTGGCGTAACAAATAAGGCATTGTGAAGTCAACAAAATTGGTCAGGCTTCAAAATGAAGGGAAACCCTGATACTGGTGATTGTATTCGTTCTGTAAAGTGGCGTAACAAATAAGGCATTGTGAAGTCAACACAATTGGCCAGGCTTCAAAATGAAGGGAAACCCTGATACTGGTGATTGTACTCGTTCTGTAAAGTGGCGTAACAAATTAGGCATTGTGAAGTCAACACAATTGGCCAGGCTTCAAAATGAAGGGAAACCCTGGTACTGGTGATTGTATTCGTTCTGTAAAGTGGCGTAACAAATAAGGCATTGTGAAGTCAACACAATTGGCCAGGCTTCAAACTGATGGGAAACCCTGATACTGGTGATTGTATTCATTCTGTAAAGTGGCGTAACAAATAAGGCATTGTGAAGTCAACACAATTGGCCAGGCTTCAAACTGATGGGAAACCCTGATACTGGTGATTGTATTCATTCTGTAAAGTGGCGTAACAAATATTTGAGACGCGGAAATAAATAAATGTTTGTGTTCCAGTAAGCGTACAGGGGTGTACATCCATTTTCTTTGGTTCCTGGGGTTCATGGGTACAGTCATCTTAGCAGACGTGACTGGCAAGTGGTTTATGCCTCTCCCATAACGGCATAAGAGCAACAGGACACCAGAATACTCTAGTCTCATCATTTTGGTGGACTTTTAATGTTGTTGTCAGTGAGCTTTGAATCTAGTGTGACAATAATAGAAATCAAATTACAACGTTGGAATCAACAGGCGAGGTTGCCAATTGGATATCGCTGTCACAGTGGTAGATGCTGCTAAAAGGGGTTGTACACTAATTTGGGCATGTGCACTTAATAGAACCTGTTGATTATATTTGATTTAGGAGTACACATGGGTATTTTCTTACCTAATTGTATTTTGTAATTATTATATTTGAAATAAATTATTGATTTATTACTACTATTTTCTTTAGTATTGTTAATAGCAATACAGTTACTGCACACATCACTGGCTTGGGTGTTAAAATATTTATTGAATAATACTTTCACTTTCATTATAACATGTGTTTACTGAAACTGTCTGTTTGTTGTTAGTAACTGTTGATCTGGTTTCGTTTGCAGCAAGCCAGGAATCTATTACTTCCAGAGTGAGGGATTAACATCAGGCGAACTTTTCACCTGCATTGTTCATGTCAGGGAATGTCAAAGGTAGGATGTCATTAATTCCTAGAAATGTTCCTAGAAATATGCATACTTCCTACAAATGTCCTTAAAGAAATTTAACACAAATGTTTTTCTAGAATTGTCATATTCACAAAATGTTTATATAACATTATTTTATAGTGTATGTTTGATAACAATGTTTAGATTTTGTTAGACATCAGAATCTTTATAACTTTCCAAGCGATTTTTAATATAATTTGTGAATAAGGATTTGCTGTTTATTTATGCATTGATTTTAAATATCGGTTCAACCAGGCATTAGGTTAATTAAATTTTTTAAATTGAATGAACTTGATTAAGTTCAATTAATTAATTAATTAATTATATCATCAATATTAATGGTTAATGTCAGTATTATATACTTGGAGAATGTCTCGGTTATTTCAAATTTAATTAATTAAATTTAATGTTTAAGTTAACCAACTATGTCTGCGATGATATCTTGTTAAACGGGCGCATTAATCGTTGGCTGGGTGGGTGGATGGGTGCATGTATCAATGTGGATGGGTGCATCAGGATGGGTTGGTGGACAGGTGCATGTATTGATGTGGATGGGTGCATCAGGGTGGGTTTGGGTGGGTGCATCAGGGTGGGTTGATGGACGGGTGCGTGAATTCAAGACTCTGTATGGTAGTATAATTGGATATACAGTCAGATGAACAAATAATGCTTTTTTGATCAAACTCTGTTCATCCCTCATTGCTTTTGCAGAGAGTACGAGATAGAGATCTTGGATCGTGAGTTTGATCCACCAATCCTCGTGATCCAGGAAGGGGACCGGGTCTGGTGGTACTGGGATAAGGACAAGGTAAGGACCTCGCAATGGCCTCCTTCAAAGGTCCTCCTGTCTTGTTAAAGACAACCACTCACATGACATTTAGTGGGTCTTTTGTTTGTTACTCGTATGATAACTTTAGCATTACTTGCCCGTGACCAGTGTACTTTATTTTTGATGTTATTTTTACCTACTTTTTATTCAGTTTCAATTGTTGCCGTTAATATCAGTTACATTGAAATATTGCTGTTTTTAATGTAAACCAGAATATATGATTCACACCCAAGGTTTATAATGTAATAATAATAATAAAATATTTGTGCCCAATCAGTTGATATTGCTCTCAGGAGCTTTACATAGATGCAGTCATTACATTAGAAGCCATATACAAACAATAATTATTTAAAAATCTAGTTAATGAAATTAAAATAGTCCTGCCATAAATAATATGTAATAATATAAAAAACTGGTATATGTTATGTATATTTATAATATCCATAACTATTTACTTTATCAATACTATTGCTGCTCTATTTCAGTGCAAACGCCACCACTGCATCTATCAGATTCAAGCGCCACCAAGAGACCACGATTCTGATGAGCCATACATGGTATGTAGTGCCATCTAGTGGTTCAAATTGTTATAGCCAAGCCTCTTAACGGCAAGTTTTTAAAGAAATGTAGACATGGGAAAATATATTTTTTGATGGTAATTTCCTCATGAAAAAGTGGAATCTTTACTGACAGATTTTATGTAATAGAATGTGTTTATAATTATAATAAAGTGTGTGAATAAATTACAAGTTTGCAATTTGGTATTCGCCAAAAAGACAGAATGGGATTGCAGAGGTAATCGTAAACATTACATTTTTCATATATCAAGATCTCTATTTAAAAGCTTTGTCTATCATTGCTCAAACCTCTCTTTTGCAGCCCTACAAAAACGGCTTCAAGTGGCCAACTCCGAGGTGAGTTATAGTTTAGTATTATGTCATATTTTCAGAGAGAACCTTCATTAAGTGGAAATTGCAAATAGAAGTCATTCCTACCTGGTTGGACACCATGACTGATTATGGTAATGTGTAATTCCAGAACTTCACCATGGCCTGATCATCAGTCATTGTAACTCTTCCTTTTTATCCAAATTCCACCTGTGATCCTTATTATCCTTTATGATTGTGAATTTTACTTTTATATCATGTGATCCACTTTACTATTGATTATGTGCCATGATCCTTTCACAGTTACCAACGATCCTTCTCCAAGTTCCATGGAATAAAAATCACCCCAGTTATCCAATATCTAAACTAGGATCCTCCTTATCATTTATGACTGACACATCAATGATCCTACTCCATGATCCTTTCCTCTGTTTGTGTTCGATAATTTTTTCAAGCATGGTACCAGGGATCCTTCTGTACCATCCATAAAAATTACAATGATCCTGATCTCTATCATCTGTAATCAAGCAATATGACCAACCTGACTATGATCCTTGAACACTTTTGCAACGATCTGGATCAGACATTAGAATTGACCAACAATTCTGCTATTGAAATTGATTTTCAAAAGTCGGTTGTTGTTGGAATTGAGTGTTTTGGAATTAGAATTGGAATTGATTTTTGCAGCAGCATACATGAGTCAACGAACTCGACTTATTCGATTAACGTTAAATTTATGAACAACCTTTTAATCACACCTGATTAAACTTGGTTGACACGCACACATTTTCAGGTACAAATAAAACTGTGTTACAACAAATTGGAATTTAATTTTAACACAGGATTTTTTCAATTGGAATTGCTAATTTGGAATTGTTTTTTGCAAGACGGAATTGGAATTACTTTCTGGTAATTTACTAGAATTGGAATTGACAAAACGGAATTGACTCCATGACGGAATTCCAGTTCGTGATCCACTGCATGATCTGTGCCCACAGTAAGAGTGGTCTGCTGTCACATGAGTTCTACGAGCCCGGAATCTTCTTCTACTCCGACCGAAACTTCCAGCAGGCGGCAGAGTACATCGGAACCATCATCGTGAAGCCGAAACAGGCCGAACATTTCATCACACTGTCCCCTGATGGATTCTCAACAGGTGGAGCCACTTGTGCATTTCGTTATAGTTGTAGATGTACCATGTTTTCTTGATTGATATGCGTATTTTTACTTGCCATTTTATGTTAATCTGTGTTACGTTTAACAGTTAACTAACTGGCTTACAGAAATCGTACTCTGATAAATAATTGTCATCTACCAGTTTACTAACTATGGATTTTGTTGGAAATCCAAAGTATTCATTCTTTCACTGCTGTCACATTATAACAAATTTCAAAATTATTGCCATTATACAAGAAGGTATGTAATCCACCACAAATTCAAAAATCTGTATTGTACAGGGGAAATACATATGGTGTGACAAATGTGAATGCAGTGACTTCAAATATAGGTTATTAAGCACACTGTCTGCTAATTTTTATCATAAAAACATCTTATACACTAAATATTATGTACTTATTCCTGACTGCCCAAATATCTTTGAAAAACTATTTTAAAATATTTTGATAGTCATCTGTTTATGATTATCAACTTTCTCATTTAGCATACAATGCAAACAGGATACATTCAAGCGAACACATTTCAGTAAAACCTTCCTTATTTGGTATGTTTGCCTAGACCTGCTGTATGCGGAGACAGGGGATCGCATCTGGTGGACTTGGGGCAAAGAGGACGTCGACTCGACCTTCACGATTGTTGATGTAGAGAAGTGTATCAGTCCAGTCGGCGGCCGACCGGGAATTGAGAACGAAGCATCAGGTAAGACTGTAATAGTAAGTTTAGTGACTTGCACTATAGATGCATTAAAATTTGAGTGACATTATTCAATAAATTAACCAATTCAGTACTACAGCCCTGACCAGCTGAGACCACTGAATACTGCATTCTCTGTGAATATGCAAAACAATGAACTACCTCACTTCAAGTCAAGATTTTAGCTACAAAAATGCATTTTATGAATAGGAATGTTATACAATTTTGGAAAGTATGATAATCAGCTAGTAAAATTAGCCATATCATTTTACATTCCGTCGTCATGGTAACCAGCAATCCAAGATTTCAAAGTTTTTGCATTTGCTGAAAACAGTTGTATACTAAGTTCACCGACATCGTTATTGTGTCGATCGTCAACATCCGACAAAGATTCTTCGCTAAAACTATCAAATAATCTGAAGTAATGCCATCCGCCATTGTGGCCACCGCAGATTTTGATAATCCATAATTAAAAACAGCGAAAATCTCCATAAATTATAATTAGCGATAATAAACGATGACCACTGCTGAATAGATAATTTATTCACCTTGACAACCGTACACAAGTGGCGCCACGTAGTGGATAATTATGAGTAAAAACGATTTGAATAGCAGACATCGTCAGTGCCGAATAACCGGCCGGTCGTACTGAAGCGTCACAGACAGTGCGGCCGGAATTCCGGCCTGTCGTACTGAAATTTTTAATAGAGCATTGAAGCATGTGATATCTAAATAAATAAAATTATAAATAATTATAATCATTAAATTGTGTATCATCATCATCATTGTCGTTTAAAGGCGGTTTTCCAGGCTCTGCTGGGTTCGCCTTTCTTCCAATTGCCCTCTTCCACTTGACACGGTCCCGTGCATCCCGTGGGTCAATACCCATCAAGTCTGCAGACATGGGGTTCTGCCGACGGGTCTGCCGACGGGAGCTGTCCCCTCCACCACTAACTTTGTACAGCCCTTCACCCAGTCCTCGTCGTCCTTTCGCTCTACATGCCCATACCACCTCAGCCTGCTTCTTCTGATCACATCCCCAATCGCCTCCACTCCTACTCTTCTTCTAAGCTCTGCACTGGGCTGTCTGTCGCTGAGTGATGCGCCACACATCCATCTCACCATCCTCATCTCAACCCTTTTCATCCTCGTGTCATGATCGAATTGACTAAAATTCACTGTTAATTACAAGCAAAATATAGAATGTTGTATAATTAGTTTATAATTACAGATAAAGTCCACTTGTTATGAAAATGTTTTTATAATGATCAGTCATTTCTGTTGTATGTTTGCTACAGAACCACAGAATTCATCTATCTATTAATCCAAAATTGGGATTACAAGTTTATGATCAAAACACCCTGAACCTAAATGATACACCATTGAAATGTTGCAATACAAATAGTTGTTAATAAAAACATTATCTGAGGTAGTTTCAGTATGAAACAACTCCAGTGAATGCCTTTCTTATCTGTAGTTGTTTTGGTGTGTGGCCATTTTGGTTAGGAGATTTTGGGGCTATTTGAAACCAAATAGTGACAGAATTGGTTACTTAGCAACCAAACCCTGTTGAGAGAAAAACAATGAAGGACTGATGTCAATAGTGGCTTTCTCGGGATCTGGCCTATGGAAGACTAGAGAATTTAGACTATGGGTACATGGTGGCATAGTTGCTAGAGCATCTGAATCCAGAGATTCCAGGTTTGAATCCTGCTGCTGCCGGTTCGAACCTTTGACAAGTTTGTTCACTCTACGTTGCTCCAGTCTACTCAGCTGTATGAATGAGTACCTGGCTATAGACAGTGGCAGATATTTATGTGCGAATAACGAATAGTCTTCCCATGTCCTAGGTGAGGGGTCGTACATGGACGAGGAGCTGGAACTACTGAAGGTGTCTGCGGGGCTGGAGACAGTGCAACTGGGCAGTATTGGCGTGTACCACTACCGTCTGTCTGACAGTGCACGCAACGTCAGTACCTGCTCCATCATCAGCAAGCCAGGACCACGGGTAGGTGGAGGTCTCAACTCTTTACGCCTGAACTGTTTTTTAAAGCAATTCTTTGTAAACTAATAATACATTCAAGATGTACTGCATCAAGACGTGAAATTCTCCCATCAGTACATTTTTGCCAATCTTCTGTGCATTTTCTGCATAATTGTGGTCTTAATGCACAAAAGAGTCAATAATTTTGTTTACACAAATCATTTTGAGCTTGTTGCCACATGGATGATTAATTATGCGGCCCGAGTATGAGTCTGCATGCCTGCCCAGTGAAGTACACTTTTAAATCAGTCCATCTGACATTAAGATGATTAATGAATAATTGTGTATATTATAAAGAGATTAAAATTATCAAAGAATTGCAATAAGTTCCTGTTTCCCAAATGTTTGAATAGAAACATGAATTTGAGGTCAGTACGTTCAAATAACGTTTGTGTTTTAAAAACTATCTGCAAGATGGCGCAACCCCATGATATGGCATGACGCGGTTATTTTGGGCTGCATTCGGCTGACTTGAATTGTAATAAATAAAAAATTAAATGGTAATTTATAGCATGATTCTTTACAGAACCACACAGTTCACGTGACAGACACGGGGTTCCAACCCAAGGTCATCACAGTTCACCCCCGGGACCGCATCTGGTGGGTGTGGCAGGGGGGTAAGAAACCCCACAATATCACGCAGGTGAGGGCATGTTTATACCCATAATGCATCATTCTTGCTTTCCGTGTCTGCTGCATGTATAGGCGATCATGACCCTCTTTTTTCCTATAATCGTAAATGTCTAAAATTGTAGCAGTTCCCGTGTAAAACAGTTCAAATTTAAGAAAATTGGACAGAGTTATTGGTTGATCCAAAGAGTTGACATGTATAAAATAATGTTGTGCCTTTCGTGTATTTATTTTTTCCATTTGTTTCCATCATGTTTTACTTGTTTATTTATCATTATGTCTATGATACCTACTTATTATCTTCATATAATTTATTTTGTATTTTAATTTAGTATCATCTGTTTGAATTTATTGATAATCATTTACATAAATTAGCAATTCTTGCACATGTTAATTTATTTATTTAAATGTACGGAATGAATTGATCTAGATCTGTGGAACTATGTAAATGTTTCTCTTATTATGTATGATATACCATTGTAATAAGCATAGATTTACATGCACAGTGGCAGTACAATAGGACTGTGTTAATATTCAGTATGAAGCATGGATTTCTGGACACAAACACACTCTGTTACTCAGAAAGAATTACCTGGTAGTACACTTGACACAACTTATTCACCACTATATCTAAGATTTTTTTCTGACACATTTGTTTCAGAAATACAGGCCATATTTCAAGATGTTTATGTGCATTATTGATGAACACACTTGGGATTACCTCAGAGTTCATACAATGCTTTATTGTGCCTTTATTTATATGCACATATTTTACAACTTTCAGTAAACCACTGTGGTGCTCCAATTCCATATATCCTCTGTGCATGGATAATTTATGGAACTAATTTTCATAATAGTTCTACCACAAGGGCCGATATTTTGTATTCTGATTGAATTATGTCACTGCCAACTTATTTACTGGCTTGGCAATTTTTTTTAAAGGCTGCAACAAATCTTATACGACAAAGTGGTTAAATAAAAAATGACTTTTTTGTTATCCTGTGCAACAGTTATTAGTCTTTATTTTACATATGTTTTACTTGTAACGTTATTAAATGCAGTCTGTAAATAAGCATAGCAAAATTGTGCTATAAACTATACGGTGTAGTAATGGAAAAAGTAAAATACTCTGATTACTTTTCTACTAATTTGTACTTTTCAGTTGTATTAATTTATGATACATTTTTAGTACCAAACAAACCCGGATGAAATGTAATGTGAAACACAAATTAGGTTGAACATTTATTGTTTCTTACAAATGTCAGAAGGTCATGTGTGTTTGTTTGAAGGTCACTCACCAGGGGATACATATCAAGGGCGGATTCTGCAGCGGGTGTCCGCGTGACTGTCCGTCTGCTTTCATGCAGAGTTTTGACATTCCCGGTGTCTACTACTATGTCAGGTTAGTTTCTTTTCCACACCTGGGCTTGATCACTATTGTACTTCAGGATTCTTAGTAGATCAATAAAATGCTGGTAACATTGAGCACCTTTTGTTAAACCATTTCTTTACCAATCACCTTTGATCTGAAAATTCTACATGTGTACGGAAGCTGTAAAATGTACTCTGTTCAAATCCTATTTTATTTCATTATATATGTGTCAGTTATGATGGTATTATATAGGAGAATCAATAAGAAAATTGTGTATAATGTCTTTAGATTGTTGTGCAATGAACCTAGAGATTGTAGTGCTAGTTATGTTTGTATCACAAGGATTATCCATGTGCAAAATGTTGATCAGAAAAAATGTGTATAATTTTATGACGTGTATAACTAAATCAGGCAGTGGAATATTACAGAGTATTATGAATAGTGATACATTATACATATCACCGCTGTGTCGTCACTGGCGAAAATTTATGTATATCTACAGTTATTAGTTACAGTCTAGTATATGTTTTATATGGATATAATATTCCGGAATAAAGTTATTGAATTGAATACTACTTGTTTTTGTGTGGAAATGTTTACATAAATGATGTAATGTGATCTACACTGTTTTAATTTTATTATTCATTTTTTTATTTAAATGTTTCTGCTTCTTGATCTGTGGCTGAGAATGCTGCAGTGTTACATGATTATTAAACGTTTTAATGAACGTTTTTCAGTGATGGTGTGATTGGTCATTGTGGAGCCATAGTGGTGACTTCCCAGCCAAAGGTACGACAATCTTGTGGCCTTGTTGCCTTTATTGTTGGTAACTTTTCAAAATTTATTTGTAGTAGAGAGTGTTTGTGAAAAATACTTTTGAAATGTACAATGAACTTATGCAATGTAGTGAAATGAGAAGAAACGTTTCATGGGTTATTGATTAATTTTAATAATTGTTTTAATTGATTTGTATTTACATTTTCTGTAAAAAATAACATATAATTTGAAGATTATGTGATGTAAATAAAAATAAAAATGTAGGTGTGTTATAAATAATAACTAAATTAACATAGTATTAGTTATTATATATATTAAATTATCTCAAATAATTTTAATATTGTATCATTACTGTTGTTAGCTCAGAGTATGTCTAGCATATTTATACTTCTTTGTTTGCCTGAAATCAAAGGTTGTAGCAGTTAAGCCTGATCCATTGCCTGTAACTAACAAATAACCACTGATTTCTTCACTTTCCTCTAGGTGCTGGAGATCCAGGTTGCTGAGGGGGCGTTCAACCCAAACCCTGCCCTGGTCAGCGTCAATGACGTTGTGGCATGGACCTTCTATGGTCTACGACACAATGATGTCACTGGTGTCGATGACGTAACCCAGGTGCTTGATGCACAGAACAACTCGAAGACTGTGTCACCAAGGTAAAATATGTCCTTCATCTTGTCACATCATCTGGATGGTACACAGATTTGTCTTATATGTCTAAAGAAATTAATGTATAGCTAACAGCCAGTTAGATATTATACAACACTCTAGCCATTTTTAGGGAAGTTTCAGTGAAATTTCCTGTATTTATGGTTATTCCTCCAGCATAGCTGACCCAGGAAAATACAAAATGACCTGATTAAAACACAATAATGTGTGGCATAAATACACAACGTAATGCTTAGCCATCTAGAATTTTCAATTTAAATACTTCAAAGAACCCAATAAAAAATATGTATACATAAAGTATTTAGTTAATAACTGTGGCAATAAAAAATAAATAACTGACCTATTGGCAAAAGCATAATTGCTCTCTATTGACCGACAATTGTGTTTGTAGACGTTGTCTCAACAGACTGTTCACTGACAAGGGAATATTCCACTTCGCCAGCAAGTCATTTGTGAAGCACGGAAAGAAAGTGGATGTAAGTAATCGCAGTCATGTAAAATTCTGTACCTGGCACCATCCGTTATCTGTGTTGTCTTTGGTGTTCGGGTTGCGTACATGGCATGATGTCATAAGAAGATGTTGCATACGCCAGATTTATAACATAAATCCATAAGACATGCAAACAAACCCGTATGATTATCTACATCCATTGGTTTGCCGCTCATATTCAAAAGTAGGTCAGCATTCAAAATTGGATCTGAAGAGACAACTGCACACAGCTAACATATCTACAGTAAGTTTTAGGATGTATTTTACTTGGGGGGAATTGCAGCAATATTTAAAGTTTATTGCTATTTTTAGACATTAATGTTAAATGGATGTTAGTACAATTGATATATATTTCTCTTGTACGTTTCTGCCTAATTATTATCTGAACAAACATATTCTTTACAAAAAATTGTGTGGAGGATGGTGGCGCATGGTGGCTAGAGCAACGTACTCAAGAGAACCTGGGTTTGAATCCTGTCGTGTTGAACACATATAGGGCAATTCATTCACACTACGTTGCGCCAGTCCACTCAGCTTTACGAATGAGTACCTGGCGTTAGGCAGTGGTGGATATTTGTGTACAAATGATCTCTGCGCATTAATTGCAGTGTTGCTTAATGCTTCCCAGAGAAGTCGAGGTGATGTTCACTTGAACAGGACTGCCACGGAGTAAAGTATAAAGTGCTTTGAGCAGTCTAAAGGACTGAATACTGCGCTATAATTATAATAATATTCTGGGAAAAAACGGCAATATCAACAAGATTTAAAGACTATTGCCCTGTACATGTGTTAATACTATGAATATCAATTTATTTTATGTTGTCGACTGTTGTGCCACCAGGGTCGAGATGAACGTCGTCTCAGCAGTGCCCTGGTCGATGATGTTCATGACAGCATGATGGTCCGAGTGAGCAACAAGGGGTTCTTCCCCAAGTCTGCCACAGTTCGCAGGGTATGCAGCACGGCTGTTTCCTTTCGCCTACAACATTACACATTTGAATTTTTATAACTGAACATTCTACAAGAGAGTTCGTTTTCAAATCAGAAATTTTCATTTTTCATAACCAAGATGTATTTGATTTACCTGTTAGAGGTTTTCGTCAACGTATCAAGTCTACTTCATCAGTACCGATGATGCTGAATGACGTCATCGTACATGTGAGGCAGTTCGTAATTGCCCTCGTCTCTGTTGATGGGTGTTCTGGTTTTCCTGATCCAAAGAGCGGGGAAAAAAGATTGATGTTTACCATCAATAAATCCGTCCTTACAGACCATGTGACAACTGAAAACCATATCATAGACTTGGAGAGAGTGAAAATTGTAGACAAGGAACCCAACCGAAGAATCCGGCATATCAAAGAATCTATCTGGATCGGGAAAACCAGAACACCCATCAACATAGACGAGGGCAATTATGAACTGCCTCACGTGTACAATGACGTCATTCAGCATCATCGGTACTGATGAAGTCGACGTGATACGTTGACGATAGCCTCTACCCGGTAAATCAAAACATCTTGGATATGAAAAATGAAAGTTTCTGATTTTTTACATGTTTGCTTTCATTGAAATTGTGTACTACAGTTGAACCTTGCTTTACGGTCTCCTCTAATATAACCACCTTGCAATTAAGGTCACCTGAGGATTAGGATTGTCCCACATTATTACTTTAATAGTAAAGTATAGGAAATTAATCTTGTTAATACGGTCACCTCGCCGTTCAGGTAACTCTTGCCCAGTCCCGAGGGTGACCTATGCAGCGAGGTTCCACTGAATTTGTTTTGTTTATATATTATTTTATATATTTTATATATTTAAGCAGATACCTGTATGATCACTTACTGCTTAAAATTGCTATAGATGTATTTTGTGTAACACATTGTATTAAAGAGTAACATGTTCTGCAAGCTTATAAATATCGCTGTTATATTTTACGCAATGCAACAAAACAACACCAGATATGGGAGACCTTCCGACACTTATTTATTACTCACCAGATAATTGGATGAGTTATTAGCTAAAAACACACTACAATCAAATGTGGGCCATTTGAGGTCTTAAACATTGCCCCTTTTATTTTACATATACATTCTAAAAACAAGGCCCACGTTATAGAATACCATATTTAAATTATGGTAATACACCAGAACTATTAAAAAGACGCCTCCCAGACATTTAGACGATTAAAACTATTACCACATCCTAGAGAGAGGTGGGGCCATTCCGCCACAAGGTCACCTGAACATGTGACCACCCCCACCTCGTTATGCAGGAAGAAGTGAAATGTGAAGAAATATTCACGGAGAATCTGTATCTGAAGCTATGTTTTGTCATTGTAGGGAGAGAGCATTTTATTCACATGGAAGGACAGCGAAGAAGCTCATAATATCATCCACGTGAATCCGCCTGATAGCGACGTAAGTACCACATCCACCCACGTCTTGGAGGTTTGATAATTCTATCATAGAATAATGTTAAATAATATAAACTCTGTCTATTGTAGCACCTTGTTCACCCAGTTGTGTCTAAATTAATCACCCTTATTTAATATAATGTTACCAGTATCTGCTGATGAATATCGAAGTTGCCATTTCACACGTAGTAGATGATATTCAGAGTGAAACCTTTAAATTGTATACAGAAAACTGTAAAGTTATATTTTAAATTGTTGTTAATGAAAACACATCTGAATGGTCAGTAATTTAGAAAATATGTTATTCTGTTTAATATTTTATAATAGAATAATCAGACCAGACTTTGTACCTATAACACTTTGTAGATGACACCTTGGGAAGTTTTTACAAGTACACATTAAAATTGGAGAAGAAATATTTGATGAATGTATGTAATAACAAATGTTTCCTACAAAATTTTTCATAAAATCATTTCATGCAAAAATCACATAATTTTGTATCAAGATATTTCATAAAAACATTGCATAAAATATTTCAGTAACAATGTCATACAAATATTTTGTTAAAGAAGTCATAAAAATAGTTCATTCAAAAATGTTATAAACATATTTTATAGAGATATATAAAAATTCATTCATAAAAAATACATCCTAAATCAATTTCATTAAAACAATTCCATATAAACAAATCAATTCCATATAAACAAATCAATTCCATATAAACAAATCGGACAACAGTCTTCTTTGGGTTTAACGTGCCTTGTTTTTGTCTATTTGTAGAACCCCTTAGGGGTGGTTCAGGGGGGTCTTTCCTTCAACAGTGGACGCCCCGTACCAAACAACAGCTTCCTGTACACATTTGACGAGGTGGGTATCTTCGGTGTTGCCTCCCAGGGGGCGCCAGGCTACGCTGCGACATTCACTGTGGTTGACGATGGTATGTGTGAAATATTTAAAATATGTATTGTCAATTTCATCAGTCCTTCATGACTTTAAAACATTTGTTTTCTTTTTATTAATGTATTTACTTTTAAACACGACAACCTTAAAACATTATACTGCAAAAAATGGTATGTCATTTAGATACTTTTAAAGTCATCCCACAAAAAATAGGATAAGTTGTCATAAATAATCATTATGTATATTACTAGCTTTATGTAATTGAACACCCATTTCAACAGTTTGGCAATCTTGCCAATTCAATATTTTGAACATTTGGTAACACATATACAGTAAAAACCTGTGTTAGCGGCCACCTGTCCATAATGATAACCTGGATATAACGGTCACTTTTGAAAGTCCCATTCATAGTCAATGTTGCGGGCAGGTCAAAGGGAATCCATAATTTCCCCGAATAAAACATCATCTCGTCGGTGTCATCACGTATATGCAGGACTATCAAATTGCAATCGAGTCATGCATGGCGTCATCAGCTTGTTGCAGCCACTTGTGGCATCCTTTACTCCAGCAAAGGGGAGCAGAATCAGCTTTGATGTCCAAAATGAGCTTGGAGAAGTCATGGAAGCGGTCCATTGTAATATTTACCTAGGTGGCTTGGCATAGCCGGAGAAACTGCCTAGATAGATTTTACAATGGCCTGTAACCTATCACTTGGTGTAGCTTAAATTGTATTGATAATCCCCCAGCAAATCTGGGCCAACGCTTGCCTTGCACTCGTTCACACCCTCGTGTTTCCTTTTGGACATCAAAGCTTTTTCTGTTTTCCTTTCCTTGGAGGACGTGATTGATTTCACCATTGCCCAAAAGAAGAAAAAAAACATAAAATTAAATATAGCAAGTTGTGTAGTGTATTATTTAATATTATTGTTAACTAGGTTTGTATTGTTCATGAGAGTACTAGCGAACGTCAATGTAACCATTCATGATAATGTGGCTCCACCTAGTGAGTATCCAAGTCATGAAACTCCATAACGGCAACTTGCCTATAACGGTAATTTTGCGCAGTCCCGATGATGACCGTTATGGACAGGTTTTACAGTACAAGTATTCAGTGAATCAAAGTTACTACCAAATGTATATAATATAAATGAAAAATGTCTAAATATCAGACTTATAACATCAGCCAATCTAATTATAATTTGAAGTAATCTGCAGGTTGTTGTAATGACCAAATATTTATTATACATACTTATGTTCCACAGCCGTGAAGGTCGGCACACCATACATTGTATCAAAGAAGAAAGGAGGCAACGTCGAGAAGGGCAGCGTTGTCCATCTGGCGACCGAATCGGCAGAGGCCAAGATATACTACACCATAGATGGTGCGCTACCGGAACTTCACAAAATTGGCATCAAGGTAAAAAATACAATATTACAATATGAAGCAATACTCTTTAAAATGTATGCTGCTTACTAATTGTTGGCATGTTTCTGTTATTTTGCATGCATTATTTAATATTTTCCCATTACATGCTATAAAGAGTAAAAGTACACGTTTTGTAATACAGTTGTATTTTAAAACTGTTAATTACTTTTACATATGTTTTCTGTTGTAAACTGTTATATTGTGATATATTATGAACCATTTCTGATGGTTTTACAAACAGTTCTTTCACAGACTGATTTTGTGATAACCAATTTAAAGCCAGTTATGGCAGATTATAATTACGTCTACAGATCCTTGCAGAGATGTGATTTATCCACCATACAATTTTCACAATGGATATCCAAAAGCATATAATTCATCAGAAGAATAGAAAGCGTAATTTTGTTGTAAATTAATTAGTTTAACTGTTTGCACATGTTTAATCTGTCCTGACACATTGTTACCATGAGAACCAATCACTAAGCTGTGATGTAATGTGATCTCTCAGACCAGTTCTTGGTTAAGCTCCAGAGTAAAAAAAAACGTGTTGTCTTTTGATATTGTTAACACATTTTACTCTTGGAAAATACTTGTTGACCAGCACAGCTAAGAAGATACTTCATAATGCAATTGATTTATATACCTTAATGCTAGCCATTGTATCAAAGAGACATTAAATAACTTATGAGATCACCGGTGTGTAAAACAGCAGCCATTTTGGTTTTGCATTAGAGATAAAAGTGGTCATTTCAAATCACAATATAGCCTACTAGTATTTGTAGATAGAACCATCTGATTTAAGCAAATCACTTCCGGTTATGGTATAGTAGTAAATATGTTTATTGAAAAAATGCAAGTGAAAATGCAGTTGAACATTAAGCAGCTGCTTATTTGGTTGTATCTCTTCATCTTGACTTCTTTTATGCTTCACAATCCCCATTTTTCACTGTTGCAGCCCAGTATTGAGTATTTAAAAGACTACGTCCCTCCAAAGGTGGCAAAGGTAACTTGGTCTGTCGGACTTTCTCCTCCTAATAACCACTCCCTTTGGCCCTCTGTGACATACAATCCCTACTCCCTAGTAACCTCTTCCTTTTCAACCATCTCTCAATATCTGTTTGCTGCACACAAGTGGGTTTGGTTTACACAAGGTCCTGTTTGGAATTATCATTTCAGAGAGAGAAAATTTAAAGACATTTTCACAGGCTAGAGCATCATATAAATTAGACCTTCATTACGGATATCAGTTTCCTTCTTTATGGATATAAGTTTCTTGGGGTGCATGTATTCTTGCTACTGTGATTTAACAACGTAATATACAAATTTATCACGTAATTATTTCAGATTTGTAACTTCTATGTAAAAATGTATACCTAATAAAATACAATAGAAAAGTGTTATTGAAAATACTTCACTGTTAGTGGTATGATTTAACTTAATGCACCGCCCCTTACAAATTATAAAGGGGAATGTTATGATGAGTCTTATTGTATATATTTATATTTTTTGTATTCAACATAAATGATGATAGCAAGATATCTATATTCTCAAATAAACATTCTCACTTAATTTTGCTAATCTGAAGTTTTCACGTATAAACCAATAAGCTGCAGATTAGCAAACTTTTTGACTGATTTCACTGGTTTGCCTTTTCTAATGTCCATGAATGGGGATGTGTGATTAACCCTGTCTACTAAATACGTCAGACTCTTGGACTGTTTTTTCATGCTGCATTGAAAAATGAAGGCATTTCATACAGCAGTATTCCTAGTCTGTATTTCACACGTGATATATTGGATGATGGTAGACCAGTTTGGTCCTTTCTTTCTGGTGCTGGCTGTTCTCGGATTAACCACAAGATAAAACAGTATAGACTAATATTTTTCTACATTTACAGGTTTGTTTCAGCAGGTATTGTATGATATTGTATTCTGTTTTTTTAAATGTATATTGCATTGCACTTTGTATTGTACACTGTTGTACATAGTGTACTGTGCTGTTGAATTTAGACTATTTGCAGATGACACCTTGATTCAAAAGTGGCATCTATATTTACTTGAAAACAACTTATCGTATTACAGCTTATTGAATTGGTGTTTATCAACATTTCTACATCATACAAAAAGTTACAATAAAATAAATTTACATACAACAGAGTCGACAATGAAATGTTGAATGGGAATTTGGGAAATGCGTAAAGCGTAAAGTGTAAAAACTAGCATTTCACAGAACATATAGAAATGATATAATCTTGTGCAATTAGTGCACTGATGTTATTAATGGGATCATATATTTTAATTGTGACAAGCAAATGCAGATTCCTACATCATAGCAAATATCAACCACAGGCATTTCACGAACATCCTGTCTACATTCAACGTGTTCGCCTTTTGGTGAACAGGAATAAGTCTTTGCGATAGCATTCATAAATTTTCCTTCAGTCATCAGCTTTGTTATGCTGCCATGTCAGTGTTGAATTGTTTTTCTGTAAGGTGGAATTATGTTTTGTGTCTAGGTTCTATTAAAACGTGACTTAGTTCTTTCATAATAGTGACCATTCTTTGAGAGTGGTCAAATGTTTTCTCCACATACACAGTAGAACTTGTGTAATATCAGTTGTGTTGTTATCTTTTCTTCCCAGCTCTACGATCCAGAGAAAGGGGTGGTTTTGAAGAGATCTGGCTTCTGCTTCATTCGAAGCATTGCTGTCGCCGATGGCATGCTCAGAAGTGAAATTTTCACATCAAGGTTTGTACTGCGTTTTGAGATGTGAAATGTTCACTTCACAATTTGTACTGCAGTTTGAGAAGTGATGTTTTCACATCGAGGATACAGACTTTTGAGAGGTCACATGTTCACTTTGGGTTTGTACTGCAATTTGACAAGTGATAGTTCCAAGTTGTGGTTTATACAACTATCTTTTTTTGTTAACAAGTATACCTTGTGAACACTACATGTCAAAAGTTTCAAGGAAAAGTCAGTGAAACAGCTTTTCCTAAAGTCTCGGTGGGAAGTGACAGGGAATTTTACCTTCCTGGATATGGGCATGTATATGTTTTGTCAGAAGTAAAATCCATTCCCATGGCTATCACATTATTCAGGAATTTACGTTTTCTACTAAAGCTCATTAGATCTTGTTCAAAATGTCATTTTATATTTATATTTTATCCTTCATTTGAGATTAAAAAAAAGTGTTGATGTGACATTTGTAGGGTGTATTCAAAGGCAGTAGGGGAGGTAGGAAACTAGTAAAACATAGTTGTAATTTTAGTCAGAAAAAATCTTTCATTTGAGGTTAAAAAGGGTGGACATGACATGTGTAGGGTATATTCAAAGACTCTACCTGAGCTGAGAAACCGTAGCAAAACATAGTTGTAATTTTAGCTGGAAAAAAAAAAAAAAAATTGTTAGAGAAACATTGGGGAATTTTAAAGTTATTTCCCTGTGTGAACCCTGTTTATGGAGATGTTATTCTCTGCAGACGGTTCACAGTGCAGCCAGGAGAGGACGAGGAATCAAGTGCTTCGGAACCAGAGCCGATTGATGACTCGGCACAGATGGTGAGGACAAAGTAGTCGCTGGAAAATGTTACTAAAATGTTGAAACTTCAGAATGTTTATTTTGACGCTCTTGACATAATGTTTCTATTAAAATGTGTATTGCCTTTTTCAAAGAAACAAGTTGCACTGGATTGTTTGTAAATACATATAAAGATAAAGTGATGTTCGTTTTGTTTACAAAAAAGTTATATAAACAATGTGTTTACCAGATTTTGTTTACAAACAATTTGTTTACAAATAATTTGTTTACAAACAATTTTTTTACACTTGGTTTGTTTAAATGCAAAACATACATTTGCTTTTGCAGATGTAAACAAACAAGTTATTTACAGACAACTTGTTTGCCTATCAAAAAGATACTTTGGCTGGAATCACAAGCTATTGTATAGTAATGTATAACATTTTCAAAGCTTACTGGTCATATTTATTCTAATTTTGACCAATTATTAAATAAATGTCAAACACTACAATGCCATGCCCTGGGATGAAATGGACTAACCAGCATAATTGTGTCATATTACAACTACCGGTATTATTATGCAACAAAGACTCATCCATTATAGAGTGAGGATTAAAATACACCCCTCCGTTATCCCTAAACAAGGCTTTTTGAAGTATAGCTATATAAGTGAAAATATATATTAAAACCCCACAGAAAAGTTACATGTTTCATCAATGTTTTTTCCACCAGGAGACAGCGCGACTGTGGTGGACCTGTGTGCCAACCATCAAGGCCTGCTTCACTGACCCGGGGGTCATGGAACTATTCTGGGAACCACCCTCCAACGACGCCCGCCCCATCATCAGGGGGTATCAGGTGGGTTACTCTTTCATCTGTCGTTGTTCCCTTCAATCATTTTACTTTGCATGTTGATATTATTCTGCGTCAATCATTGCTTTCGTGCGAGACCATAAAGTTTGTTCAAAAATATTTATATGAATTATAAGGAAATATTTCTTTCCAAATCTACATTTTAACCATTTCAGTACAACAGGCCGGTTTTCCAGCCGCACTGTCTGTGACGCTTCGGTACGACAGGCCGGTTTTTCGGCATTGATGATGTCTGCTATTCAAATCATTTTTATTCATAATAATCCACTACGTGGAGCCACTTGTCTGTACAGTTGTCAAGGCGAATAAATTAGCTATTCAGCAGTGGTCATCCTTTACTATCGCTCAATAATAGTTTACAGTGTTTTTCACGGTTTTTGATGATGGATTATCAAAATCTGCGGTGGCCACAATGGCGGACGGCATTACTTCAACTAGTGATTTACCACCGTATGTTTTGGATAGATTATTTGATAGTTTTATTGAAGAATCTTTGTCGGATGTTAATGATCGACATAATAACGATGTCGGTGAACTTACTATGCAACTGAGTTCAGCAACTGCAAAAACGTTGAAATCTTGGCAGCCATCTTGGATTGTTGGTTACCATGACGACGGAATGTAAAATGATATGGCTCATTTTATTTGCTGATTATCATACTTTCCGAAAATATATAACATTCCTATTCATAAAATGCATTTTTGTTGCTCAAATCTTGACTTGAAGTGAGGTAGTCCATTCTCTTGCATAATCACTGGTAATCCAGTATTTAGTGGTCACAGCTGGTCAGGGCTGTAGTACTGAAATGATTAAGTTTCTTTTTATACTATTTCAACATATTTTATTCATTGATGTATGCACTGTATAAATGATGTAAATGGGTTCATTTGAAAAATATTAATTCTATTAAAAATTTGTATCAAAGTACATGTGCATTATTACATAAGGATCTTTAATAACGTTTCCATAAGGCCATGCAGCATGGTGTGCACCCTTTGTTTTTAAATTTTATATAGGTGCAATGATGACTGACAACATTTTTGATTGCACCCCTGTAGATTTTCCTGAATGGGGTCACGTATTGTGAGATGTTCCCCCCACTCCACAACAGTGTCAATGTGGCGGGAATGGCGGGAGGTCACGTCTACGAGGTCATTCTCGAGGTCTACCCCGTCGATGCCATGTTTCTTCCTCATCGCTCCAACAAACTGGTAGGTCAACCATTTTGTATATTCTGGTGGAAGCAAAATTGTGTGTCCTAATGTTTTATGCCATTTTGACAAAAACCTGAGAAAATCTTTCCACAATATATAGTCATTCAACATTTCTAATACATCTACGTTCAATACTGTGGAAACAAACTGTTAGAAAAGTCATTTTGAGGGAAGTACTTTCGAAAATAGACCAGCGGAATCCAAATCTCGTAAAAAAACATGCATCCTATCTGTGCTGTGTAAATCACTCTATCAGATTGTGTATTAAAATAGGCTAAGAGCGTTAAGAATGCGACATTTCAGTGACACAGTTTTTGACAGGTCGTGAATATATTCCTCTTGATCCATGGCAGGTTGGAGGTGACTTAACTTAATAATTATTATGTTCAGCTGTCTCAATGACTTGTGTCCATCTCTCGCGATCTTCTGTCATTATCTCTCACTCATGGCCGTTCATTCCTGCCCTTTCAAGATCTCTCTTAAAGGGAGGCAGTCTGTTATACTCTACCCAGAATTAGCCAGCATAGTAATTTGTAACAGGAAGTCTGTTGTGTTGAACGTGGGAAAGTTGAACATCAAAGGGTATACCAGTTAACTCAGCCCGACTCGGCCGTATTGCCAGTAAAGCTTGTTTTGAAACTGGATGTTTTGTTTACTATTTGAACATTCATTTTGTGCTTGTCTCATTTAAAATGTTGCCGTTAAAGCTTGTTTTGAAACTGAATGTTTTGTTTACTATTTGAACATGCTCCAGGGTTGTATCTACTAATTGCAAACATTATTACGGATTTACTAAACACACTTTGCCAGGCAGAATATCTTCAACATTATTATCATAGTATTAAAAACCCTGTATTAATTTCTTAATTAAAAACTAGGAACAGACTGTCTCCTTTTAGCATTATTGCTCTACACTTGGTTTCAAGTAATGAGTATTACAGTAAATTTTGACAAACATTACAATTTAGAATTGATAAATTTTCTTTATATGATCGTATATATATATATATATCATAAATTTTGTGGGTCAGGCTGGTACTGGGGCCGAGTCGACAAGCACACCACAAACTTAAGCAAGACGTGCTGTGCTCGGACCTCAGAGTGACGGGGCCAGATTGCGATCATGTAATGACACCAAGACGCCAAGAGAGGTGGCAGAAGACCGCACGGGATGGCAGAACCTTTGAGGGGACTGATTGCAACACTACTATGTCCCCCAGACTATTTACAAAACACTGCATCATCATCGACCATCTTTATTGTGAACTCCAATCTTTTAAGAATTCTTTGACATTGTAACCATGTCTCTGTGTCTGTAGGTGATGAAGTGCCCCAAGACCAACAGTACAGGTGGCCCAGTGATCTCTCTGGAGACGACAGACAAGGCTGATGACATGGCCATCGTATGGATGTCCATCACCTCCTCTGACTCCCCCATCACTGGCTACAGGGTCTACCTCAACGGCACCATGTGTGGCAACCAGGTGAGTCTCGGGGGTCATGCCAAAAGTCGGGAAAAATTTAATGTGGGGGATCATCTCAAAAATATGTCGAAGACAGAAATATGTTGGCAAGAACCGTCCCAAAAGTTGGAAAATAGCCTTAAATGTGAGGGATCATCCCATCCTAATGGTGAGAGAATAAACATGATGTGAGAGACCATCCCAAAAGTTGATAGAAGAACAAATGTGAGGGATCATCCCCAAAATCAGAAGGGAAAATATGAAATGTAAGGGACAATGCCAAATGTCTAAAGGACCTCACCAGAAGTGTGAGAACATTTTTAGAGTTTGGAGACCATATCAAACTTGTGATGTCAAATAATGAACAAGTTTTGCAGTTGTGACATTTGCAGATGATTTAATCTTTAATGTTAATTCGACTTCAGTGACAGACAGAATATGTGGGTAAACACACCAGCATATTTGTGAAGTTAAATGTGTTATTTTAGAACGAAAAAGACCACGCACCCTAAAATTTGCGATTATTACGCTTGTGGTATTTCATGACACGGGTGACGTCAATACACCTTCTTGTGGTCAATGTTTTCAGGTTGTGCCGGACGAAGGGAATGACCGGTGTAAGGTGGTCATCGAGGGATGTCAGCTGAACTTTTTGTACCGAGTACAAGTGTCGGCCATGCCAGAAGGTTTGTGCATCTTAAAAAGTAGTTCAAAGAAAAGTACTGTTCGGGATTAACCACTCGAAACATATGGTAGAGTATTAACCCTTTAGACCTGATAACTTTTCAATGAAGTGCACTCCGATTCCCCAGATTGTTCATACACATTCGGAAAGATATGTTTTTAAACGGTGCTAATACTAAAACTGTCAGGATAATGCTGTAGTTGTGAGTAGGTGCGGTCTAAAAGGTTAATAGAGAACATTTCTAGAGATTCTTGTACGAGCTCCGATTGCTGAGGATATGTCAGGAGTCTGCTTAAGCGCATTTGTTCATAGTTCAAACTTATTAAAACTTTATATTTGAGTGTTGCGGACTAGTTTGGTGTTAATTTCTGATGTTTTGTGACCCCCCCCACAGACGGCAGGAGTCCGAAGTTGTCTAATGAGTTGGAAGTATCGCTGCCCCTTGAGACAGCCTACATCAAGTTGCCGCCCAGCGAACTTCGGCTGAATGACGGCGACCTCTACAGGGAGTACATGGAAGTACGTGAGGGCTCGGGATACGTGCCGTGCATGGATCAAGGTAATTATTGCCATAAATAGATATAAATATATAGGTATAAACTGGAGGGTCCTAAAAAAATGGTTCGTGCATGGTTAGACAAAATAATGAAATTAATCACAAACATGTTTGTCGTATATATTCATGGGTTAGTGATTATCTTTGAGATCTTCAGCACTGTTAGTCAAGTAAGTATTATATAAATCTCATGTTTATTTTTCTTTTCATAATGGGTGTTTTACCAAGGCAGGGTCTGGTTAAATTATATTTAAATATTGTTACAAAAAAGTACAGTTTTGAATTACGGTCAAAACTTGTGGCTTGGGCATGCACTGTAAAAATATGTTTATGCAATAAATTTCATGAGATCTTTACAACAATTACATGAATCAGTTATCATATTTTGTTGTGTAATTAATTGCTATTATTATAACACACATATAATATGATTACGAATAAGCAATATTTATTGTTGCGCATATATTACTTGTTAATTTCTACCCTCTCATAACTTTGTTCACCCTATTCATTCCTGCCCCCCAGGCCCGGTTACGTCAGTTGCGGTGCAACAACCCAAGTACCCTGTTGCCCCCATGGATGTTGTCGACCAGTCAGGTAAGTTATATGACCCCAAAATTATGGTAATATATAATCAGTGATTATATTCATTTGTGTGATTCTCAGAAGCAGTTTTAATGTTGGGTAATGTAGTTGCTGCTGACATATCGTGACATTTTAGAATGCTGGAGGGATGTTATGCACATTGTGTATATATACACTCACTCACAAACAAACGCACACACACACACACACAACACACACACACGCGCACTCACAACACACACACACTCACAAACAAATACACACACACACACTCACTCACTCACTCACTCACAAACAAATACACGCACACGCACACTCACACACACACACACACTCACACACACTCACACATACATATTATGTTTATATTAGAAGTTGTTTTCATTTATATATATAGTTTTATTGATCACATCGTACTTTGACTGGATGAATCTTTTGTCTCTTGGAATGTGAAATTTAACCTCGGAGGAAGTATGTCATCTCACTAGACATTTCGGTCAAATGCCTTGATATCATGTGACTTGCCCATAGTTTCCTCCAATGAATGCCAAATGATTCGGCAGAAATTTCTGAAGAGATGACATTAAATTTCCTGAGAAATAAAGCAATGTCAAATTTTATGACAAGAGTAAAACTATTATATTTATTTATCTTGCACAAAGGCATTTTGGTGACTATTTCAAAGGTTTGTTCTTGAAAGTGTTCTGGCCATTGCAGTTACAAAAGTTGGTATCATATATAGTTTTAAATTTTACAGTAAACTGATAGGTTTGTAGTTTTGCTCTTTCTTTCGAGATGACTAGAATGAAATGTTTTTGGTGTATTGATGTACAGCCATAGTTACACCTTTGAGGAAACCATCGCCCAAGTCAAAGGTCACTGGAACGGGTAAAATTATCATTTAATAACTAGATGTGATCCGGAGTTTGTTCTAATCTGTCTAATCTAGTCTGAAATCAAAATGAATAACAATTTCCCTGCAGCAGATTGCATGTGTTTTTCCTACAAAACTTGTCTCAACTCTCAGTAATATCTTTTGCTATGCATGAAATCTCTGACTATATCTATCACACTTTTCTAAATCTATCCAGTGCTTTAGAAGCAATTTTATCTATCAGTCTTCATACTTTCTGTAGGGTATTAGAAGTTGAATTTTTGTGCGGGTTTAAGTAGGTCTGTAGCTTTCAAAGTCAACACCTGACATCAGATTATTTGATCCATATTTTAAATAATCGGTATACAAAGTAAATATCATTACACATACACCAAATATATCTGTCCACTTTGTAAAGCTGACTAATTAGGAATAAGTAATGATTAATGACATTGTTGTAAATTTGGTGTAACCCACGGATTGGCATAGAACTATAATATTGTCTTAGTATTCAATATTGGATAGTGTTGCTATGATATGATAACATTTCAGAATTTTTTCAAAAGGGTGTTTAATAATCAAAGCCACATAAAGGGTGATGTCGAACTACTGATGGATGACACTATGTGAAATTTATGTTTTGTGCCCTCAAACCCACCCTTCCAAGACTTGAAACTTTGAGTTACATCAACATGTGAACAAATCATCATCCCTCATTCTGTAACTATCACACGCACTGTTCAAATTCAGCTTCCATAACTAAGAAGAAAACATGCATTTGAACTGTATGTGGTCGGAAAATTTACAATGTTTTTTTGTAAAATTACATCAACGAACAACAGTAAATAAAACAGTTCGAACCTCTCCCCATGAAAACGTGTAATTATGAACATCAATGTTTGAGTGATCCCAAGTTATGGTTAAAACAAGAATTAGTAACTGTCTACCTGAGGGATAGGTGGCAGGTAATGTATGTAAACATTTTGGAATCTTTGTGAGCCAAACATGCATTGACCACATGGAATATATGGGCTTGTCTCATTTGAAAATCTGCATGGGTATAAACACATTGTATTGATGTAGTGAACTTATTTCTAATATCAGCTGAAATTCCATCTATTGTGTTGCGTTTACAATTAGTTAGTGTAGTTAGATAACATATATCCATCCCTTGTGTGAATTCTAATGATAACAACTAACATTAAAACATGAGACATTCAGCATAGATCCTTGGACGGATCATCGAGAGTAACAAAACTTTGGAATGGGACAGAGTCAAAGTTGATTCATCAGAAAACATTTAGGTCAAATATATGTTCACCTCATTCACCTCCATAGCTGAACTCATGGAAGATGAGAGATATGTGAAGGAAGAGGCCATCTTTGAAGAGGGGCATGCTGGGAGTTCCACACCCACCACAGAACAAGGTAAATCCAACATTCTTTTGCGTAGTATCTAGCAACAGAGACAAAAAATGGTTGCTTGTTTTCTGGTATAACGTATACTGATGGTCAGAGATATTTTACTTATGGGGTCATTTTCAAAATCCCATATATGCTTTTGTTCACTCTGCATGCCCAGTTCACAAACCTGTATAAATTAACCTTAAAAAAAGGGCATTAACTATCAATACACTGGCATTGCATACAAGAATGAAGCATTAATTCTGCGTCATTAGTGGCCTAGAAATGGTTTAATTCTTGTAAACTACTGATGTTGAAAAAATTAATAAATGTTCCATTGTATTAATAATAATTTATAATACAATAGTTATGTATGTACTGTATATGAAATAATACATTTCCTGTAAGGTGACAATGAATCAATGTTCACTGAATTTCGAACAGAGGAACAAAAAGTTAAGATAGAATATCACGTTGTTTGTTTTTGCAGCAACCTTGAAAGAGGAGACAGCAATGGAAGAGGTGCATGCTGGGAGTTCAGCACGCAGCACGGAACAAGGTACACCTAACACAGCGCGACTGGCACCCCCTGACAGCGGCCGTAGCATCTTCCCAGACGAGCTAGAGGGGGAAGCATCTGAGGGGGAGGAAAGCGAGGGGGAGGGAGAGGGGGATCTGGGTCTAGAAAATAACCTCAGTGCCGACTACAGCATGAAACGGGGTCACGATCCGCAGTTTGTAGGTAACCTACCCCCGATCAGTGAGGCCGACAGCGTGGCAGAGTCACAGCAGTCGCACGGTGCTCTCCACCTCCCCATACCGCCGAGCATTATTAAGATCACGCCCCCCGAATACCCCCTCTCAAGCTCCCAGAATGCATCACCACCCCAATCGGACCAGCGGCTGCCTTGCGCCAAGACCCCCGCCAGCGCGCATTTTTCAGCACCCTCACTGGGCATGTCGCAGCCGCCGACCTCCACACTGAGGTCAAAGGTCACCCAGTGGATGGCCGCTGCCAACAGCTTGTCACCGCCAGGCACTGGCACCTCCCAGTGGAGCGAGCTTGCAAATCAGTTGCTAGGCAACCAGCAGCACCGCTACGCATCTGACGGTGTCATGCAGACACCGCCCCAATCTATCCACCAGATGGCGCTAGTGCTCCAGTCGGAGTACGATGTCACACGCCCGGTTAGCTACACTGCAAAGCATGTTCCACAGGTGGCGCCACCTGAGTTTCAGCAGCGTAAGCCGAGCAGAGAACATGCGGTGGACGAATCGCCAGCGTTTATCGATGCCACTCTAGGTAAAGACTTGCTCTGCCACGAAATCTGCACAGCACGGCCGGAGTCGTTTCACGCATGCCGCATGATGGGCTGTTTCAGTCACGTATTCCACCTTTTCGTTCTTATTTCGTTTTCACCACAAATTTGGAAACAAAGTTTTTTGATGACCAGCATGATACACGTGTCTTATGAGCGTGTGACTGAAACTGTGGTTCGCGTGACTGTAATTCCTCGACGTCTTTGTCAAATCTACATGTATAAAACTGTCGTTTGTGGGTATATTCGTGTGATTCAGTATTGCTTGTTGTTGCCGGTATCTGTCTTAGAGTTATTCTAGACATTTATCCCTTCCTGGTTTATTTTTCTGTTTCTCCACCTCAATTTGTTTTATTGATTATTTTCTTGGTTGTGAGACGAAAACATATTGGTGTTTATGTTGTTATATTTTCCATGTCTTTCACGAATCTGTTTCAAACAGACGCCTAACGATTGTAACTAGGGAACAATTAATCTGCCGAGCTACAAACTTTATGGATGTGTCAATGTCTTCAGTCTTTTCTTTTTGTTTGTATGTACTTAGCATTGTTGTGTGTTTTTTATTAATTGATTTACAGATCTGCTTGCTCTAAAAATAATTAATACTAAATTTGTTTTGGCAGACACAATTTCATCAATTTATATAGTCTTTATTTATCCCAAGAATGTAATAAAATATGTATAATAAGGATATTATGTGATGTCAAAATTAACCAACTGCAGTCAATTCTAATCTTAGTAGTTATTTTATTATCCCATAATTTTTTTGGGCTAAATCAATAGGATCTGGTTATATGAAAAATTGTAAGAGAAATTGTAAATTATGTATAAATTCATTACATCGTAATATAATAATAATAGTTTAGTATTTCAGGCAAAGACTAGAAAACTTGGTGAAAGATGCATTTAAATACAAACTTAACTTTCCTCTACCGTGACCAGTTCTGTAAGCAGGAAACAATAATGCAAATTTTCGTTAAAATCTTACAGGTATCAGCTGTAGATGATTTTTCTTTTCTTTTTATCTCTACTGGCTTACCCATTTGTGGGAATCTATCCGTAAATCAATTAATAGGCGTAATCTGTGTCATGATGTATTAGCTATTCCAGTCTTGTTCTCTTTTATTTATTAGTAAGAAAATTGTTTCATTCCGAACTGTTAGATATTGTCTTCTGTTCCATAGAATTATTAGATCTTTCCGTGATTTATTTACACTTTTTGTTCCAATCTTGACAGCATGGTGAGAATGCTGCTTGTTTGATTTATGTGCTATTGAAATATCTAGTAACTTCAGACAACAGCAGCTGACGTAAAACCTTCGACAAACTATCTTGTTTCCTTTGCAATTCTTTTAGCAAACCTTCTTTTAGTACACCATAACTATCATAATTAAACGATGGTTTTGTTACCCCTTTTTCCTTTCATTAGCATTTTATCTATCCCTACAAGTCACAGTTGTGAATTCTTCTCTATGTTCCTTGTCTCTCCTGAAGGTCAAAGACCAATGCCAGACGCCTACGTATTGTTTCTGTGTTACCCCACTGTGTTTTTTCTACAAATCTTCGTATGCCTCTCGCAAACAATGATTTCACCCCTTGTGTTGCGCCTCTTGGGATCATAGGACCCTGGCAGAACAAGATGAAACAAGCTGCTAGCTCCTCCATGGCGACAAGTCGGATGTCCCAACTAATGACGTCTCACCAACAAAAACCATCTGATGACCCTAACGTGCCCTTTAATGGGGTAGAGGTCGAAGTTCAGGATGATGTCATCACAGAGGGTGAACAGCCCCACCCCCCTGCGGGGAAGGCCGGTATGTAGTAGTGGCATGCGACGCATAAACTCACGGAGAAAGCATGTGATCAGTGAATGCCACCATGTCACATTCTGCACGTATGCTGGGGCATTTGCACATGTATGCTGGGGCATTTGCATGGGACGTCTCTCATATTTCTGTCACCTGTTGGAATCAGAAATCGGAGTCAGATATCAGAGTCGGATATCGGAGTCAGATATCAGTGTCAGACATTGATGTTATTTGCTACAGGACATGCAGAATCACACATATTTTTCACAGATGCACTGCGATATTAGAAAAATCATCAAATGGAAGATAACGTCACAAATGATTGCATATACACTGGTGCAGTGGCCACTCTCCTGCGGGGAAGCTGGACGAGGAGCAGCATGTGGCACACAAGCTCGAAGCATGCGATTAGCGAATGCGTCGATGTCATATTGTGCACGTATATGGATTTGCATGTGATGTCGTCACATATTTGTGTCACATATAGGTGGGATTCGGTGTCACTTGCGATATGGCATGCAAAATGACGCATAAATTTCACAGCTGCACACCTCACCTGTCTGGTGATGGTGACATTTTTTATACAAAAGTTTGTCCATTTTATTTGGTCTCTTGTTGCGTTCAGGCTCTGTGCACAGCTGAACCCTGTCCATTTCATGATGTCTACCAAATTGTGTGGTCCAGGGTTGTTTTGGAGATGCCTGTTAAACATTTGGAGGGTCTACTGCCTACTCACTGGGACACCCTGACAGATGTGTCAGTGTGCGCCGAAAGTGTGCAACAAAAGTGGGCCGAAAGTGTGCACAGTAAGTTTGCATGAAAGCATGCACAATTTATGTGAACAGAAAGTGTGCGCAGATTGTGTGCATGTAGAATGTGTGCATAAAATGCAAAGCATATTGATTGTTTGTAATGCAAAACTTCTTGTCGTGTTGTACATAGAAAGTGTATTATTTTGTGAATGAAGAGAAAATTTGACATTCATCAGCATTATTCAGCACTGGTCTGTTGTACTATGAAGAAGAATGAAGCTTTAGCATATATGTCAGCATTGAGTAGTTTATGTTTCAGACCAGAGACCAGTTGTCAATGGTGTGAGTCAGCTTTACTAGTTGTTTAAAACAGCCATCTCAGTTCAGTTTTTCAGTCATTTTATTTCAGATTTCAAAAATCAAACCTATCTATTGTGTCCACTATGATGTGTTAGCTTTACTGTGCAGAGTTGTCATTTAATTTTGAAGAAATCATTGGTCAAACTAATAAACAAATTTCAGTATGACCAAACCAAAACTCTGAAGAAACCAGTTGTCAGCACATTTGTGTGATCTAATCAAGGCTATTCACTAATGCAGTTTACTCGTCCAAACAGTCAAAGTAAATTGTTGATTTTCCCAAAAAAAATTTTTTAACTGACTATTCTCAGCTGTTCACACATTACAAATATAACAATCAACGAAACTAATTTGTGACGAGCAAAATTAATTGAGGAGGCTTCTTTTATTAGTGTTTGATGTGTCTGAAAATATTTAATGTTGCCTAGTCACTCGATGGCGCTATGTATGAAATATTTCAAATCACTTCAATTAATGGCGCTAAATGTGTAATTTTTGTACACAAAAACAATCATATTTGTGATGAATTTAATACTAATTAGCAGGGCAAGTTATGTTACTGTTTTGTCACTGTTGAGCCTGTCATGAAATAAATCACATGATCATGTCACTAATGTATGTCACTTGTAACACAAAACATGTCACTATGTCACTGTTGCATGTGCACTACACACATGATGTGTCACTATTTTCCAGTTTTTAAGAGTGACACAATTCACTTGACACATCAGTAGTTCACCAGCTGAAAATATTTTTTGAGGACTAATGTTTCAAGAATACATGTTTTGGGCACATAAATATTCATTGTATAGCATATGTCAGTTTGCTAGACATGTCAGATATATACATTATGTCACTAATATTGATGTAATTGTTATGTGCATGTTAGCTTGAAATATATGTGGGAAATGTTTTACATTTCATAACCATCTAGCATCTGACTTTCCATTGAGTCCCTAACTGTCTAGGCGTGACTATTATGCTAATACTTTGTTGTTGCTAATGTTATGTGAATACTACTCAGTTGTTTGAATCAAAATTAGAAACACACATAACAAGTATCTATGAAAATAACGATTTGTAATTTCAATGAATATTATGATAACATTGTGCAACCATACAACCATAAAAGTTGAAAAGTATGTGCAATTTATGTAAAGGAGTTATAATTGAAAATAAGTGTCATATATGTTTGAGAAGCTGAGTGTACGTAAATATGATATTGACTGGAAATTATGCTTTTCTTTGGTCAGTAGTAAAGAAGAAACGAGTATCCAAGATGGCCGTCGTGGAAGTCCATGAAGAAGCGCACCTCAGTCTAGCAGTCGGCAGCACCACCAAACAGACAGAAATGCATTCAACATCAGCTGTTCCAGTTATTGGACACCAAGATGGCCAGGTACTGTGTCGAACAGAAAGGATACAAACATTAATTATGTTGATCGTTGGTAGGTATTTACAAAATGATAGTACCAAAATGATTAAATATTTGTAGTTCAGATTTGAGAGTATTTAGTTATATTAGTGGTGACATTTTATAGGAGTACTCAACTTTGCAAAATATGTTTCTGTGACATGGATAGTCGAATGTCTTTGAATATATTCATAAACAGTTCCAGACTAATTCCTGATATATTCTGTCATCAAAGTAGTCAAATTAATACGAATCCGCTGCCATTTCATTACGTGTTCAATTTCATATTATTTGAGACAGAAACTTAACCAATCAGTGCGGAAAAATTCACAACGCGCATCTTGCTTCAGGAATCCATGTTGCCTGTTCCCTTTGTAACGGCGGAAGACTCGGGCATGAACGCTGCAATAATCACGTGGCACTTCCAACAAAGTGCGGAGCCATTGTATCGCCTCATTGTGAACGCGGTAAACGTGATCGGGATGAAATTCAAGAAGGAAGTAGCGAGTGACTTAAGGTAAGACACCCTCCCCACTTCTATTCCAGAAAGATGCGTGAAGCTTGTTAGTGTAATATTTATTTGTAACTATCGGTTTGTTTGTGAAAAGACATGATTATTTTGATTAAAATCAACAATGACAATAATTTGTGACGTGTTAAAATTTGAATTGTGATGGGACGTTTAACTTTAAGCTATTGGGTCTGCAGTTTTATTACTTTTGTGTATGTTTAGTATTAATATCTTGGTACTGCAAACCACCCTGGATATTTCAAATCCTGCTATATTTGTTGGTAAAGCAACAAAGAGGAGACAATATTGACTGTGGAGTGTGGTAGCATAGTGATCAGAGCATTGCACTCTCAATTGAGATATTCTGAGTTCAAATCTTTTTGCATCCTTTTCAAACCTTGGGCATTGATTGCATATTTTAGCATATTAGTATTTTAAAATATGTTATAAATTGATCTGCAATAACCATTGTACAGCGTCCTGAAACAATTACTTGGATGGGGCGCTGTGTGAGATACATATTATCATTATTAAGTTCGTTCACTCTACGTTGCTTCAGTTCACTCAGCTGTATGAATAAGTACCTGGTTATAAACAGTGGAGGATATTTGTGTACGGATAGTCTTCATGCATTAACTACAGCGTGGCTGAACACTTCCCAGAGAAGCCGAGATGGTGTTCAATTGAACAGTTCTGCCAGGGAGTAAAGTGGAAAGCGCTTTGAGCAGTCCCGAGGACTGGATACGTGTACCGCATGATATAAGAACTTACCTTTACTTTTAACCTTTTTACTGTAAAATTGAATGTAAGATTGTTTTGCTGCAGCTTTGAGTGCCTGCAAGATGAGGATGGGGATGCACTTCCGGCTATCCAACACGTGTGGAACATCACCGCCGGCAACCAGTGCAATGTACAGGGCCTCATCCCTGGCAACACGTACACGTACGTTGCTCATAGCAACCAGTGGCATCATTGGAAATTGCATTATTTACTAGATAGTTCCAAAGAATAAAAATCCCTAAGACCATGAAAAACCTTAAAACCATAACTAATTCTTTTGTAAATGTTGGGGAATTTGTTCGTACAAATGTGATGCCTTGTGTTTGTACATAGAAAAGTATTATTAGTATTTATTTGTAATGTGCAATATGTATGGGTTAAAAACCTGCAGAAAGCACCCTCTGGCATTCTCTGCATGTATATATTCCTTAATCTCCTTCCCATTGTCACATTTCAGTCTCTAAGTCTTCTGCCAACTTTACTAATTTTCTGTGGCTGCATCTGCAGTTTCTTCATCTCTCCCCACTACCCCTCCATCTTAATGTTCTGTTCCCTTCTACCATCCAATTCTGTTTTCCATGCGCTGTGTCTTTCTCTCTGCCTGCAATGTTTGAGTGAGTCCTTTCAGCTCCTGTCACTACTTGTTGTTTCTTTCACCACGCGGCGTGACATCTACACATTGAAGTATAGTGTTGGCATAGCCAATGTAGCAACACAGCTGACAGAGAAATCAGATAACACCCTATCAACCCTCGATGTTACGCCCTTTCTTAACCATCTCAATTTAGACAAATTTAGGCATGTTTCGCATCCGAATTGTTAACTTTCATTGACGTTTTGGTCTGAGCTTAGTAATTTTAAATAAATAAATGGTGACAATCCCTTTCACCAAACCTTTTATCCCAGTTACAGGGAATTGTCACGTGGTGTGCTCCATTGCAGTATCTACGTGGTTGCTACCTATGCCCTGAAGAATGCCCAACAGCCTTACGAGATACAGGCGAAGTCAGCTCCAGTGAAGATCACGACCCTCGGACCACCGGCGCCCCCTACACTGAAGACTGTCAGCCTCGACTTGTATCAGGTAAGGCATCAGTTTGTGTAAGTCTTACATGGATGAGGTGTCAAGACATCCTCTCGAGCCAGGGGTGTGGTCATACTATACTGTGTCTGAAATATATTAGTGTACAGAAGTTCGCTGATTCCACTTGCTGTCTTTTTCTGTCTTCAATCAGGTATGTGCCCATTGAGTCCATTAGCGATTACATGACATCCGGTAGCGTATCCTAGCAACGGCCTTTGGTGGGCTATACAGATGTCACTATCCATCAAAATACTGCTGCATCGTTTCGGTTCCATGGTAAACAATACACAGCATTCGATTGTGTATAGCCAAGATGGCAGATCACCTTGACGACCGGACACCAAATAAGGGCAATGACGTATGACCAATGAACTCAATTGTCAAAGAGCAATTCCAGGATGTCCATATCATTACCTGTTTGACTGTCCCCACGAGCCGGCAGTGCTATTACAATTGGCCGGAAAGCAAAATGTGTATACCTGAAAGATCATGATTGTTTGGACTGACTGTAGGAATGAAATGAAGAAGTGAAGATAATTTCTTTACTGATCACATATTTCAGCCACACATTTACAAACACATTTAATAAAAATGGTGGTTACAACTGCTCACAGGATACTAGTTATTTGTTTCTGTGCAACTGAAACAGTACCACTGTAATGTTAAACCTGTGTCTCAGGTGTGCCTCGGCTGGGAGCTAGGCGAAGTTCACAAGAACGTCAGCGTGGCTGGTTTCCGCGTTCTTGTCAATGGAGAACAGCTTGGCCACCTACTGGACAAAAGCACACGCCGAACGACCATCGACAAACTAAAGCCAGGTTGGTGTGTGTGTGCGTGTGCGTGTGCGTGTGCGTGTGCGTGTGCGAGTGCGTGTGTGTGTGTATTCAGGAAATAAAGGTGATTTATGGCAGCATTTATAACTTTTTTGTGGAATTCAGTCTGAAAAGTGTCTTGCCTTGTCGCAATACTGTGATTCACTAACTCACTGACTTTATGGCAGCCATCTGAAATCTCCTTTTTATTCATTGCTTACTTCTTTTAGAAAACCTATCCTGCTGCAATCATATAGTTCTGATTTTGTGTTCCTAAATTTAATATTAACATTGGAATCAGGATTTTTCTATGGCTGCACCATCTGGAATATGCTTCCTCTTAGTGTTAGAGCATTTCAAAATATTACACAATCTTGCCTCATTTAAAAACTTACCTTTATAACCTTGCTTATCTGTAGCGTATCTATCCAACTGTTGACAATTTTAATACTTCTTTCCAGTGTTGAGACAGACCAACCATTTTATCTTGATGTACAGTGTGTACCTCTGAGCTTGGTCTCCAAGGATTTAGGCACAAGAGAAGTTACCTTACTATGGTCTAACGTGAATCGAACCCTTTCAGGCCAAAGTATGAAGGTGGCGGTTGTCGTGGCAACAGACAATGCGGTGGGTGACAGCGAGCCGTCGAACGTGATCAACGTGACATGTCCCGCCTCACCACCTGCACCTCACATATCCCAGCAGCCCTCATTCAAGAAAGGAACCATCATCGTAGCATGGGATCGCCCTGCGGGGATGGAGCATGCTCCGTACGGAGAAGACATCATCTACTATAGGTATGAAGAACTGCTGAAATATATCTTATTTTATATCATATTTATACATATTTTTTTATATTTCTTTGAAATGTTTATAACTATTGTATATATATTGTTTTTTATCTGAAATAATTGTTTGTATATCAGGGGGGTGTAATATCATATAAAGTTATTAATTGGATCTTCTTTTTCAAAGGCTTGAAAAGTTCTTAAAATAAGAATTTTCATTTAACAAAATGGTCCTAAGGAGATCTTAAATTTCATGTACAAAAAGTCCTATATTTTTTAAGTGATGGTCGTGCTCCCTCCACCCCCCACACCCTCCTGGAACCAGAACGGAAGACATGAAGTGCCTCCACCTGATAAACAAATAAATAAATGCATAACATTTTTGTCATCGAGATGTATTTTGATCAGGGTCTACCTGGACAATGCGATGCACGGAGAAGTGAAGGCCAGTTCAGCCTGCAACCGGAATGGCTACCAGTACTGCTTGACCGGGATCACACCTGGACAGACACGTGACATCTATGTCAAGGTACACCTGTCCGCTTCTTAGGAATTCAGGAAAGGTTATTTTATTAATGATCACCAGGACAGCTTGGTGATATGGCTACCCTTTGGAAGCACATTTGTCAAAATACACAGGGGCATCGATGTCCCAATTTTGTTAGAGTTTTTTTACTATGCAATTACAAGTTTTTTTTTTCATGTGACCCAACATTGTTATCCCCAATGAGAGCAGTGTTGCCGCAGAAAATAATTTAATCTTTTTTAATCGTTAGATCAGGTAACTTGCGAAAGTGTGAACAGCGTTTTATTACAATATATTGAACAAGCAACATTTGCCCTTTTTGTTAGATTTTTACGGCAAATAATCTAATCGATACTAAGGAAACTAAATAAAAAATGTCTACAAACAAGGTGTCATGTTGTCATGGATGCAATAACAGGCTGCGAAATAAGGCCGGTCCGATCGTCCCGGACGAGTAGTTCCAGTGATCCGTCTAGTCCATGTTTATGGTGGAGCAGCCCCATTGGACTAGCTGTGATTATGTGAATTAATTTACGCTGTGTATATATGTGCTAGTTGGGTGTTGTGATGGAACAAAATAAGACAATAAGGTAGCATTTTATCACTCGCAATTAAATATTCTGTACGACCATTGAATTGGAAATTTGCTGAACACGGTGAATGTAAATGGCTTCGGGAAAGGAACCGCTAATGAAAAGTATAGGCCAAATGATGCAACTTAGTCCGACAATGTCGGTCCTTCGTCGCCATCAGGCTTCAAATTCTGCTGGCATCGCCTTGTCCACCACTGCTGTTTGCTGCCCCCTGATTAAACTAGTCATTTCTTCTGATGACTTGGCAATTGCAACTACGAAATCACATGTATTTGTTTCTATTAATGACATATTTAGTTGAACATTTAATTGAAATGAGAAACGGCTTGTTTTCTTTATGAAATAAAAGCCACTTTTACTATGTGCCATAACTGTCACATACATGCTACAACAGTATGATTGATGGCACCTGGCACATTTATTTTTAAGGACTAGTAAAACAATACCAGGACTAGTTGTTTCTTAGTTAGTTAGTCCGACAGACTACCTGTCAGCTAAAACCAGCGGGCACCCTGCAATATAACACTGTACATTCGATTTTTAACACAATTACTCTGAAACGAGTTGATCAAAATAAGTAAGCACCTTTAAATGCCCAATGCCCATCTGTTCACTGCAGGCGTTTGCTGGTCAGCGCAAGGTTGACCCTACAGCTGACCACGTCTTCTGTCTGAGTGAGAGCGAGGAGTCGATGACTGTTCCCATGATGTGTCCCGCTCCTCCCCAATCACCCCACCTCCGCATCGAGGGGATGCACTCAGAAGGCATTGACCTCACCTGGGAGATGCCGCAACAGTATGGAGACGCTGTCGTCTCGGTCAGTTCTGCTTTCTTCTCTCGATCAAATTTTGTTCCTAGAAAGTTTTATGGTCGTTCTGGATTTTAAATGTTAAATGCATTGTCGTTAGAAGAAAAGAAGTATTTCACACCGTTTTGTTTTCCTTATATGATTTATTGAAACCTAATTATGTTGAAGATTAAGACTTTAACATAAGATATTTTAATAATAGTAATTTTATGCTATACCAATACTTCAGATTAGTCTGTTAAGAAATGAAAGGCCATGTTTAGTTTTTAATGAACGAACTCCAATTTCCTTGTTACTGGTACTTGTAGGTCAGATAACTATGAACTGTGAGCATGCATTTAGTAAAATATTGATGGAGGCGTCAAAAATAATGTTATTAGTTTATTATGTATATTTTTAAGTGTTACTGCTTTTGGAGAATTTAGTGAAACAATTTTAAAATAAAGATAACCTGAAGATGTTCATGATAATATCTCTTCTGTCTAACTTTTTTGGTAATCATGCTTTTTAATAATAATAATAGTAATTGTCATAAAAACTTTGAAATATACCCATAATTAGTTTATAAATTAGGGGGACATTAACGTTGGCCATACATAACCTACAGGGATACCAGATGCTGAAGAACGGCAAGCTGTACGGATCCATCATCCCCGCTGATGTCCACAGTCTCCATATCAAGGACGTGACCTTGGGCGAGAAGGTCGAGCTGCAGATTCTTGCCCTCACTGATCACCCTGTGGGGCGACAGGAGGCGAAGGACTCACCCAATGAGGGTGACTCGGGGATCGAGGCTTCCACTGTGCATGATGTCACTATAAACAGTGAGTACAGGTTGAACCTCACTTTTCAGTAATACAGCCACCTCAGAATTAAGGTCACACTAGGAGAGTCCCAAATAATGTCTGATTTTACTAGGTATGGCAGTGCATGCAGAATATATTAACATAACTTCATAGTGATGCCACCTGGGGAATAACTGACAAATCAATTTGTTCACTGAAAAAAGAAAATAAGTCTAAATAATGACCTTTGTATCAATTCAAATACATCACCAGTTGGTAGGTCAGAGGTCAGTGGCCAAAGAGAGTGAATTAATATAGAAAGAAGCGGGTGGACTTCAGCAGTTGTGAGGTGATGTATACAGTACTCCAAAGACTTTGGCAAAGTTAACGTGTTAATATACAGATATACATTTGTAATGAACCACAAGTCTTGGTTAGAAAACTGCACAAAGGCGCTAACAAGATAATACTAAGTTAATTTGAAAAAATAACTATATGTAATAGAAATAAACATAAGTTAAATGTCTTGACGTACTTGATTTAAATTACTGGACCAACTTGACTTTTTGCTATCCTCCTGGATGTCACACCCTCAATCTTTTATCCAGAGGACACTGCTCTGCTGTTAATAAGTTAAATCAGTCTCCCTGTATATTTAACATTGTGTTACAGTAACAAAATCAGTCTTTAAAATGAGGAGATTACAATATCACAAACAACATTTCTTTTCAGGCGGCCTCATGGAAATCTACGTTGGAGATCGCTACTCGGCGTGTAAGCCTGGTCCAAAGCTGACCATCTGCTACACTGGCCTGGTTCAGCCTCCGTCCAAGGTTTGGTGTGAACAAGTCACTGGACACTCAGCTCTTATTGTCTGGAACAAAGGTAGGCGAAAATATCTTCATAAAATGTATATCTTTCAATGCGTAGGAGCATTCTTTTGAAATTTATCCCATGCCTCAGCTTCCATGACTAGTGTTTTGGCATTTATTTGGTTGTGATTTATATATTCTGTAGCTTATATTATCATACACATGTGTTAAAATCAGTATATTAATTGTACAATATCAGTATTGTTACCTGTAGCTATCCATCATCCATCAACATCAACACCGAATCATTGGATAATGCAGATTTGTCTTGGATATAAATTGCTCCGACTGTGCCTCTGCAATTTGAGTCTTTTTAAAGATTTGTAGTACTTTAAGAAATGCCATAATTTTTGTTTCTAGAGTCGCACTAACACTGGACCTAGGGCTTTTTTCTGTTGCTGCACCAACCCTGGACTACACTCCCTCTTAGTGTTAAATAAGTTGAAAATATTACACAATTCCACCATCATCTAAAAACTTACCCTAATGACCATGCTTATCCACCGTAGCTCCTTGGCGTATCCATCCATCTGTTGACATCTTAAATACTGCTTATCGATTTTGAGACTAATCAACCCTTTCTATCTTGATGCAGCTCTGAGCTTTGTTTCCACAGATTTAGGCACAATAGATGTTACCTTATTATTACTGTAATTGGCAATGGTAAATTGTTAGTCTTAATGGTGCTGGTTTTTCCTGTTAGCTCAACGACCCCAGCCACATTACTTGGAAGCGGAGAGGTATCAGGTCACCTGGTGGCCAGGAGAGAAAGCAGAAGACGACATCAATAGTCAGTCGACAAAAGGTATGGATAGATTTTTCTAACACCATATTTTCCTTAGGGATTATTTTTTATATTTACTACTGAAATTGACAGAAATATGTAACTGCGACATGGAAAGACGATTTCCTACTTACAATGGCCTCGATACTAATGTAATTGCTTTGATTTGATTGATTTGATTGTGTTGCATTGATTGACATGTCTCATTGCATTACTTTAAAAGACAAATGTGGTTGATTTGTTTATATTGACAGTTTTTATTAAATCGTTGAAAATTTTATTATCTTTGTTTTTGTCAAATCAATTCATCAGTTACATAGTTAGCCATCTCACTAATTCTTACAACATCGAATGCTCAGAATCAATGAGACTTGACTGTCAACATGATTAGCATGCTCATATTAATATACCTCATCGTTTTGCTGTCATTATCCTATCTCATTGTGTAGTTTTGATTGACAGATGTGATTTTGTTTATTTGATTGACAGATGTCACTATTGGTTTGATTGACAGATGATCACCTGCTAATCACGGGCTTGAAGGCGAGTGTGACATACCATGTAGTGGTGGAAGCCCGCAAGATGCAGAAGTACAGCTCCATGGCTGAGGGTGAGGCCATATTTAATATCATTAGTCAGGTCCTTAGCCAGAAAGAATTTTTTGCCAGTCTTGAATTGATCAAAAATGTGCATTTTAGCACGTGAATGGCTTGCTTGGAAGCCATGCACGTCAATCACAACCATTATTGGCCAGTTTAGATTTTTTAATGACAAAGCAGTGTCATTTGAGCCGATTATTTAATTGATACTGATCCATTTGATTTGTTTCACTACCAGTTGTGCCAATGATAGTCAGTAATATGGGCCTGTAGACTTGGAACTATTAGTTAATCTGTTGGCCAGCTGGTCCCCTCTTAATTCCATCAGTCTTATCAGTTGTCTTGGCCAGTCATCATTAAAGAGGTCATTATTGCAAATTTATGTATTTTATCAGTACACAAAATTTATTGTGACATGTATTGACGATATATATTAATAAAGTAAGAAAAAATATTTTATAATAAAAACACTGTAAAGACTTCTTCCAACTGACCAAGTGACCATTTCACTCATATTCTTAAGCGCTCGTTAGTATGACTTTGCTCTTTAAAATTTATTTCGCTCCTCGACGGATTCTGTTTAATGATGGAGTTTCCTGATGGATTCATCTTAGTGAAACGACATGCATAACCAATCTCGGTCAGTATTCCATGAACTCATCGACTCCCTATCGTCCACCAGATGGCGACGCTGTTCCCGACGATGGCTTCAGCAACACCTTCATCCTGACTGCCCAGTCTGATCACCTGACACTGAAGACAGCGAAACCACCGAGTCCACCAACAAACCTTGGCGTAGTCTCCACGACCTGCGGCACTATCCAGGTGGCATGGGATGCACCCCAGGAGAACGGGGTCGAGGTCATCGGTAGGTCAACACTTTTGCCCTTGACCTACTTTCAGGTCAGTGCAGGTTTTAGCCCTGGTTGTTTCTCCCCTAGCTTTACGCATTCAGTGAGATTTAATTTTGACTTTTTAATGATTTTATTTAGGTCGTTCCGCTGTTGGTTATTTTACGGTGATTTTATTTATTAGACTAACATTTTCTATGAGTCATTCCCTGGGAATTTTTTTCACATTTCCATGAGCCACACACACTCTGATATTTTATTTTGACTGTTCCATGAGTCACGTAATTCCTAGGATTTTATTTCAACTTTAAAAATTTCATGAATCGTGCATTCTGTGACATTATAGTCTGGCTTTTGAATGAGTCATGCATTTGGCGAAGATTTATTTTAGCTTATTCATGAGTCGCGCGTTCTGTGAAATTTTAACGGAACAAAAAATAAACCTTATTAGCGTAACTGCTTGACATAATGTATGCTCACCATTGCCAGGCATCCGAGTGGACGCTGTCTCGCTGAAATCAAAGAAGAAGCGCAAACATGCATGTGTGGAAGTCCTTCCCGATAAGACAACGGCAATCGTCGATAATTTAGACGAGAAGACCGAATACCTTGTTACCATTACCACGATTACGGAAGAATACTTCGACCAGCTTCCCCACGGTCACGACCTGAAACAAAAACGCGTTCTCCCTACCTCTTCGCCCCCAAAAGAGGATATGTGGTTGCCGAGCAGCAGCGTGCTAGCAACGACGTCGGGAACGAACCCACCGACCGACTTAAAAATCGTTCGGACAAATGTCGACACGGTGATGGTTTCATGGAAGCCGCCGGTCGTTTATGGCTCAAACCGACTGCAGGGCACAATTGTTCGGTGGGCGAAAGGAAAGTTCTCACGTAACTTGAGTCGGGACAACGCCCCGATGGCGAACCACCGTAGCATCGTCGCCGACTGCAACGAAGCGACGATTGATGGACTTGTTCCAGGAATTCTCTACAAAATTGTCGTGGAAGCTGTCGTTAGCGTAAAGACGACACTCGAGTCAGGTGGAAATGTGCCGGAATATGAGAAACAGAACCGACGAACCGTGCACGTGATGTCGAAGCCGGTGTTTGTGCGGACCCGCGCACCATGTGACCCTCCTCGTCCAATCATCACCGGGTATGACTCCGAGTCGATCCAAATCTACTGGGAGAAGCCATTATTGCGACGTATCATTGGAAAGGATGAGAACGACAATCCGCGCTGCCTGAAACTGTCACTAGAGGGTTACCGGTTGGAGGTGAATGGCAAGCCGCACGTGAGATTGACTTCATCGTCGCAGAGTTGCAATTTGGTCAAGTGTAAACCTGGGAAGGTGTACTCAGTTGTGCTCATTGCGTTGACGTGCACCGAAGAGGTGAAGAAAGAACGTCGTCGCCGGGTGAGTAATTTAGGGGATTTTGTCCTAATATAAACCTAATAATAAACATAGATGCCAAAGAGGAAGTTTAGGTAACTTTAAAAAAAATATTACAAAGTCAAATTTTAAAGATCATTCAATCAAAGTAGGTTGCATTTGAAGAGGTACATGTATATACTTGCTGTGTCATAACGACAGTCAGACGCATTTACACAATGTTTTCTGTTTTCTTATAACAAAGGGAGACGTCACGAAACAAACAATCTTTTTTACTGTTGTGGATCCTCACACAGCAGTCTCAGTGCCCCCAGGCAGATCACCTTGCAAAACTAAAGATAAGCTCAACCAATAATATCACTTGCTGGGAAGTTCCGGTGGTCTTCAGTTCAGCTGCATGCTGCTTATGGAATGTTATGGAAGGAGACGTAGTTATTTGATTACAGTATCCCGCTCAGTGGCTCATGAGAATGGACAAATGGATAATTATATTGGGATTCCCGAAAGTTGAGGGTTGTGTATTGTAACTGAAGCGCGGGTCAGACGGGTGTCTGCACTGTTCTCACGGGTGATACAGTCTCGACCAGTGAAGTCAATTACGAGTTTGATTCAACTAACTTCCATACAATGCTTAGGAGAACTGCCAGGGTCACTGTACATAGTCACCACCCATAGCTTGCGCGGATGCTGTTATTATACAATGTTGATTGATCTACACTGACATCAATTGGTCCATTATCAAATTGTCCAGTGTGTCAATGTACTTTCTTGAGAAGACCAAACAATTTCATCACTCACTTTCTTCTATCCCGTCATGCAGCTGAAGGACAGTGCGAACCTGGGCAGCAGTATGTCATCCTCAGTGAGTTCCAACAAGGACTGGCAGACGATGACAGAAGACTTTGACAACGATGAGTCGGCGTCAGAACCCATCAACGTCACTATTCCACGGGAACATGATGGTGGGTAATCTCACTATAATTGAGCTAGCGTGTGTGTGTTAACGTTTTTCTCCAAGATGGTTTGCACCTCGGGCACCAAATTTTTGGGATTTATCTACTGACCCTCACAAAATAAGCGTCACCTTATTTTTTTTTAAATTCCCATTGATTAAGGGTTCTTAAATTTCATACCGTATGTTCGATGGATGTCAATTGGCTCAAAATGTTACACATTTTTTCAGCAATTTTCCCGAAGCAGCAAGGAGCATCAATCACTTGGGAACATTTTACATAACATGAGGTAAACTTTTTGTAGTGGATAAAGTATCACACTCAATATAGACAACCTGGGTTCAAATCCTCTGCTGCCATTTCAAACCTTGTGCAAGTTCGTTCATTCTACGTTACTCCAGTTCACTCAGCCATATGAATGGGTACCTGGCTATAGACAGTGGTGGATATTTTTTTCTACTCATTAATTGAAGCATGACTGGATGCTTCCCAGAGAAATCGAGATGGTGTTCGATTGAACAGGTCTGCCAGGGAGTAAAATGTAAAGCGCTTTGAGCAGTCCTGAGGATTGGATACTGCGTTAGATAATAACTTACATTTTTAACTTGCGCCAATTCGTATGGTGGGTTGACAGGAAGTCCATTCTCTCGACAGGGTTTATAAAGATGTTGCGATGCTCCTACCTGATCCCAGACACCGGAATCAAGGGGGGAGCAGAGGATCTCGGAGACATCCGAGTTGATTGGACACTACAGCGAGACAACTCCATCATCAAACAGTTCAACGTCACGTGGCACTGCCTGGAAGATGGCGCCACCCAGACGCAGTGCATCGACGCCGACGAACGATCGACCATCATTGCCGTGGCTCGGCTCAGGTAATAGCAATAATAATTTTTTAATAATTTCAGTATTATAAAACAATATCTGTCTGTCTGTCTGTCTGTTTACCATATCTCTGTTAGGTTTACATGTATGGGGCTGACATTTTGTATGTGGTCTAGTGGGCTTATTGAGGTGGTTCGTTGATTTAGATTTGTTTGTAATTCGTTGAGGGTGGTGGGGATATTGGGGGGTCAAATACATATGACTTTTTTCCTGGGGAACGCCGGGTAACTCGGCTAGTAGTTTATATGGCACAGTTTTCATGAAAGTTAAATGTGCTTTACTTAAAATTTTATTCGCATGAAATTGTATAGGCTTGTTAGCAGACACGTTAGGATGGTTCGTAGAGTTTTATTTGTTAAATTCAAACCAGGGGCCCCTTTCGGATAGAGATCTTGGGGCTAAATATTTTAAAAGGCAATAAGTTACAACAACGGAAGATTTTTTCTACATCATCGTACAGAAATAATGCCATCTAAAACATGTCACTGGATGTACATTTAGAAAATTGTTCACTTTATTTCCGTTTGAAAATCTGACTTGAATCCTACTGGGTTCAACATAATTACATAATTTTAATGTTTGTTTTTGATGTCATCATAAAGATAATAATGCCACCTACAAATATGACACTGAATTCGGATGTACACAGAAATTTGAATGGGAAATTATTTCCTTGCAGGTCGGTAGTTGACGTGACAGTTGAACCCCAGTACTCGACTGATGTTATCGCCCCCACCCCCCAGAAGGTGCAGGTGATGGTTCCTGGTCGCCCCGATCCCCCCGTCATCTTCTGTCGCTCTGTCAGTAGCGACGAGTTCGTCATCGAATGGGTGGAGCCAAGCTTGCACAGGATCAAGGTCAAAGGATATCAGGTAAAGACATCCGTTTCAGATAATTGCGAGATTATTTTCCTGATGCAAATTTGAATGTGACAAATAATCCCAGGGCGTTTGAATAAATTTATTTATTTGTTTGTGATGTCTGACTGGTGCTGCCTCTAGTGACTGATATTTGTTTCTTCCTGCAGGTGTATCTAAATGCGAAGAAGGTTGGAAATGAATTGGGAAGTCATCACCGCAAAGTTGTCATTCCTTGCAAACCACGAAGGTAGGGTCTTCAAACTGATATTCTCACTGCCATTCTTCTGCAAAATCTTTTAATTTGCGGGGTAACTGCTACATCATGAGTGCTTTTCAGCCCTGTCAAACACTTTTCTCCAACTCTCAATCTTCTGCCATTTTCTCATATTGTCTGCTGAATTATTTTGGTCCTGTATGTTTAGTTAACATTATTTTCTCAATATTTGGTCATTTTGAAGTGTTAATTGCATCTACTATTCACAACAATAAATTATACCAAAACAATTAAAAAGTAAAAATAAATAATGTTAAATAAATAAAAAATATGTAATTACAATTAAAAACAATAAAAATAATAAATAAATACAAATTATTTCATACATTACAAGATGCTGCTGGTTGCTGTAATGTCGATGACTGAGATATATATAAAAACATATAATAAATACTATTAAATAAAGTTGTTAAAAACAATAAATTAAAAAAATTTAATTATTTCAGATACTACACAGAGCAGCTGGTTGCACTATCTGCCAACCCACTCATTGACGACTGACATATATTATTTATATAAAAAATTATAATAAATAATATTTAATCAATAGTCATTACAAGTAAATATGATTATACATAAACTCTGAAAACATGAATCAATTTACAAATTTTAGAAAGAAAAAACAATAAAATAATAATTAGATAAAAATAATTTAATTATTTCAGACACTACAAGGTGCAGCTGGTCGCGCTATCGGCCGACCCGCTCGTCGATGACTCCGAAATGTCACCGACTCTATACATCGACACTGACCAGACGGAACAGAGTCACTATGTCCCGGCCCGACCCATCGACTCGATGAACATGATCGTCGAGAAGAACGAAGATGGTGAACTTGAGGATGAAGACGAAGAGTATTACAGCGAACTGAAAGTTAGGGTAGTGAGCGTCTCCGACAGCAGCATCCATCTTGATTGGCTCATGTACTCGGAGCTGCCCACAATGTCGCACTACAAGGTCACATGGAACTCAGTCGGACAACCTGCGGTCAGTGAACATTTTTTAAATGTTTTTTACGTTCATGTTTTTTAGTTTTGTTATGGTTACGTGATTATGATCATTAAATCATATGTGCAATTTCAAATGATTCTAAATTTTTTTATTATTAAATTTCCTTTTTTGAATAAATTATTCTGAATTTTTTATCATTGAGTTTCATTATAAAGCAGATTTATATGATAACAAATTAAAGGAGTGTTAGTGGCATTTAGAAGGGCATGGAAAATAAACTGCAATATTGTTGACGATGTATAACAGGGAAAACAGATAATTTAATGGCATTCAGAGGGCCTTCAAAAATAAATCTGCCTTAATTTGTTTTATTTTTTCCCAAGAAAAGGTGATGTAATGTAGTGTGGTTGTGCAAAATCATATTCTGCAAAATTGCTGTTGACTTTTTCCAAGAAAAGCACTTCAGTGACTGCGTGCATACAGACACCTAACTATAATTAAACCGTAAAGAAATGTCCAAAAACATACAGTACAGGAAACATTATTTTTTCTGATTTCCCATGTTCCCACGAATCCACAAAGCCAATTCGGCAGACTTCCTGTTACAAACTACAAGCGAAACAGATGGTTTCCTTTTAAAGTTTCTACAAGCGATGGTGGCTTAAGGTTGCCAGGTAGTTTAGCATCCAATTTGTTTTAGATTCATTTCATAAAAAGCCTACCTAGTATTCACTATGAAATGGTTATTTGTACAAATTTGTTGTTTCATTTTGGAAAAATCGTCAGACAAACTATGAAATTATTTGGACTGCCTCCGGTGAAAATTATGCAAAAATAAGTCTGACAGGTCCAGCTCTTTATATGTACGGTTGCATACAGCTGTTGACTATTTCGCAATTTATCCAATCTAACAAAGAAAACATACGGTGTCTGAACACATACATACAGTTGTTAAGGTAGTTTTTGTGGCAGTGATGTTCATTAGAAACGATTTGAGGGATTATGAAGGAGTATAATATTCTTTGTTGACCCCTGTAGGAGATGGAAGTGTTACTTCGGGCGGGAGAGAAAAGCTGCGTGATCCACAAGTGTTTCCCTGGCACCAACCACTACGTACGGATACACGCCATCGCCAACGATGGCTCGATACTCGACCGGTCGAAACAGCTGGTTGTACAGACATCCGCTCCGCCTGATACACCTATGGCCACACTCAGGTGTGTTTATTTACCCAGACCGTACTGCACAAAATTCACAAATATCTTTTTGTTTCATGATGCATGGTCGAAGGAGTTGCTATGAAAACTTCCTGATGCTTTTACCATATGAATGAAAAAAATGATGTCTTGAAAATGGTTCTATGCATTTATTTTGCTATAACCAAGCAAAACACTATGACCAGTTTACTGTTGATATTTGACATATGGATGGCTGAATATTATGTTCATAATATATAACATAAGGTAGGTAAAACATTATAATATATTTTATGTAGAATTTAATCAAGTAATATATTTTATGAAGAACTTAAAAGAGAACCACCTGTTATAAATGTTTTAGAAATTCCAAGTGCTTCCAGGTATCAGAAGTAATTATATTTAGTACAATATTATTTATTCTAATCATCAGCCATGTGGGTTTATTTGTTTTAAAAATATTTTTGAAAAATATTCATTAAAACAATACACTATATATGATTATTTTACTGAGTTAGCTGGGTAATTCATCGTGGTAAAAACACCACGATTTCTCACCCCTCCTTTGTATTTGTTGTACTGAACGGCAATTCTTGTTTCACGTGTTACAGGGCATGTAACTTCAAGTATATTGCCATCGAGTGGGAGAAGCCAGCTACGTATGGGTTGGCTCACATCACCGGCTACAAGGTATACGTGAACGGAGTTGTAGAGGCCATCCTCAAGGCCGACCAACTTTCCTTCACCTTCACACACGGCAAGTGGTGTCGGGAGTACGTCTTCCAAGTACAGGTGAGAGAGCTCTTAGAAGTAAGACATCCTCTGTAAAGAAACTACACTGACTTTATGAAATATATTTTTCATGGCTCCAAGATTCCGTAAGACGGCAGGAATGGACTTTCATTGGTTGATTGGTGGATCCATAATTTTACTCGTTGCCTAGCAACCAGGTCTGCCAAACTTGCAAAATGGCTGCCTCACATTTTAAGCTGTCGGGCATTTTGTCGTACAATTTTGTAAAATCTGGCTCCAAATGCTTTTCTTTGCAACCAAAAATATAGGGCAAAGTTGCTGTGAGAACTACATGCAGGAAAGATTGATTTAGTAGAAGCTGCAATAATGACGTAATGAGCATATGTAAACATTGTTGGTAACCGAGTTGAAGCACACCATTATGATTGTGACGTAAATTTCTGGATCTATCATTTGAACGTTTGTTTTAATTTGAAATGTAATAGTATTGATAACATTGCGATTGGTTAAAAATAACATCTATTATCTATACACACCATGTTCTACCTATCATACCACCTACCCTAAAGTTCAACATGTATATGCTGCACTTTTTTAGATCTAATAATGATGAAAAATGGTTTGATGGGTGTAGCATAAATTGCTGATAATGACACCTTGGTAGCCTTAATGTAAGAAAAAAATACAAAAATACAAAGTTGTTGTTCATCAGTCGGACAGCTTACTTGTATAGTGGGTATGAAAATGGTTTTTGCGTTTGATTGTCTTAACTTTGTTAGTGCACATTGTAATAATCAGTTGAGGTAATGACATAAAACATGTCGTCCTTGTGTTTCCAGGGAATAACAACATCAGAGAAGTTGAACAGTAAGCCATCGGAGCCCCTGGAGGTGGTATGGCCGGGGGTGCAAGCCCCCGCCCTCATCAAGGCTCCCGCACACAGCGGCAACGCAGTACGCGTCACCTGGGACATACCCCCATGTACAGGGGGCGTCAAGATCAAACAATACAAGGTACGTCCATTGGTATCGACATAAATGTCTTACTTATGTTATAATTCATGCTTATACTCATGAGGAATGACTGCCCACTCAATTTGTCTACTGACAAAAGTAAATAACCATAGTTATTGTCCTGTTTTATAAATACATCGCCAGTTGGTAAATCAGAGGCCAAAGGTCCAAGGGCCCGAATGACCCTAAAAGGAGTCAAATGGACCTTGGTACTTGGGAGGAGGTACACTTACAGAGCCTTCAGGGGTCAGCACACTGATAGTTTTCCCATTGGCGACCATGTTAACGTTTTGTCTGATTGTAAGAAAACGTGACCTAGAAACTGTATTAAACTTCTCACCTGCCGTTGTCATCATCTCATTGACATGCTAGTCGAGTTTAGTCAAAATCTAATATTTCTAGCTCTTCAAAATGCCTGTATGTATGACACCCGTCAATATTTACAAATGGATGCAGGCAGTAATCCGGCTAAAGTGTCAACTAGCCAAATTGCTGCCAAATACCCTTCCGCTTAGTAAAATCAGCTAAAAATACACCATTTTACTGTCAACAGCTTCTACAATCATATCTAGAAATCTGACTACTCAAATGCACTTATGTCAGAGCAAGTGAATATTGTAAAAAATCATTTCTCAAAAATATACTGTACTTTTTTTTCGTAACCAAGCAGGAAGTCTAACAGTGTCCTAACCCCTTCAAGTTAGTGTAATAATACACTGTATATGGATTATTAAATTTAGTGACGTCTACCACAAAATTTTGCACCTGTTTCCACTAGTTACTTTTAATGCATCTGGTCCATTTATATCATTGACAAATACTTTACCATACCTCCATTTTTCTAACCTTGATTTAAGAAACATAATCCAATGCTTTAAAATTCTCTTCTTCATTTCGTGCCATTCCCGGAATGATTGGAAGGTGTCGGGCTCATTGTGTGTTTATCATTAGACCTAATGAAAACCTGAAGTGTTCTTAGCACATCTTAATAATGTGATGAGGAACCATATGTACCCGTGGTAATTATATATTCAATGAGAAAAATGAAAAATCCACTCAAATATTACAGATAAAATAGATTCCAAATGTAAACAGAAATGTAATTAATAAATTGAGTGGTTACATTTCAATCGATGGCATGTGCTATGGTCCATAAGATGAGCATAGTAGCATCAGACTCTCAGTTGAGAGAACCCATGTTCGCATACTGTTTTGCCGTTTTCGAACCTCAGGCAAGTTTGTTCACTCTACATTGCTCCAGCCAATCCTAAACAGTGGTGGATATTTGTGTACGGATAGTATTCATGCATTAATTGCAGCATAGCTGAATAATTCCCAGAAAAGTCGAGATGGTGTTCATTTGAACCCAGTTCTCCGGAGAGTACAGTGTAAATTGCTTTGAGCAGTCCTAACGACTGAATATTGCACAATGTAAGAACTTACCTTTAAATTAAAGGTGGCCTTTAGAGTATATGTTAGCATCTCTGTGTAGGTCGTATGTCTGGATGAAACGACGGAGCGACCGGTTCAGATCATCAGTCCCATCCACCCGGAGACAACAGAGGCAGAGATACACAATCTCAAGAAGGGATCCTACATTGTCTATCTCGAAGTACACGTAAGTACGGCACAGTGGGGCATTGTTTACCAACATTGTTAGCTTTTGTTTGAGGTATGTGTTACTGCAATCAAGTTTTAATATTGGGATTACTTAGTAGACGTGTTGACGCCATCAGCTTTCTGACTCAGAGAGTTAGTACTGACAGAGGAGACCACTTGAAGGTCGCTGCCACCTACCCCAGGTTCTATTTTTGTTGCATAGATACATGGTTGCTCGGATGTAGTGAAGTCGGACGCCCTAAACATACAGCCGAGCATCATGCCCGACCCCCCACAGATCACAGTCACTGTGATTGGATTGGAGGAGAGACGACAGATAGAGAAAGTGACCTGTGACCTCATCAACTCTCGCGACAGGTAAGTCATCTAATTTTCACTTTTTTATTAAAACTATGCGAGTATACGCAGAATTGTTTTAAGTTGGTTTAATTTTTACATTGTTTCGTCACCAATATATTTGTGTATTCAGTTTTAATTATATTCTATTTTAATCTAACTGTCGACATTGCAAGACTGCATATATATATTTTTAGTGTATATTTATATTAATCATTATATAATTTTTAGCATTTTATTGTGAACTCCATTGAACAGAATTTTTCTCTGGATATGAGTGTTAAAATTAAGTTTGTTGTTATTACTATTATTATAGTAATACATTGAGGATTATTTTAACTATTCAAGATGTAGCATATACAAGTAACTTCAATATTACAATGTCAAATGAAACATTCATTTAAGAAATGTTAAAATGTTTTATTTAAAAAATGGTGGAATATTGTCACATGGTGTTCATTAGTTTCGTTGGTTCAGGTTGCTGAGTCGACTCTACGGACGAGAAGTTGGCTCCTCTCCAAAACATATGGAAGCAAATGAACAAGTAGGAAACATTTATTCATTATACAAGTTATGTTAGTACTAGTATAATGCAAAGAATGAAAAAAGTACAAATATTTAAATAAACTTGTGAATGATTCAACTTGCATCGTTCAAATTTCCAAAAAAAATTATAGTTCATTATGACATGTGCAGACAGTCAGAATATTTTAATAGATATAATGTATAACTTGATTTTACAACAGAAACAATCACACTTTAAGACAGAAGTTTGAAAACATTTGGCGTAAATTTGTTTGAAATATCATAGCATTTCTGACAACTGCTGGAATTGTTTCAGTTATGTTTACATTAAAACACCTTAACAGTTAAAGACAAGTATCTTTTTAAACTTTAAACACCCAAACTATTGTACTGTAATGTAATTTTAACTGACAAATTAAATTTGACATGTGTTTGCTGTTCATGTCTGTGATTGGCCTACTTTATTGACTGCAGATGAGGAACAAGGACTTGGAGGAGTTGAGTCAGGTGGAGGAACGACTGGATGACTGTCTCACGTCATTGACTCACTACACAGGTGGGGGTCGTCTCAACATTGGGGTCATGTCAAAATATGTGTGTGATGAAATTATTATGTTTAGGTGGCATAAATACATGCTGTCCCAATGAACATATTTTAATGCTAAATATAGGGATCGTTGGGATATTTATAAAATGCACGCAGTTTATCTTTACCTTTCCATATAAAGTACTACAATACAAATATTCACGGTAAAGAATATGGTTCATTGGTTTGCATAAAATGAACAATTATACATCTTATACATTTCAGCAGTTGCTGCGTAATGTCTAGTAGCCATAATTTTACTGTACTTGTTTGATTGCATGAACTGACTGTTTGCTTGGTCTGACAGGACACGTGTTAGCCCACATCAGCTGGACCTGTGTCCAGAGCAACCCTGACCTGAAGGAGACCGGCTACAAGGTGCTGGTGGACGGCAAACAGTACGGCACGACCCTACATGCAGAGGTCAAGAATGTCCGCATCAAGGTAGGCCAACCACAGTGGACTGATCTGGCGGGTTATTTTGAATGAGCTAATGTGCTATTTCATATTTTGGGAACATTCGTTCACTCTACGTTGCTCCAGTTCACTCAGCTGTATGAATAAATTCCAGGCTAGAGACAGTGGTGGATAGTTACAAGTAGTCTTTTTGTGTAGTAATTACAGCATGGCTGAAAGCTTCCCAGAGAAGTCGAGACGGAGTTCGATTGCAGCGCTTTGAACAATATAAAGGACTTACTTAGGATGAGAGAAGATAAACCAGGAATCGTTTCATGACCGTGGATTATTATTACATGATTAAGAATCATTTCATGACCAGGGATCATTTCATGACTGAGGATCATTTCATATCTAGGGATCATTTCGTGACTAGGGATCATTTCAGGAAGAGTGCAAAGTGAGGAAAGAAATGAAGACCGGGAGAGTGGGGGGTAGAGAATGATGGGGTAGAGAGTGAGGGGGTAGAGAGGGAAGGGGGTGCACAGGAGAGATTGTTCATAAATCTTTCATGTTGTCCGTGCCTTTGCAGCTTGGTTTGAACCAGAAGAGCTACCGACTGACGATGGTATCCGTGATTGACCATCCCCACACACTCAGTGTGCCATCTAGTGGTGTTGAGCTGCTTACGGAACCGTTTCGACCTTTCTCCTTCTACTGCTTCCTGGCACAGCAGCCAAGGTGAGGTTCTGTTTATCACCCCGTAGTTCATCAGGTTTGTCAACCAATGTGGTGCTGAATAAAATCCCCAACAATTTTATTTTGTTTTCCAATATTTCTTCTGTTAACAAGACGACCAAACTCGCCAATAGCCTGATGCCTATATTGAAACACAACAAAATATAACCACATCAGGCCATGCATTACACTGCAGTGACGCCTTCTTACAGATAGTTATGAGAACACTAGAAACGATGTCTGAATGTACTCACCTATAATGTTACCATTCCTTGTCAAATAGCTGAGTAAACTTAGACTTTAAAAAATGTCTGAGGTTGTGTTGATAAGCTAGCAAAAGAAAGGCAAACAGTGAAAATTCATAGATGTGCGACTAATTATTATGCCTTTAAGGAGAAATTAACTTGAATAATAATTATTATTTAAATGTTGCAATAACATGTGTAGGTGTTTAGTAATGCGTAATAACATTTCTAGATAAAGATTCATGGAAAAAATACATCATAATTGTAAAAAATATTCAGACAAAGATTCATGGAAAGATACATAATATAGTATCGAATATGTGGATAAGCAATCATAATTTCATACTAATTTTATAATGTGCAAGGAAAACATGTATTTTATGGTTTACAGGAAAAATCAGCTGAGCGAGGTGAGTTTCAACGAAACTTTAGCCCTCGAGAGAAAACTGACAACGCGTCGCATGGTGATGAACGTTGGGCTGTTGAAGCGACACGTGCCGCCCCCTAGGTGTACACTCATGGACATCTTTGAGGGGCAATACCATCCACTGTTCCCGCCGTCGGGTCCCAGTTGCCCTACTGCAATCCTCTTCTGGGCCAAATGGTAAGATTTCAAATTAAACCCTTCGTTAATTGATTTTGCCCTTCACGTATCAAGTTTGTTGATGTTCAGGGCGGTCAGTTTCACCGACATTCGTATGAGCGCATGAACCCAGTTTTGCTCAAAAATAGATTTGGCTCTTTGTGGCTTTTTGCATTTTTAAAAAGATCCTTACATTTAACAACAGATTATGATTAATGATGGATTTTCCTTAGGAGCCCTTTATCTTAGTGAAACGGTCCCCGTATCTGTCAGAAAGTTTTTTAGCGTAATGAAACAATTTTCAGTTTTTCCTAATGTTACGTATATTTTATCCTGCAATTGTTCCGAGGACCGTCGATCAGCTGGACACGTTTTACGTAACTTGCATTAATGTGTTGAAATTTACATCAAAACAAACATAATTTATGAACACCCTGGGATACCATATGCATCTGAGTGTGTAGTACCATCCAGAGGATGGGCATTTATACTAGCATTAATAATGACTGAATAGTCCAGATAGGATGTTCAAAGATGTATGAATTATGATTTGTGTCTTAGGCACCCAGTTTCACACCGAGTGCTCGAGTGGTTCGTCAAGTTTGCACGAAATTACTCCAGCAAGGTAAGAGACGAAATGCTTCCTGGTAGCTGAACTGTGATAGAAATAAATAATTTTGTTGGATAATACATTGACATACAGTGTTTAGCAAAATGGCTACCAACACCTCTCCCCATGAATGAAATGTTGTGAAGAGTTGTACGTCAGTGTTTTGAGATCACCCGTAAAAGTAGTTGTCAAAGTTGGCCCAGAACTTGACAAAAAAAAAAAAATCAATGAAATAAAAATAAATCACATCGTGCATTTCACCCAACAGTCAATTCACATGGCTCTGTATAAAATGTACTAAAAAGCAGGAAAGTTCCATGAGAAATGTGGTGGTTGTGTTTCAGTATGACTTTGTTGCTGAGGCAACTGAAGAGATGAAATGTGGTGATTGTGTTCCGGTATGACTTTGTGGCATGTGAGGAGATGAAATGTGGTGATTGTGTTACAGTATGACTTTGTGGCATGTGAGGAGATGAAATGTGGTGATTGTGTTCCAGTATGACTTTGTGGCGTGTGAGGAGATGAAATGTTGTGATTGTGTTCCAGTATGACTTTGTGGCATGCGAGGAGATGAAATGTGGTGATTGTGTTCCAGTATGACTTTGTGGCATGCGAGGAGATGAAATGTGGTGATTGTGTTACAGTATGACTTTGTGGCATGTGAGGAGATGAAATATGGTGATTGTGTTCCAGTATGACTTTGTGGCATGCGAGGAGATGAAATGTGGTGATTGTGTTACAGTATGACTTTGTGGCATGTGAGGAGATGAAATATAGTGATTGTGTTCCAGTATGACTTTGTGGCATGTGAGGAGATGAAATGTGGTGATTGTGTTCCAGTATGACTTTGTGGCATGCGAGGAGATGAAATGTGGTGATTGTGTTCCAGTATGACTTTGTGGCATGTGAGGAGATGAAATGTGGTGATTGTGTTCCAGTATGACTTTGTGGCATGTGAGGAGATGAAATATAGTGATTGTGTTCCAGTATGACTTTGTGGCATGCGAGGAGATGAAATGTGGTGATTGTGTTACAGTATGACTTTGTGGCATGTGAGGAGATGAAATATAGTGATTGTGTTCCAGTATGACTTTGTGGCATGCGAGGAGATGAAATGTGGTGATTGTGTTACAGTATGACTTTGTGGCATGTGAGGAGATGAAATATGGTGATTGAGTATGACTTTGTGGCATGTGAGGAGATGAAATGTGGTGATTGTGTTACAGTATGACTTTGTGGCATGTGAGGAGATGAAATATAGTGATTGTGTTCCAGTATGACTTTGTGGCATGTGAGGAGATGAAATGTGGTGATTGTGTTCCAGTATGACTTTGTGGCATGTGAGGAGATGAAATGTGGTGATTGTGTTCCAGTATGGCTTTGTGGCATGTGAGGAGATGAAATATAGTGATTGTGTTCCAGTATGACTTTGTGGCATGTGAGGAGATGAAATGTGGTGATTGTGTTCCAGTATGACTTTGTGGCATGTGAGGAGATGAAATGTGGTGATTGTGTTCCAGTATGACTTTGTGGCATGTGAGGAGATGAAATGTGGTGATTTTGTTACAGTATGACTTTGTGGCATGTGAGGAGATGAAATGTGGTGATTTTGTTACAGTATGACTTTGTGGCATGTGAGGAGATGAAATGTGATGATTTTGTTACAGTATGACTTTGTGGCATGTGAGGAGATGAAATGTGATGATTTTGTTCCAGTATGACTTTGTGGCAGTAGCCTGTGAGTCCGAGGAGATGACTGCCATCGACCAGCAGCAGATCATTCACGCCATCACAGAGAACGGCTGGAGAGAGGACACCTGCATTCGTCATGTGACCAGTCGGTCATCCCCACCCGGTACCCTGTCCGATGACATGGGTAGGTTACCTCTTCCCCCTTGATCCCTGTGAGGTGGGATCTTAATCTGTCAATGAGTAGTCTTCATGCAGTGTGATCCTCTGCTATCTCTACAGTTCATTCCTACACCTTCGGGAACTCTTAAAGCTATCTCTACACTTTAGGGATGGTCTTGTTATTTCGCAAAGTCCAAAAAACATTATTTGTTTAGCATCTGTTCAACCCCCCCCAGAAACCAATGCCTTGTGTGGGGCTTGCTATTTTCCAATCTAAAATTGCTGTTTGCATCAAAGTAGCATTAATGTGTTTCACTCTCCAGGTGGTACCAATGTGGCTGTGTTTTCCCCAAGGCACGTGGTGACAACCAAACGTCCCTCCCACACGTAATACTTTACGTATTTTATGAATTTGTAAACCACCCCTTAGTTTCAATCTTCCTCTTCTCCTACTTCCACCTTCTCTTTCCCGTGCTTCTTGTCGGTCTCCTTGCTTGTTCTGTGCATCCTCGCGTGCCAGGGGTCTTTGCTGCTGATTATGTCAGTGCCAGCCAGCAGTACCCCCTGGCTGATCGCATTGCGAAACTCTGAATTTAAGCTCAACCTATGAAATCGCTCACTAGATCAGTGGATCTCAGCAGGTCAAGTGGTCATAATAAAACTAATTTCAACCAACTGTGGCTCGTGTTACATACAATGTTTAGGAAGTAAAAGCAATTATTCGAATACATAATACCGCTCAGCTGCTCATGCTAATGGGCGAACGGGTCATTATATATTGGGATTCCCAGAAATCGTTTATCCGTCTTCAAATTGGGGCGGGTATTTGCGCTGTTCTTACGGGTGATGCAGTCGCAACTAGTTTTGACTCAACTAACTTCCTCACTTCGCGTAGGAGATCAGCCAGGGCTAGTTTTGCATGGCAAACAGCCCTGGCTTGCGAGGATGGTTCTGTGGCCTGTAAACTATTATGCATGTCATTTCTTTGTCATTTGCCACATGATTCTCGTCTTCAATCTTTGTAGTGGCTGTGGTACGAACATTTCAATTACTTCAATGTCAGAGAATGTAACTAACAAAGGCAATGTAATCTATTACAGATAAATATGGAGATGGGAACTTGACATCGAGCGACGCCTGTGAACTGTTCAGAGTGACGGGCGTGCCTACTATTGTCATTATCCACCCAGAAGGTAAGTTAATGACAGAAGCAGATTATTTTTGGCAAGTTTTTTCTACTCTTTCGCTAACCATAACTACGTGTTACACAAAGTCATAGGGTACAGTAATACTACTTATTCAAACTTATTACAATTCCTTGTCTATGTGTGTTTCAGTTCATTTAGCCAATCACAAATTTAAGTTCATTGATGATGGTGTATAAATGGATTAAGTATATGAGGTCAGTTTAATAAAAGAGCATGTACATTTGTTTTAGAATGATCAAAAGAATTGACTTTGTTAGATTGGATAAGTTGCGAAAGAGTCAACAGCTGTATGCAACAATATATAAAGAGCTGGACCTGTCAGACTTATTTTTGCATAATTTTTAACCGGAGCCAGTCCAAATAATTTTATAGTTTGTCTGACGATTTTTCCAAAATGAAACAACAAATTTGTACAAATAACCATTTCATAGTGAATACTAGGTAGGCTTTTTATGAAATGAATCTAAAACAAATTGGATGCTAAACTACCTGGCAACCTTAATCCGCCATCGCTAGAAGAAACTTTAAAGGGAGACCATCTGTTTCGCTACCCGGAATCAGCCAACATAGTAGTTTGTAAGAGGAAGTCTGCTGAATTGGCTTTGTTGAATGTGAGAACATGGGAAATCATTGAACATCAAAGGGAATTGGTTAACTCAGCCCACCTCACCAAATATTTACTATAGAGCTTGTTTTTAAACTGGATGTTTTGTTTACAATTTGACCATTTCGCGAACTTTGTTACGGACTTACTAAACATAATTTGGTGAGTAATATACCTCCGACATATTTATCATAGTCTGGAAAACAATATAAAATCATAATAATGGTAGGTTTTTACATAACGTGGTATTCAGTCCTTAGGACTGCTCAAACTGCTTCACACGTACATCATATTAATTAATAAAAGAAAACGATGAACACGTTGCCTTCTTTTAAAATTAATATACAGATTGGATGTATTCTTAATTGTTTGCCAGACTACATTGCGTGGAAGGGGCGATACTGTGCCTTCGACTACCACGCCTTCGAACACTTCCTCAAGTACGTCTTCGTGATGTCCCTCGGGCAGAACCAGCCCGGGCCCGAACCCTGGTCACTGAACCTTGACCTCGAGCTGACCGGTAAGTCGCAAAGGCTGTGATTTGACAAACAAAGAAGATTATAACAAACCTGATCACGTGTACATACTTCACTAATGGGTTTTGTTCTTGCCTTTCTGCAGGTGTTAATTTAACAAACAATATACTACTGGTTTGAATTTGGAACTATTATCTTGAAAAAGTGTAACTGATGTGTGTTTTGGATTGACTGGTATACAATTTGAAACATAAATACCTAACATTGATGTTGTCTGTCTAAAACTTAAAATGTTTAGGTGAGTCAATTCAACCCATACCCATAACTTTGCAACAAATTGACTTACGTGGATGAAACTGGCATCAGTGTATAACTGAAATGTTGGCCTTTTATATGATGTTCATTATTCGATACCCCCAAAATGTACCTTAAGGTTTGAGCCGTTGTTATTTATATCAATATTGTTTATTTATATATAAAATACATCACATTGATGTGTGAATTAGGAGTCAACTGGCTAAGTGAGTTAGTTCTATTTCTCCTCATATCCAACATTAATGTGGTCTGTATCCCAACTGAACTTCCAAATTTTTTTAAATTTAATTTGTATCTTTTGGGTAATTTAATAATTGCATTTACAAGGAGTTAGGTTTTTGTTTTAATGTTTACATAGCTTACATTTAAATTAGTCTGTTTATAGGTTTTAGCACAAATTGTAAATAGGTTTATGTGCGTTATGTGTATTAATATTTTATATAGATAGACAGATGGGTGTAGTTTTTGTTTATTATTGCACGCTTTTAATGTAAGCAGTTTGAACTAGCAAAGAAACACGCTATACCAAAAATATGTTTATTATTTTTATGATTTATTATGTCTTGCAGACATGCAGTCGTCGAAGAAGGCGTCTGACATGCAGATGTTGCCTTATCGCCCGATGCGTGGTGCGAGTCAACACACCACGGGCACAAGCGCCAACCTTGCAACTACGATCCACATCAACTCGGTGGTGACACGACCAAAATCGGCAAAGAAACTCTTCATCAAGACGCATAAAAACAAGGAGAATAAAATCAGTGTCAACTTCCGACCATTCTCTGCAAACTTCGACGCGAACACCGCCGAGAAACAACGCACTTCAACCCCGCCCCGCCGGATCAAGTCAGGCCGAACGATGCAGCGGACAACATAAACGGGCTGGACACAGAGAGATATTTTCGTATTGTTTACTTCACGTGTGCCACAGAATGCATATTCCCATGTGATATTTTAAACTTACAGCTTATGCGCATGTATTTAATCTCATTATTGTTTTCGTGATATTTGTTCCGGAGTGCGACGCAGCTGGTAGTGTTGGAAAATGTTCTATCAGTATTACACAATTTTAAATGGAGTGTACCCAGTTTTCGTTGCTTAACTGATATGCAGCAAATTGGAAAATTAGTATTCTCTAATTATCATACTTTTTCGATCACAAAATAAACCTAAATAAACATTGTTTTACCTCATATTTTGATCTTTATCTGTGTAGTGCACTCACCATCAGAAATAACGGATATGTAACGTAGCAATAAATCGTCCAATGAAAAGGGTTTATTCTACCTTCATAGGTGACGATTTATTGTCTTTATATGAAAATTATGTCCATTGCCAGATTGTGTATTTTCGATAATGTTGATAGGTGAAATATCAAGGCAGTAACACAGTTTGTAGGGATGTTATTCTTAACCAATTGAGACGTTATAAATACTAATAAATTCCGAGGTGCAATGTCCCATGAAACAGTCGATAATTTAACCAATGAAAATCATTGTGTATTCCCATTAAACGGACATTTTTTTTTCAATTTCTCATAAATGAAGTTATGCAATATAAACTGACATGCTGATTGCCAAATATGTTTACGTAACAAAGGAGAAACAACTTCAGAATTCAGCAGTTCAACGTTTACAAAAATCCCCATATATCGAACTCGGATAATTCGAGGAAGGTCGTGACCCCATGGGGGTTAAGCTTCTAATGTTAAACTGCTGTCATCATGCATCAGATGTGAGGCCACGCCTTCAAAGCAGCGTGCCGCCGTGTAAACAAACTGTTTTCCTCCCACAACACGGAAATTTTAACAAAAAGAATTCTTTAAAAACATATTGAGACAGTTGGTATGTTACAATATACACTGTAGTTTATACTGAATAATATGGTTTTATGATAAAAAAAGAACGGAAATGTTCCCTTTGATTATTAAATTAATTTGCTGTCGCACATAGTAAAAGTGGAACCGACAGTTTATGAAGGGTTCACTGCAACATGAAAGTGAATACTTTAATCAGTTATGATGTATGATATATAACCCTAGTGCTTACAATATCTGCCTTATATTAGAAATGCATAATTTACAGACCATCTACATGTGATAAGTTTTCTTTTGATGTTAAATGTTTTGTAATGAATTGTTTACAAAATTCTGTTCGTTTGCATGGTGCTTTACATATGAAGGATTTCAGGGCAAAACGCGATAAACGCCTATTTTATTTCGCCCAAACCCGGACTAAACGTTTGTTTAAACACGTGTTGAGCTAGGATACTATCTAATTTATAAAAAAACGCAATAAATTCCCATGAAACCACGTGCACAAAAGCGCGTTTGTTTTCAAAACACAACAAGCGCCATCCGTCTTTTTCATCAAAACGCAATATATCTATGTTCAACCAATCAGCACCGCTGTGCCGCACGTGTAGCTACGCGGAGTGACTCGGCGCGCTGTAAGAATATACAACGTTTTGATAACAAAATCTTTCAAAATCACATTTTGCATAACAAATGTGCAAAAAATATTTCAGAGTTTGCCTCCATTCTCTGACTTTGGATTCTAAATATATATCAACTTAATTTACAAGTTGTTATTTAACTTTGAGGAAAAAGTTACCTTTTCTCAAAATGAAGAAAATGGATATATCGTGTTTTGCCCAGAAACCCTTCAAATTTAGTTATATTGCGATATCAGCACGCTGTGGATCAAACCATCCGATATTTTATTTCTTCATGTGACAGCACTGGCATTGCAGATGTGTATAAATATGTTTTACATAGATTCATAATTTATTAATGTAGTTGTTGTTGTGAAACCCCATAATGCAGTGGTCTCTGTCATTAACCACCTCGATGTTATGACCATTTGCTCATGAACAGATGTGCCAAGGGACCATGCATTATTGTATTGCTTGTTTTTACACCGAACTCCATTTTAACGACTGCGTTGTTGTCCTTAAAGGAGAAAAGGCAGGAAGCACCGTGGTGTTGTCTACATTTGTTTCATTGTGGGTAAAATTTTACTTTTAGTGACGTTTGAATCAAGTATTACTGCATTTTATATTGTTCTGGTGGTGGGAGATAGGGTAGTATTGGCCAGTAAAGTAGCTAGGCGCTGGCATAGTATTCATTAACACATTTTGGTAAGGAAGTTTTGCAAGTTCTGACAACACTTTCCTTGGAGTACATTATTATTTTACACTCCATGATAGTATATCGAGAGGTCCATGGATGTCCCTTAAATGCCGTAGACTACGGACATCTACGTTAAACCAACACCACTGTGGAAAGGAAGCGGCCATTTTCGATGGTTTCTCTGTTTTTATGTACAAAGTGGAATAATGTCACTTGATAATGCAAACTTTGCATGTTGGACAGCCAATGGAAAATCATTTGGCATTGCACATATTGTGAATGTCCAGTGAATAAATGTGTTTTGTTTTTTATTTGGCAATATTACATACACAACACTTTACTATTGCTGCAGTCTTAAGGTCCAGTGAACTGTGCCCCTATATAAGCATATCCGATTTTTAACGTTCTACGGTGTTTACTTTCAGCACGTCTTTGAAAAATGTATAATAATTAATAACAGGTGTGTGTGATCACTGCTCCAGCTTATCGAAACGCAGGTATTCTCATGCTGGTGAACGTAAACAATAAGTTAGATTACATATGTATGTGATATATTACATATAATATTTATGTGTATAGGTTTATACTGTTTTGGCTGTAAACTGCTTATATGATATAATAAAGAACGCTGAAGTGAAATGTACCGTCATTATTCTGTTTTGCCACTGGAATGGTTACGTGCAGGTTTATTGTGTTACGCAATGCAAATACGCAACACCAGATAGATTGAAAATGGCCAGAGTATTTCTTTCTGACATGTACAAACACCCAGGATTAATATGAATTTTAAGAACATTAAATATCTACAAACAAATCTGGGCCAATGAATCTTTAGACATTGCCTCGTTTACATCAACATCACATTACTAAAGACCACATTGTGGATATGAACATTAATTAACATGCTGAAATAAATGTACTATAGTAAACACTACCTCTTACGAATAAATACCCACACACTTACGAATCATGTAGTGTAAGAATTGTGTGAATATAATAAAACTTAAGATACAGAGACAGGGAGTTGAATGTAAACAGTGATAAAACCATCTTATACCAGTTTCTTTTCCATACATTATTTTCAGACACGTACTATATGTATATATATATATATACAATGACAAAACAATATCAATAAAGCAAGGGAAGGTGAAGTGACTTGCTCTGTGTGAGCTGTCAACGTTTAGTATTCAATATGTCGCATGCAAGAAACCAGCGCGTGTGCTTACAGTAACCTGAATTTGAAGCGAAAATCCGGAGACCAGGAGATACACCAAAAATTCGGGAGATTCCCGAACATTCTGAGAGAGTACGTTGGCAGGTATACAGCACCACCTAGGATTGCACCCCAGCCTAGTGGTCTGGTGTCTACACAACAAATATAAGGCAAATTGTATATTATCATTGCACGCACGTTTTAGTTAGTAAATGGAATGTTACTTTAGCCAATACTGTGCATCGTTGTATACGATCCGCTCTACACGCGCTAGAAACTTACAACAGTCCGTTATTTCAAATACTACCCCGCACATGTTGTTACTGGGTGTGTTGTCCTTTATGCTCCGTCTCAGCAAACGACGATTCAGAAGGTAACATACCACATTTCCAAAATCATGAACGTAACTGAATCCTGGAGGAACTTACGTGCAGATAACTTAGTTGTTGTTCTTTACAAGGACTACCATGTATAATAAGGCTCCATAATTTTGTTTTCGCCGATAAATGTCTATTTATGAAATTAATAAAAAAAAACGAAAATCTTCATTGATTAGATAGGCGCTTAATTACATGCATATTTTTTTTAGTTGTGCCCCATAATGGGTCCAACCCACGTCTGATACGTTTGATGGTTGGTTAAATCCAGTCATACCCAGGGGGCCAAATGCAGTTTTTTGGTGAAAGTAGACATGGATTGTTGTAAAAGGTTTGCCAAAAAAATTATATCTACCTATATCTAGGATCGTAACCTAGGTGGAGAACCTTGAAAAAAGTTACTGGAAACATGTAAACAGCACTTAAACAACCCCTATACGCTAAACGTATGGTGACGTTCTTACAATCTGTATGTAGGTACCAGTTAAGTTAGTGTTACTAATACAGCTAAACTGTGCCAAATGAAAATTAAATGATATATATTTTTTAATAATATATTTTATTTAAGATAGCGCCAGATCCAACTATAAATTGTTCGTGGCGCTTTACAACATGTAGAACCCAGGTAGAGGTAATAATGATGGCTAAATAAACATGCATTTTCTAAAAGAAATTCTTTAAAAAATTAATATTAGTAAAATACAAATAAATACAGTAATTAAATAAATATACGAAAGTAATGATCATAGCTACAGTTCTATGTAGAAATAAGACATTGTCAATTCATTTAACTGAACTAATGTACATGTAGGTATAAAATAAATATATAAATAGGTTAATTAATACATAAGAGATATAAAACAAATCAATGCAGAGACTAAACTATGCCACATTGGACAAGAACGAGTCTAAAAAAATTAGTCTTTAAGCGTGCCTTGAAAGTGGAGAGACTATCAGACGTTTTAATGTCATTAGGCAAAGTGTTCCACAAAGTCGCCGCGGCGACAGCAAACGAACAGCTTTGACATGAGTCCGCAGGACCGTTAACATGTTATTGTTGGTAGAGCGCAGGGCTCTTGTTGGTTTGTATGGGCATACAAGGTCGCATAAATATTTCGGGGCATCACCATGCACAGCTTTATATGTAAACACTAATAACTTAAAGTCGATTCTGTGTGCTACAGGCAACCAGTGAAGAATGCACAACAAACGCATGGCGCTGTCACTCCGTGGGCGGTTGTGCATTCTCTGCAGTCGAGCGATGTTGTTGAAGTATAGAAGTGAATTGCAGTAATCAAGCCGTGATGTAATAATGGCGTTGACGACACGTTCCTTTGTCGTCGTTGGGAGATAACGACTCATCTGGTTAATATGGCGCAGGTGAAATGAGCACACACTGACGATGCTTGCAACTTGCTTGTTAAAATCGAGGTGGCGATCCATAACGACACCAAGGTTGTGAACACTTCTTGAGGCAGTAATCGTAACATCTCCTACGCGTATCACACTGCCGTCAATAAGCGCAGCGCCATACGTCGCAGAGTAGCAGCCAACGCAGTCGCAGTGAGGTCAAAATGGCAGTACAATTGCAGATCATCCGCATAATGATGAAAACAAAGTTCTGATTATGTCGCCAATGGGTTGTACGTACAACGAGAATAACAAAGGACCCGGCACCGAACTCAGTGGGACACCCGATGTCACGCAAGTTGTATTCGATGACGCATCACGAATGACCACACGCTGGGTCGGGCCCTGCAGATAGGATTGCAGCCAGCCAAACGCCTTGCCAACTATGCCGTAACGCAACCGAAGTCGCTGGATCATTATCTTGTGATTGATTGTGTCAAAGGCCGCACTAAAGTCAATAAGAACTAGTGCCGTGCCTTCTCTATTGTCTATAGCATCTTTCATGGCATTTGTTACACACAATAGTGCGGTTTCAGTTGAATGATTCTTCCGGTAGGCTGATTGGAAACAGTCCTCCATTCGCTGATCGGAAATATGAGAGATGATCCTTCGCGCAATAATTTTCTCTATGACTTTTGACTGATGTCTTAGGTTGCTGACTGGACGGTAGTTGTTGAGTATGTCCTTGTCGAGTGATTGTTTCTTGAGCAATGGCCGGACAATTGCGTGCTTAAGCAGCACAGGCATGACTGCCTCCTCGAGTGAGGCGTTTACAATTTGTATGATGATAGGCACGATATTGTCCATGTTGTCATTAAGTTGCTTAGTTGGAAGTGGATCAAGTGAGCATGTCCGTAGTGCCAGGAATATTAGCGATTTCGGCTGTAGTAATTGGCTCGAACACTTGAATTGGGTCAGTAAAACAACGTGTCTCGTCCTCTGTCGGGTCAACGGCAATGCGGTAGTGCAAGTTTATCAGTAATTTCTCGATCTTTTCTTGGAAGAAACGTGATAATTTATCACATCCTTCCTTCACTGAGCAGAATTCAGGAAGTTGCATTTTGTGTACGTCGAGTGATCTCATAATGCGAAACATGTTCTTGTTATTAGCGTTCTGTAATTGTCCGCGATAATACTCGGTTTTCTTACTGGCTATCATTTAGTACAGTCGTCGCGAGCGGCGACGTATAATTGGCGGTGTATTTCGAGTTTTGTTCTTCTCCACATATTCTCACATGTTCGCCTCTTCTCTCTTGCTCCGTCGACCTCAGATTCATACCACGGATGCGGCAAGTTGCTCCTGACGTGTACGTAGCGCCAAGGAACGTGCTTGTCTAAGCAGTTAGTGAGACAGGTGTTGTAGTCCGATGCTAAGACCTCCGCTTGCTGACCGTCAGCGTGGGCACACATGCCAGAACACGCAGATTTAACGTCATCATTGAACACTGTAGCATCCATGATGCGGAAGTTGCGCTTGGCAATTACTGAAGTTTCAGATGACGGTTTCAACACATGTAATGCCAGTTCTATGCGATAGTGGTCCGATATGCAGTCTGGATAAACAACAACAGAAGATACTAAGTTATCGCTGTCATGACTTATCACCAGGTCCAGTGTATGTCCTGTTTTATGGGTCGGCGAATGGACGTGCTGCAGCAAATTGTAGGAATCAAGTAGATTGCGAAGCGGTTCTGATTTCATTACATCATCAAAATGAATATTAAAGTCTCCAGCAATTACGGTTGGTATAACGGAAACAGATGCTTCTGTAAATAAGCATTCATGTTCAGCATACAATTCACACGAAGTTCCAGACGCCTTACTTGAAGCAGGCGGGTGGTATATGACACACATGTTGAACGATATAGAATGGGCTGCAGAGAACTGCACACGGAGAAGTTCAATGGTATTCAAATGGAGAGTAGGAAGAATCTTCGTTGTAAATTTATCGCGGTGCAAGATGCAACACCGCCACCACGACGAGATGATCGTGCCACGTGCTGGAAGAGGAAATAGACTTGGCCATATAAGAAATAATTGTTCAAAATGCATTGCTTTTCAGGGTTTTCTTTGTATTTTCGAAAGTAATTCTCACTTGTTTGTTAAAATGAGTCCCATATGTCCCATTTATACTAAATTAGTTTCTCCTATGAATCTACTTTACAGAGGAACGAAAGGTATTAGAATCCATGACTTTTAAACCAAAATGTAGGCGATGATTTCCTTCCCTACCCCTAAAGACAACCGTCAAGCAAAATAAAGGAAAATCGCCGTGTTCAAATGTTAAGTGTTTTATTTTATTTTACTTTAACATATTAAATACCATTGCTTTAGGTAGCACTAGTTTATGAGTAGTCTGAAAACATTTACCTCCAAATTAACAGAACATAAAACAATCTTGTCATCACTAGGTTAGGTAGGGCGTAAACAACAATTTTTTCACGCATAACCATAACAGGGATCGATTTCTCCTTTGAAAATACTTATCGTTGCTCAGCAAACACAAATTTAACAGAACATTAGTTATCTATGTCCACATGTTTGAAGGTAGGTTGTGCAAAAGCGTACTTGCTGGAAGGTTAACAGTTCAGCATTAGAAGTGCTGCCAGTTTCTGTTAATTGTCACTCTCTGATTCGCTGGTTTCGCAGCTGTCAAACCTTGCAGCAAACATCTCACGGCTGCACTTTTTGACCGATCCCTGGCAGCGACAACTAGTGTAACAGGCAATGCTTTTCTTGGCACATGAGCAGTTTCTGTTGCATCCTTTGGTACAGCCGCAGAATATGTTTCTTGCCATCTGCAGTTGGCAGGCAGGTTGAGTGGATGCCACTGGAACAAGCTCGCCGTTATCCAGAACCCACCCATACTCTTCATGCGGAGGGAAGACAGGCTTGCTGACATGAGCACTCTTGTTTGTCATAGTCGCCAAAGCTACACGTTTTAAATCCAGAAGAAATGAATCTTCTGTTGGTGGAAGTAATTTCAACAGCGTTGATTTTTTGTTCAGGAACCTGTAAACTAGAAGCTTTCCAAGATCCGATCCTTCGAACGCATCGTCTTTGTTGGTATACACAGCAATCGTAAGGTCCCTTGCCTGGTTGATCACGTCTTCTGTTATATTAGCGTCATCTTGTTCGGCAAAGTTCTCATGTGCAGATATGTCCGTTGCCTTGCTGCGGTTCATCCACACCTTCTTACCAATGAAATATGGATATCTGGTTCTGTCTCGCCCACTAGGGCTGTACAGGAAGGGAAGTGCATGGCATTGCGCGGGTCCAAGGGCAGCACAAGTATCATGGATCGGTAGATAGCTATCTGGTGCAGTTCGAACCCACGGTTCTGACAGATCTGTCAACAGCGTGCAAGCATAATAGACGCACATACCAATGATGTATGTGTCAATGGCGTGGATAATCATTCGGTCGACACCTTCATTCCGGACACTGTATATATATAGCGTGAAGAATTACTCTGGCGTCTGCCTCCTGTTGAGTTTACTCCAAGTAAAGCAAATCTGTAACTGAACCCTGCGTAACCATCACGCTCTTTGTGTCTTACTTGAAACCGCCACCCAGGTACAGTCGCGTCAAGCCCATCGTTGGTGCTAGCTGCTCTTCCTTACTCCATGGCTCACATAGAAAGTTCAGCAGTCCCGCCTTGTTGGCCGACAAAGAGAATTCCTGTGGATCAGGAGCTTTGTATTGCTCACTGACCTCAAACAGTCTTGCTGGTCGTGAACGGGCATATCTGTGTTGCTGCACGGATGACTTTAGGCTTTTGGGCATTGTACCGGTCGCAGCAGAAGTGTATGATATTTGTACCAGCAGGTACATCTCGAGTAAGATTCCTCTTGTATATATAGCCTGTTGCAATGACTCCAAATGGTTCGTCTTTGTGGAATGGCGAACAGCTGTTATTGCCAAAACAAATGTTGGTGTTGTTTTGAACTGCACATTAAATAGTCCTTTGTTTTTGTGTTCTTGGCATATTACACATTTTGTGACAATGTGTGGTCAACTGTAATCTTTTCTTTGACTGTGCATTGCAGTGACACGACTCCATCAATCACCCGTTTTCTGACTGGCTACTCATCTCGGCTCAGTTCTGTGCATCACAAACTGTATGCGTTAAAAGAACAGCTGGCATCATAAAACAACTATCCCAATTAATGTTAAATACAATTCATAATGTAATTGGTCAAAAAAAATCTAAAAAAAATAGCCCCATGACGTTTACACGTTTAAATTGTAATGAGTTGTGTTTATTGTAATACCGTGAGGCGTTTCGCACAAACTGGGGCGCTATTTGGGCCTCAAACGTGGCACGTACTATTACTATTAGTTAGTTAACTATTGTTAATCATTATATGCCTGAAATGATGAGTCATTGCTGAATGAATGCACTTAAGTATTACATTTAGGCAAATTTAGTTATAACGACAAAATCGAGGTGCGCCTGGATTCAAAACATTGCTGAAACATCTTAATTGGATGATGCACAAATTTAGGACACCCAATAACATATCTGCTTGCTAAAACCTCACGCTCATATATGCTAAGACAGTCTTAGGCTAAGACTAAGTCTTCCTTTTTAAGAAGATTGTAAACATTCATCTTTTATTTTCTGACCTAACCATGAAAACGACCACCTACAGCCTCCAAACTTCTCCTCACATATGGTACATACATATACATTCTTTTTACATTCCTACCACGATCAAATTTCGCAAAACAAACTCAAATAAAACTCGACTATCCATTGCTCCGCGGTTACCGTAAATTCGATATTGTGTCGAGCTTCACAGAAATTCCATACAGTGGCGCTATCATTATTGTTCGCATGTTCGCGCGCGATATAAATAATAATATATGTATATATTTATAAATATATGTATATATTTATACCCTGCTGATGCTCAATGGCAAAACCCTGAGCTCGTTTGCTATACAAATTGAACAAGAGTGGATGTACTTGGTAAAGGTCATTTAATAATTGTATCAACAGGAATTAAATCACATACACCAATCGATGAGGTAAAGCAAAACAGATCATACTCTCACCGAGGTACTACACAAATAATTATTAAATGACAATCAGATTAGCAAAGGTGGGGTGGTCATTTCCCCCACATGACCAGAATAATCTGGTGAACAAGAAACTGCAAATATTTACAAATAAATGTGGGCCAGTCGAGGTCTTAAACAATACATCATTTACTTAGCCTATACAATCTAAAAATTGGACCACATTATAAAGTACTATACTTAAATCATGGTAGGTAATACATCAAAACCTACATAAAAGTGCCTCCCAAACATTTCGATGGCTAAAACGACCACATATTAATCCTACTTTATTTACCACCCTGAAAACCCTGCGTACACTTGCTACTGTGTCATCAGTAACGAGGAAAAAGCCTTCAGGCAAATCCACGTGTACAGTATATATGAGCAGGGAAAAGCGGCACAAAAAAATTACCGGTACACGGACCATCACAACAATTAACATTGAAAACAGAGTAGAACATCGTGATCACATGTTATACAACATTAACACAATTGTGGTAGAGAGGGGAGGAAGGTGGGATGAATTAAATCTTCCTTTGTGTTGAAAAACAAAGACGTATTACGCAGTCGAATTCCAACACAAAGGGAACGGTCCCAGTTCGGCCTCGTTTTGAGTCCAGGTAAACGTTCACGTAATCGGGACCGTTGGAAGACTATCATCGAACAAAGCATTTATACGTATCTTCGCCTCACACTGTATAAAACTATTTTAACGTATGTAAAAATAATCATTCATACCCTGCTGATGTTCAATGGCAGAACCCTGAGCTCGCTTGCTATACAAATTAAACAAGAGTGGATGTAGTTGGTAAAGGTAATTTAATAATTGTACCAACAGCAATTATATCATATACACCAATCGATGAGGTAAAGCAAAACAGATCATACTCTCATTGAGAGACTACACAAACAATTATTAATTATTAATTGACAATCAGATTAGTAAAGGTGGGACGGTCATTTCCCTCACTTGACCTCCAGCAGTAGAGGCCCAACTCCCACCCCAGGGCCAAAAACCTAACGAAAGATCAGCATATTATAGCTAGCAATAATCAAACAAACTAGACATGGTGGCTAGCTAGTAATGCCTGTTAAGTAAGAATGATGTTAGTCATACTGCAACATCTATACAACGTACATGAATTGGGTAACAGGGTGATATCAAACGAACTCCCTGTTACCACGCTGAACGCAATGAATGCCAGTCATACTGCAACATCTACCATCTACAGCAAGTGGCCAAGTAAGCTGACGATAAAAACGATGATCTCAAACGCAGTAAAAGTGTTATATCAACGAGAATATCACTGCATACAATGAATGCCAGTCATACTGAAGCACCCACTGCCTCCTGTAGCAACCCAGACAAATTCAAGATCTGAAACATCCACTGCCTCCTGTAGCAACCCAGACAAATTCAAGATCTGAAGCATCCACTGCCTCCTGTAGCAACCCATACAAATTCAAGATATGAAGCATCCACTGCCTCCTGTAGCAACCCATACAAATTCAAGATCTGAAGCATCCACTGCCTCCTGTAGCAACCCATACAAATTCAAGATCTGAAGCATCCACTGCCTCCTGTAGCAACCCATACAAATTCAAGATATGAAGCATCCACTGCCTCCTGTAGCAACCCAGACAAATTCAAGATCTGAAGCATCCACTGCCTCCTGTAGCAACCCAGACAAATTCAAGATCTGAAGCATCCACTGCCTCCTGTAGCAACCCAGACAAATTCAAGATCTGAAGCATCCACTGCCTCCTGTAGCAACCCAGACAAATTCAAGATCTGAAGCATCCACTGCCTCCTGTAGCAACCCAGACAAATTCAAGATCTGAAGCATCCACTGCCTCCTGTAGCAACCAGACAAATTCAAGATCTGAAGCATCCACTGCCTCCTGTAGCAACCCAGACAAATTCAAGATCTGAAGCATCCACTGCCTCCTGTAGCAACCCAGACAAATTCAAGATCTGAAGCATCCACTGCCTCCTGTAGCAACCCAGACAAATTCAAGATCTGAAGCATCCACTGCCTCCTGTAGCAACCCAGACAAATTCAAGATCTGAAGCATCCACTGCCTCCTGTAGCAACCCAGACAAATTCAAGATCTGAAGCATCCACTGCCTCCTGTAGCAACCCAGACAAATTCAAGATCTGAAGCATCCACTGCCTCCTGTAGCAACCCAGACAAATTCAAGATCTGAAGCATCCACTGCCTCCTGTAGCAACCCAGACAAATTCAAGATCTGAAGCATCCACTGCCTCCTGTAGCAACCCAGACAAATTCAAGATCTGAAGCATCCACTGCCTCCTGTAGCAACACAGACAAATTCAAGATCTGAAGCATCCACTGCTTCCTGTAGCAACCCAGACAAATTCAAGATCTGAAGCATCCACTGCCTCCTGTAGCAACCCAGACAAATTCAAGATCTGAAGCATCCACTGCCTCCTGTAGCAACCCAGACAAATTCAAGATCTGAAGCATCCACTACCTCCTGTAGCAACCCAGACAAATTCAAGATCCTGTCATGAGCAGCATAGGGATGCGAATGTCACGTTTAAATGCGGTGGACTTTCACCTGCATATAGATTGAATTTGTGTTTCAGTCATCCGCATGTCAACCGCCGTGGTAGCAGCCCTGATTATAAAACTGTGGGCTTTATATTTTATTGGGTCCAGACCCGCCCATTGTAGCGCTTTAGTTAAGCATTGACAAAAGTAGTTACGGGAAACAGGGGACGCATAAGCAAATGCACAGAGTGGGCCCTGGAATGGACCTCGCACCTTCAGAAATCGCGAAAGTGCTTGTACGGGACAATACTGATCTTTCGTTTGCGAAATAGACAAGGTGACAGGACGCCAAGAGGTATTGTGTTTAAAATGACACAAAACTAAAACTATGCGTGAAGTGGAAACGGTGATATCTGCCAACAGTATGACAGATTCGCTTCTAGATGGAGAATGTATCGTAATTTCCCCTATGCGCAAGAAAGCATGGAATGCCAAGAGAAACATGCTCTGTAACATGTAGCGTAAATAGGCTGATGAGACCGTACAATGTGTGGCGACGACAATCCTGCATAGGACTGTCGGAGTAATTGGTAGACGAGTGTCGGGTTTACCTGCCAGCCTCTGGGCTCCGGCTAAGAGTTTCTTTATAACAAAATGCTGAGTTGGATCAGGAATATCAGACAACTTATGGGATAATGACCGAACAGATGAGGAGATGTTTCTGACTGAAAGTGGCATACGAGGCGATAATTGTTGCAAGAATCTCTGTTGGCCGCAGTTGAAGCCAAGGTGCCATCTGTCGAGCTGCGGCCTCCTGAAATCGGGACATATTTTAGCAACGACATTAGTTTTTCCTGGAATATGCTTTGATTCCACTGAAGACTCTACAAACGCTTCGGTCATTAAAGATTTGTTCCGTGCCAAAAACCCACCGAGGAACAACAGCGGGGATTAAGCACTATTGTTTGATTCCGACAGTAACTACATTCGGCAGGAACTTTGATAAATCTGCACTCTCTGGCGCCAACAGTGTCAACATTACACGTGTACCACTGATATCGTCATCATCGCCGGATCTTCGAGAAGCTGGCGTCGACATATGTTATATAAACGCTCAATCCTGTCGAAATAAGACATTGGCTATCTCAGACCATATTCTCGAAAACAATGTGGATATTATGGCGCTATGTGAAATCTGGTTAAAGCCATCGACCGACGCTTGCGTCAGAAAAGAACTCACACCAACTGGATATACAATTAAACACACGCCACGTCCAGTTGGTAAAGGTGGTGGTGTTGCTATCATCCACAAATCCGGACTAAACGTACGAAAACGGATCACTGAAGTGTTTCGGACGTTCGAGCATATTGAATGTACACTGAAAACCTGTAAGTCATGTCTGCGCATTGTCGTTGTGTACCGCCCGCCTCCATCTTCGAAAAACGGCCTAACAACATCGGCCTTTTTCGAGGAATGGGGTCACTTCATCGACCAACATTTATTACAACCTGGTCCATTCATTGTCATTGGAGATCTCAACTTCCATCTGGATGATAACTCGGATCCAGACGCAAGACGACTCACAAGTTCTCTCCAGTCGACAGGTATGACGATGCACGTGCATGGATCCACCCATAGGAAGGGACATACGCTGGATGTGCTACTGACTCGCTGCACGGACGAACATCTCATTCGCAATGTCGTTATCACAGACATAGGACTCTCTGACCACTCTGCTGTTAACCTCACCATCAGTGCTGCTAGAAATCGTGCGGCACTTACGAAAACAAAATATCGAAAGTTACGCGCAATAAATGCGGATATATTTCGACAAGACATTCCCGTGTTTCGACCTGAAGATCTCGAGTCACTAAGTGTTGATGAATTGGTCAGCCACTACGACGCTACTCTTATGAATCTCGTTGATACACACGCCCCTTTGCTAGAAAAGTGTGTCCGACTGAGACCAGATACAGCCTGGTATAAAGATGATCTGCGCGACGCCAAACAAGAGAGAAGGCGGCGAGAACGAACATGGCGGAAATCCAAACTGGAAGTTCATCTACAAATGTTTCGTGAACAATGCAAGCTGGTAAATGATATGCTGCTACATGCCAAGACTACTTTCTATTCCGAAAAAATCCGGGACATTGGAAATGACCAGAAACAGTTGTTTGCTGCAGCGAACAATCTTCTTCACAGAAATAATAACACAGAGCTTCCGACACATGATTTGCAATCTGAATTGGCGGAGAGATTCGCAACGTTCTTCGCTGAGAAGACAAGCCATATCCGTAGCGAGTTGCCGAGTACTAATGCTAGAACGCTAGACAACCACTGCACATGTGAGCTGCCATTGTTCTCCATGCCAACAACAGAATGTATAAAGAAAATCGTCATGGACGCACCACCAAAATCGTGCGACCTTGACCCAGCACCGACTTGGCTAGTGAGGGAATCAATTGATGAACTTCTTCCGATCGTGTCACGCATAATCATGCAATCACTGAAATCGCCTGTCGTTCCTGATCAATATAAGACCAGTTATATATCGCCATTAATAAAGAAGAATGGACTAAATCCAAATCTGGTGCAAAACTATCGACCTGTCTCCAATCTGGCATTTGTCTCGAAAGTGCTTGAGCGCGTTGTAGCAAAGCAGCTTGGCGACCACATGCAAAGGAATAATTTGCACAACCAGTTTCAATCCGCATATCGACAACATCACTCCACTGAAACTGCTCTACTTAAAGTGCATAGTGACATTCTGTCTGCAGTCGACCGAGGCCACGTTGTTGTTTTAGTCATGCTTGACTTGACCGCAGCCTTCGATACCATTGACCACGCCATTCTGCTGAGTAGATTGACTCGTAGATTTGGTGTAACAGGCGCTGCGCTCGAGTGGTTTAGATCGTACTTGTCCGGACGGCAGCAGCTCGTGCGTATTGGCAGTGACAAATCTTCACCAATACCTGTGCCGTTTGGCGTGCCGCAAGGCTCTGTGCTTGGGCCGTTGCTTTTTACGGCATATATCTCACCGTTCGGCGACATCATCAAGAAATTCAGGGTGGACTATCATTTTTATGCAGACGACACGCAACTTTACGTCTCGTTTTGTCCCGGCGGAGATGACCAAGTGAATTCAATAGACAATCTGTGTAATTGCCTTGAGCATATAGGGGAATGGTTGCGGTCCAATTCACTGAAGCTAAACGACCAGAAGACGGATGTCGTGGTATTCGGCACCAAGCACAAGTTGCCACTGATGAAGGATATCCGCATAATCATCGGTGATGCAACTCTGAGCGCATCATCTAATGTTCGTAACCTTGGCGTCATATTCGACTCATCCCTTGGCATGGCGAACCATGTCTGTGCCATCTGCCGAACAGCCTACATGCACCTACACAACATTAGCCGTATCAGACGTTACCTTACCTTAGATGCGGCGAAATCATTAGTCCACGCCTTCGTCATGTCCAGACTGGATTATGGGAATGCGCTGCTTGCTGGACTACCACTTGAACATTTGAATAAACTCCAACGCATTCAAAACATGGCAGCAAGAATCATTACTCTTACACCTCGCCGAGATCACATTACCCCAATCCTGAAAGAACTGCACTGGCTACCTGTGAAATGTCGAATCGAATTCAAGATTCTTATGCATGTGTATCGATGTCTGAACGGCACCGGACCATTGTACCTGGAGAACATGCTGAAGAGACAGTGCTCTGCAGGGCGCACACGTTCGTCCCAACAATATCTGCTACACGTGCCGCGAACGAAGCTTGTTAGTTTTGGTGATCGTGCATTCGAAGTGATAGGACCTCGATTATGGAATCTGCTGCCGTTTCACATAAAATGTAGTGGAAACCTAACACTGTTCAAACGGACTCTGAAAACGCACATGTTCAAAGCGGAATACTGTTGACATTTTACTTTCTTTGACATTTTACTCCTAAATTTATATTTTATTTATCTACCCATGATTGCATATATGTAAATATTATATCTATTATTTATTCTATATATACATAAAGTATCTTATACATCTTAATAATGTTTAAATAACAGCTTTATACATATATATATATTTATTTATCTATTTTTAGTGAATTAAATAAAAAAAATCTGTTTTTATAATTATTATATCAAATTTGTATTTTATATCTGTTGTGCACATACCTTTGCTAAATTTTTATATTTTATGATATTAGCTTCTTGTACAGCGCTCTGAGCATTTTATTGGAAATTGCGCTCTATAAAAAAAAATATTATTATTATTAATATTTAAAGTAAACATTAAATTTCAAAGCAGTGACAACCAGGCGTCTATTTAAGCGCATCAAGTGAAAGTCCTTAGCTGACTGTTTATTGATGACGTCGGACAAAACAGAGTGGTTGGCCATATATTGGCCCCACAACTCCAAAGCCGCTACGATAGGATAGAGTTCTAATATAGCAATATTATAACTGTGCCAAATTTCTGGGAAACGACCATTAAACCACCGGGAACCGAAAATTGCGTAGATGCGGCATCAGTGTACAGCTTAATTGAATCCGAAGAAATCCAATTACTGTCGATGAACATTGTGACCCCGTTGAAAGAAAGCTGTCAACCGGATGTGATGGTTAGGTCCAGAACAGCCTACTGTGATATTTATGAGGCGACAGATGAAACAGCGGCCAGGTGAAATGACGCGGCTGGCGAATGACAATAAGCTGATGACCGATTGGAGTTGGCGCAATGTAACGGAACGACATTTCCGCATAGCCGCAATGGACGTCTGGAGCTTTTGGACTTTATCCGGAGGGAGGCGAGCCTCCCATGTGATCGTATCCAATTCAATGCCATGTACAGTGATAAGTGTAGACGGAAGGCAGGTTTTTTATCATGTTTGATCGGGATAGAAAGGTCATTTGTCGGTGTCACAAATTGATTGAGATCCTGCAAGCATCGAGCTGAATTGGGAGAAGATAAAGTCGTCAAATATATGGGACACGGCAATGACCCCATTGCTTTCAGTACCCACTGCAATGCACAAGTCAACCATACAAAAATGCGACAGGATTCTGCATACCCCATTGGTAGGCAATGATCGTAGAAAAAGTGATCATCCCAGGTGAACCCAAACAAATGGTAGCATGACGGGTGAATATGAATGCAGCCTCAATATCAGTCTTACCCAACAATGCACCTCGTCCAAACTGACTCAGCAAAATATAACATGGTCGAGGGTTTCATAAGAGACTGGTGAATTCTTTTGGAATATATTCTTTAATAGAATTACCCTGTGGGTATGAAAGGTCGTTAATGAGACGGAATGTACTTGGCTCTCTCTTAGCCACTTCCCCGGGTGGGGATGACTGATAGTCAGGAAACGGCGGTGACAAGAATGAGCCAGTAATGCGTCCCAACGAAAGCTCCTTAGGAAGTTTCTTTGCGCCTACGTCCCTATGGGCTGAAGCTGGTGGGTGATTACGGGTAAAACTGGGGGTAGGGGTACGAAAGTAATTAATTTTAAACCCGTGAATGAAGCCGTCCACCAGAAAATTCGTTTCTGTCTGGTCATAACCATGGAGGGCCTGAAGTAACCGTTCAGGATTTATTGGAGTTGTGAGGGTTGTGTTGAAGGCAGGAGCTAGATGGGTGGCGTGCGTGGCATTTAGCACACACATGCTTCTACTTGCACATGCGATCGTTGCATTAGCCACCTCGCTGGTACTGCCAGCAGTAGCCAGCTGGAAAGGACTGAGGGCGACGAAAGGATTTGTTTGTCAGATTAACTGGAACGCCACCTGACACCCCCGGACCTGTTTCGAATACATGCATCGAACAAAGAGGTCCCACCTGGATTGACCCCAGGGGGAAAATGCGATTCCCGGAATGACCTGAATTGTGCGTCATATTGCCGCCCGGCCAACGGTGGGCCTGTCAGGGCAATATCCGGCACAATCTCACAGTATTTGAAAAGTACCGGAGCTGCATCCGGGAATTGCTGGGTGTAGACTGCCCCAAACTCGAAGAAGCCAGAAATCCACTGATCAATGGTGGAAATCTGCCTTCCCTTGACCTGAAGCAGCATAGAGGCAATCTGGTGGGATTCACCAGGCGAAACACACATATTTTGTGGCTGGGAATGGTGGCCATACAAGAGTTTGTAAAACTAAACAAATTCATTGGCCCAATTTTAGCCTTAATTTGGGCAAGAAGGTCAGCCCCCAAAGCGGTAGAATGCCATGGGGGAGTGTTTGATGCAGGCTCACCCCTCTCGCTTGGCATCCAGGTGCCGATAGCGCCAGCGACCGTGAAGTCCATGGAAGTGGTGGGTGCGACGTTGGTACCAGGCAGTGGTAACACGACCTCCGGTATGGCATCCAACGACAGCATGGGCAGAGTGGGCGTGATCACAGTGGGCGTGGCCACATCGGGCGTGGCCACCAAGGGTGCGGCAACAGCGGCGGGCAAAGCAGCCCGGTCCTCCCGCAGCTGTTTAAGCATCTCCCTAGTGACGACGGCCACCAGCTCGGCAGTGCTACTAAACGTCCCAGGAACCCTTTCAGTTGCGGCCGTCCCCTGGTCGTCCAGCCGCAGCAGCAGCAGCGACAGGGCGACGTCGTCGGGTGGGTGGTGCTGGCATTGGAGGGTCGGATTCGGCAGCCCGCTTCATGGCCGCGCGGCGTTGGGACGGCGGTCGCAGTGTGACCTCCACTGGTTTCGGTGGACGTCCGCTTGGTGGCATACTACAAAATGGTAAGCAAAGGGGCAGGAACGGCATCCATTTGCAAAGTAAATAACTGGCCCCACCGTGTAAGGACTCCAACTCAACGAAGGGCAGGGCACCAAATGGGTGTATTGGCATACTTGCAACAGCAACAATACTGGCTAACCTGTCGCCGCTAAGAAGGCTAAGTAATGTCATAACACAGGCAATAGGCATGCGCAAATGGAGACCCATGTTATCAGACATCAAACTTCGCTGCATGTCTGACTTCTGTAATGCTAAAGAACGTGGAGAACAACCATGTGGCCATAGGGACCGGAGAAAATCAGTAGGTAGCACAGCTCACGTAGGAATGAGAATATGGTGAGATAATAAACACGAATGCCTCAAGATAAGAACATGAATATTGAAAACTGTATATATGAATACCAGTATATATTGGGGCCATATGAACAAGAGCAGCCCCCTGTATCACAGCATACCCACCAATGCGGGGCTATAGCATCAGAGCAACTACGATGTATCTTAGCACACCCACCAGGGTGGGGCCATAGCACCAAAGCAATGGCGCTGTACCACAGCACACCCACCAACGTGGGGCCATAGCGCCAGAATAACTTCTCTGTATCATGGGCTATAGCACCAGGGTAACTATTCCATATCATATCACACCCACCAGTGTTGGGCCATAGCACCAGGGTAACTATTCTGTATGACAGCAGCCACACCAATGTGGGGCCACACCACTGCACACCCACCACCAAATACGAATAACGGAAGATAGAAAACGTGTATCGTAAGAGAGTGGGGTTATATTAACCAGAGCTATTACGCCGTAGCATAACACACACCCCAAACACGAAGCTACGAAGAAAGGCAGCAAGAATATCAGACGAATAGGACCACAAAGAAGGCACAATGAGCCGGAGAAACTACTACGTTGCACATACCATCCAATAGACCTGGGTGTAACAATAAAGCAACACAAAACTGTAGTGTGACAGCAGCAAGAAGTTGCATGAAAGCCAGTCATACTGTAGAAATCATAAAATTCCTAGCATTAAACTTGAACCAGAATTAATTACCCATAAATGGATTCAATTTCCTGATGTGCCAAACAGAGTAATTATAGCTACCCACTTATAATATGATAATTGTGTCGGAACATTTATGAAATGCAGGGGGATTAGGAGAGACGTGAGATGTTCACTACTGTTTGGCAGCAAATATAGCATCCCCCGAATGGAGCGCACATATTTGCGCATCCCAAGGTCAAAATATTCCTCCCAGTTGGTGTGCATGCCTCGGTGTCGTCAAAAATGAACATGGAGAAGGTTCGATGTCAAGTCAACAAAGGCGCTATTAACGACAAACTGAGCGTCGTTCAAATCGGCGCGCGTAGTGTACCGCCGGCGCTCTGTTGGGCACATGGCAACGCGTGGCATGACCTGGCACAGGACCACCTCCCACACGGAATCGACTGCCAACACCAGCTGGGCGAGGTCGACAATACGGGAAGCAAGTTGACGGGGATCAATACTGGCACGGGACAGGTCCTTAGCGCCGATGTCCATAATCACCGCTCATGGGCCGAGCTCTCGAATCAGCGGCAACTCGGCCAACAAACCGTTCACTCGAAGGCCACCCACCCCGTGATAAAAACATTGGCAAATTGGGCAGACACCCCTAAATCCGCCTCGACAACCTGTGCCGGACCCTCTCGATGAAATAACGGCGCATTAGCAAAACTATGGCCGATGACTAACATATCCGGGGGGCTATCCATAGTGGACGTTAGACAAAATAAAAAATGGCGCCGAACAAAGGAAACATTTCGTGACGAAATAGCAAACATGAATTCACTCAAAACCGAGGAATATCAAAGTAGCAATCAGCGAAACATTGCGTATCACTTAGATATACTGTAGACAGAAGTCTAGGCAGAATATACACAACGTGAAACAACACTAACCTTGAAATTGATGATGAATTAAAACTTCCTTTGAGTTGAAAAAACAAAGACATGTTACACAGTCGAATTCCAACACAAAGGGAACTGTCCCAGCTCGGCCCCATTTTGAGTCCGGGTAAATGTTGGCGTAATCCGGACCGGACCGTTGGCAGATTATCGTTGAACAAAACATTTATAGGCGTATTCGCCTCACATTGTATAAACACTATTTTAACGTATGTAAAAATAATCATATAATATATTGTTAATATGCACGGGCGCGTGTTAGTTATTATATTGGCATTGTTTCAGTTAAAAAGTAGCTCGATTAATTAAGGTATAATTATTGTCATAAGTATGGTTTGCATGTAATGAAAGGTTTGTACTTAATGTAAAAAACAAAATAAGTCTTACGAATAGCCAATAATTGTGTTCCCGTGGGCCAATTCTTTTTCAGTTGATAACCAACGCACGAGTCGGTGCTCCAACGAATGACACAATTTGGGGGGGGGGGCATTCAGACAGGATGAATCATATATATTCATTTATGTTAACATTTTGTTAAATTGTGTATTTTGCTAAGCTTGGAAAGTCATTTCTGTAATTAGTTAATGTGACAAACTCAACTAAACAGCGCATTCCGACACTCCACATGAACACCATCGAGGGCGTGTGGACGCAGGTGAAAAGGAGGTTCAAATGGATATCGGGAACGAGGAAGAATGGGCCGCTGTTTGACACCTGCCTCCAAGAGTTTATTTGGCGAAGGCACTACGGAGATTCAGCATTTCACTACACCATGAACCACGTCGCCCAACTGTACCCCGTGTAGAGGACGAACAGAGAAAAAACAACGGCTCTTTTAAGAGTCAAGAAGAAAACAACGGCTCTATTCAGAGCCAACCAACACTTCCCCAAATGAGATTGCTACTACGTATATATGGTGATATTGATAAGAAAAGCATTAAGATATTAATATTATTTTAGAATGTGACCAAACCGTTAAACATCTTTGTATTTTTCTACCACCATATTTCCCATATATTCACATTTCATCTAAATATAATTTATTCATTATGCTTAACAAGTAATGAATGTCCAAAATTGTATTGATATTATTATTAATACATATCTGATGGTAGCATTATATATCATTAATAGAATAATAATTTGCATTAATTTTCTTATCAAAAGAACGTATTGGTGCAGGTGTACAGACACACACGCACGCACGCACACATACACGCACGCACGCACGCACGCACGCACGCACACACACACACACGGGAACACATGTATTGGCTATTCTTAAGACTTATTTTGTATTTTACATTAAGTAGAAACCTTTCATTACCTGCAAACCATACTGATGATAATAATTATGCCTAAATTAATCGAGCTACTTTTTAACAGAAACAACGCCAACTAACACACGCACACACGCACACACGCGCACACGCACACACGCACACACGCACACACGCTCACGCGACCCTGTATATTAACGATATATTATATAATTTTATATATATATATATATATATATATATATATATATATATATGTATGTATGTCGAGCGTACAGTAATGATAACGCCATTGTACGGAATTTCTGTGAAACTCAAAACAATATCGATTTTACGGTAACCGCGGAGCAACGGATAGTCGCCGCCGGAGAAGCCGAGTTTTACTTGAGTTTGTTTTGCGAAATTTGTTCGTGGTAGGAATGTAAAATATTGTTTGTAACGTAGTGTATGTATATGAATGTAAGATATATGAGGATCAGTTTGGCGGCTGTAGGTGGTCGTTTTCCTAGTTAGGTCAGAAAGTAAAAGATCGCCCATCAATAATGACAAATTATATTATTTCATAAGCTATTTTATATTTCATTTGTGTTTCTACTTATGTGAACATTCATCATATAATATTACTTTTATTACATTTACATATATGTTCTATTAATTATAGCAACGTAACCAACACTACACATGAAATCATTGTTGATAATAGTTATTTTGGGGATGACGCCGACTAGTTTACTTAATCATTATCATCTTATATTGGGATAATTAAAACAAACTGGTTACAGCCTTAATTGGCTCCGCCGTCAACCTGGTATTGTATATCATTTTATCGATTGTTTTATGGATTGTTTATATTTATGTGTATGACTTATACAATTCCAAATAAAACCTACCTACCTACCTACCTACTAGCGCAATAGAATGAATATTATACGTTGCAAATGACAACATCATTAGGCTTATAAGCTTAGTTATTAAGGTCATCTGGACTTGACTTGAATTTAGCCTAGATACATTTTAAACTGCCTTTGTAACGCACATTTTGTGACATACTTCGATGCCGCATAGCGTATCCTCATCTTCCTGCTCTCATTGTTAGCATCCGTTGGATGGTGTACGCGTGAGTTGCTCGTAAAACAGTTCTGCGTTCATTTTAATACAACTCACATGGTCAGTTTAGGCGGTAAACGGAAATGACTGACATACATATTATATATCCCCCGAAAGTTATCATCAAGCCGGATAAGCACAGCTTATTTTCACACTTTTAGTAACACAATTACTCAAACTACATATGTCTAAACATGCAATGTATCCCGTTCGTTGGATTTGACCATATATTGTCCTGCTTAAAGTTCACGTGTAATTTTTAACTGCCTTACTACTATAGTAAAATCCATAAACCATATTAAAGTAGTCGCTGTATTTATTGTTCTTTCAATGAAATTATATTTCGAATGGTTGCTGCCGGCCTTCATATCCGGCAGAAGTAAAAGTTGTACCGGCCCTAGCATGGCCCATGGGTGGTTTCGTTTTACCGACTCTCGAACGGCTACGTGATTTCGTCAAGAAGAGAGTCTGGCATACAACCCGCATTTTGAATGTTACGTGCCAGATAACGAATCTATCCTCCATAATTTTGTTTTATATTATATATGTTTTTGAAATTAAACGGGATTAAATTAAGAAATGGTATAATACAAAAATAGAAAAGTACACGTTTAACTTGGAATAGTTTTTAAAGCATAATATGAACTGAAACGAAATTACTCTAATTTTGTAAAGATAACCTGACAGCCAATCATCATCTCTACCCGGATTCAGGGTAACCCGAGACCACAGACGAACATTTCCAGGCATGCAGCTGTAAGGGGCGAGTGCAGCCACCTCACGACGCCTAGATAATCGAGGCTATAGGATAGGGCGCAAGATCCTTGACGCTTATTAGCTGATGGCCTGACTCCTGACATTGCGCACATGCTGGAGCAAAACTGTAAACATTGAGAAAACAGTTCTGAGAAATCATGACGTGACGCCGGCTTCCAATATTGAGTTCATCTGTCGTATGTCGTTGCACTTATTTGGTGTCCAGTCGTCTAGATGATCCGCCACCTTGGCTATACACAATCGAATGTTGTGTATTGGTTACCGTGGAACCGAAACGATGTAGCAGTATTTAGATGGATAGTGACATACCTAACGCCTAGCCGACAGTCCCAGCTAGCACTGCCACTGTCACCCAACCATGTGCCAACCGTCGGTGCACTTTACGTTGGCACAACGTTGGCAACTTTGATTAGCGCAACGGTGTTTTGTTCGTTGGTTGGCCATAAACTAGCATCATCACGTTGGGGCAAAGTTGACGGCAGACAGTGCCAGCGTTACCCCAACCATTTGTCAACCATGAACCAACCACGAATCAACGTTGCCACAACCATCTGCCAACCATGAACCAATGTTGCCCCAACCATTTGCCAACGTTTCCCCAACCATTTGCCAACAATGAACCAACGTTGACCCAACCATCTGCCAACCACGAACCAATGTTACCCCAAACACAAACCAACATTGCCCAAACCATTTGTAACGTAATCCCTGTCATCAGCTAACATTGTCCCGATGTTGATGTTCTAAACTTTAACAAATGACATGCCAATATAACATAACAGTATTAATTTTATTTTAAAATATATTCAACAACGTGAACCTAAAATCCGTTTTCAACTGATTAGAGATAAATGTACAAAATACTGTACTGTGTAATATACAATCCAACATATATATATATATATATATATACATGTATATATAATATATCATCATCATCATCATTGTGCAGCCGTAGTGTCCCGTGGTTGGGCAAAGACCTTATCATGTCGTTTCAAATCTGCCTATCTTGCGCTATCCTCTGCCAGATTGTGCCCTTCCAATACTCATCTAGTTCGTTTCTCCACCGTCTCGCCGGTCTTCCTCTATATCGTTTCCCTTCGTACGGTCTCCAGGTTGTGATACGCGATGTCCACCGGTTTTCTCGTAGTCTGCTGGTGTGCCCTGCCCAGATCCACTTCTGTCTTCTGATTTGTTCTATCACGTCTATGACCTTTGTCTTCTTTCTTACCCTGAAGTGTGTTTGTCTCCCGATATATGATGTTTAACATACTTCTTTCCATCTTATATATATCTACACACCCACACAAACACACACACACACGCACATGCACACGCACACACCCACACACCCACACATCCATACCCACACACCGATACACATACACAGACACACACACATATACACACACACGCATACACACACACACGCACACACACGCACACACATACACACGAACATCGCATTATGTAATAGTCTATAGCTTACTGTAATTAGAAAGTAGTTGTTTTCACAGTCAAAGGTTTGACACCACAATCAATTTGCTACACACATAATACAATAAAAGCTGCACAATTGTGACCATTATGACTACTGGCATATATATTACTATAACAAGGGCTGAGTCCAATTATATATAATCAAATCAATTATGTTTCATTTCAATTTATTTGTCTTAAATTACAGATTTGCTATGCGGAACCAATTGTTTTTTAATAAACGTTTATTGTGTAATGTTGTTAGTAATGTATTACAGCGCATGTGTTGCTGAATTTGGATATGTTGATGTTGTATGCATTTGTTTTAACATGTGCTAGAACACTTTTGAACATTTGTTCAGGTGATGATTTCGTTATAAAAATACTGTAATTATTCTAACTGTAATTAATTATTATTATTCTTGTAATTTCGCAAATTAAATGCATTTCAGTTACAAACAAATTTACAAACCAGAATCAGTTACGTTGACAGATACAGCATTTGCTGTGATCAGTTACAATTACATAATTGCTATGATTAGAACAAAACACTATTTATAATCATTTCATATACAATAGACTCATTTTTCATTTATACAATTTTTCTCGATAAAAAGTTAATTAAAAACATGGCAAAGACATGCACGTGTGTTACATGTGTCCGTTTAACATCCATACAATATTATGTAAACTGTCCTATGGTATTTATTTTAAAGCACAGCTTTCTGGGAATTTAAGCGCTAGAAGTTGTCATTATTATTATTACTTGTCTCAATATAGATAAACAGAACACTACTTATAAATATACCACAAACAGAACAGTTTGACAAATCACAACACACTGTTGGGGATATAGACTGCATAATTACTAAGGGTTGTTATGAATCATGTACATGTTAGTTACCATGACACAACAACAGCTATTTTTGTATTACGTCTAAAAAGTATGACGTAATATCAGTGTTTCTTTCTCTAAAAGAGGGTTAGCTGTCCTTAGAATAGTTGTATCAGTTTGCTGTACGCCACCATAATTGGTCTGTCGGAATTTTTAAACATTGCTTCGGAACGCATTCAATCGGTGTGAGTGGTACCATGCGTGGGCTCCGACATACTTCATATGTCAAAAACAGAATATGTACTAAAAATAAAAAGCACAGCGACCATCAGCCAACCATGTGCCAACCGGTTGTGCAATGTTTTGGTTGGCCCAAAGGACATCCCAAACTGATTAATTTTTAAAAAGATGAGTGCAACACCCATTGGTTGTGTTCACTCGGAATTGACATATTGCAATGAATACATATCAAACTTTATTAAAATAAAATTAATACAATTCCATAAATTAAATGTTTCCTTGGGAATCTCTAAGTATATGACTATACAGAGTCAATATTTAGACAACACTGCACTGTTTTTACGTATAGCTATTGCACTTTATTCAATAGCAGTCTTCGCCAATGTCGTCTCAATTCCAAATCAAATAGGATGACTGGGCCGGTAGTCAGTGACACTATCACACAGACAGACAGTGACAAACTGAGCACTGCATAAATGTCAGCCAAGCATCCATATAAATATAATAACTCAAAATAGAAGGAACACCAGATAAATAATGTTATAATATTTGAAATATCACATTTAGATATTGCTCCCATTATCACCCAAAACGATTTCAACTCAACCAAACAACAATCGTGTTACATTTTTAACAAGCCTTAACAAGATTGCCACTCAGAAAATTAACTCTTGATGGCAGGTGGACAAGGAAGCCTTTTGGTCCAACCCTTTTTATCTGCTTGTATCAATCGTGTCAATTTAATTTTGTTTAATATTCACGCTACTAGCACTCGCACAATCGGCAGATAATATGTTTCAATCATTTACAGTCCTTTGTGAAAATGTGAACTTTCTTATATATAATCTACACTGCTCCTTTACTAACGGAACTTCAGGTCCCTAGTCATTCTATTCAGATTCAGACTGTTTATTACCAAGTAGCATTTACAATGTACGAGGAATTCTTGGCGTTGTGGCGTCAACATACATACACGCTTGTCTCCTCTGTCCCCCATCATGCACATGCAAAATATACAATCAGAAACATTATGAAACTAGTATAAATTTACACCAAGGCCAACTGCCAACATATTTTAAGACAGTCGTACATCTATTGACATAAAGTGAACTTAATAACATAATATTAATACCGTCTGAACATTACCTAAAAAGTTAAAAAGTATACATGTAGTTAAATAGATAATAAATAAATGAATAAATAAATTAACAGATGATATAAAAACTAAGCTGACAGTTAAAAAGTATGTACATACATGTAGTAAAGTTAGTAAATAAAAAAAAAATATATATATATTAATTAAACATTAAAATAAATAAATAACTAAACAAATAATAAATAAATAATTTAGCATGGCGACATAAAATCTAAACCGACTGAAAACAGTATCATGGCATCTCGCGGTTCAAGTGACTCACAGCCTGCGGATAAAAACTAGTTTTAAGTCTAGTGGTCCTTGTCTTGATATTTCTATAGCGAAGAAGTTCAAGGGGATGGTTGGCGGGGTGGGTAATATCCCGTACAATGCTCTTGGATTTTCGTGCACAGCGAGCATGGTAAATAGATTCAATGGATGACAATTCGCGCCCAATGATTCTAGATGCGCTCTTCACGATAACTTCTAGCCGTTGTTTCTCCTCCTGACTGGCGCGGCCAAACCACACTACAATCGAGAAAGCGAGGATACTTTTTCAATGACTGCGCGGTAGAATCGTATCATAATTTCCTGAGCAATGCCGAATCTCCTGAGCTGCCTCTGGAAGAACAGGCGTTGTTGTGCCTTTTTTGTAATGCACATTATATGTTTGTGCACCAGCTGAGATCGTTTGAAATTGTTGTTCCAAGGAATCTAAAAGATTCGACCTCCACGCCATTTATTGAAAGAGGGTGGATGGGAGTCTTCTTTTTACGAAAATCAACAATCATTTCTTTAGTCTTTGAAACGTTCAATTCGAGATTGTTATCCGCCCGCCAGCCAACCATTCTCTGAACTTCCTCCCTGTATGGCGTCTCATCCGCATTCTCAATGTTTCTTAACTGAGAAATAATATTTCTATCAATATTTTCATTATCATTCAATATTTTAAACACTTCTATTTGGTCTCCTCTCCTGTTCTCTGGTGTTGTCAATCCACAATCTTTTAGGCGTATTTCGTAACTAAGATCTCTCAGTGTTTGTGTCATTTTAGTCGCTCTCCTCAGTACTCTTTCTAGCACATATATATATATGGCTTTCTAGCGATATGGCCTCCACGCTTGCATACAATACTCTCAATTAGGCCTACATGTTGTTTCGTTTAACGGTATTATTAGTTCTTTTTTTTTATTCACTATACTTCACCTAATCAATCCAAGGATTTTATTTCCCTTTGAAGCGGCAATTCCGCACTGCTCTGAAACCTTTAGTTTAAGCAGTAATCGTTGATATATCACTTTGTCGAAAGCTTTCTGAAAATCTAAGTAGATAATATATACTGGTGATCCCTCGTACTTAGTAATGTTTTCAACAACAATTTTTGTTAAGCATGATCATCTCGCTATTAGAAACCCATGTTGAGATGGGTTTATCAAGCTATGTTTAACAAGAAAATCCACCATGTGATCTTTAATTAGTCTTTCTAATAATTTACAACTCACTGGTCTATAGTTATCTGACTTGTTTCACGAACCCTTTTTAAATAAATTTATAATGTTTGCTTCTTTCCATTCTAAAGGAACCACTCCCTCGTTTAATGACATGTTAAAAACTATTGCAAGCGGTCTGCTAATTTGTTCTACAATTTCCAGTAGAAGTTTGGGTGATTTATTATCCTTCATTGCCATTATTTTCGTAGCTACCATTTCCGGGGTTATCATTAACTGTCCTAAAAATCTGATTCCGCCTTCTTGAACTCTGGTACTGGCAGTCAACTAATATCGTTCGTGATAAACACCGAACTAAAATACTCATTCCGGTCTTCTGCCATTAAGAATCCCTGTGATATTATATTTCCAACACTATCTTCTAGAGGACTTTTCTAATTTCAGTTGTAGCTTGATTAAGTGCTTATTTATAAATGTTGTAGTCTTCATTATTTCCAGAGCGTCTATATGACTTCCACATCATTTGTTTGTATTTCATTTTTCTAATGGCTTCTTTCGATAAATGCTTCTTTCTGGACCGTTTCCCTTGTTTTTTCAATGGGACAAACTTATCATCGATGCACTCAATTTAACTCCATAAGATATTCCAGCATTCTGTTGCTGTCTTATTCTTAAGTGTGTTATTCCAGTGTATCTTGTTTAATATTTCCTAAATAAATAAATAAATATAGGGTTGCCGCGTTTGAACAAAATAATCTAACAAATACGGTTGGCTATGCCAAGGCAGGACCATCCAAAGTGATGTTTCAGAAACATCGGGCGGCCTCCCATAATAAACAAAGACATTTTTTCTCCTCCTCCGAAGACACGACAGGGGACATAAGACGATGGGACGGCCCTGCTAGCAATGCTTTCGCTTGTCAAGTCTGCTTTCAGGATGCCTTCAACACCGCTTGCTTCCCGTCCGGGACCCAATCACTGATGTTTACCAAGGCTGTATATTACGACATGCCAACAGCCGCCGACGCCATTTTCGCTGCTCGCACAACGACGGAGGTAAACAAGATAGCAAGGATTTTCCCGGCCAACGACAACAAGTGGAATCATCGAGCTGAGGATCTCCAGTGGGAGATCTTTCAGTGGAAATTCGATCATGCCTCGTCCTTCGCGAGAAGACTCGACACATCGGAAGGAATGAACTTCACCAGTCATACGTCTGACAACTTTTGGGACACCGGACACGGCGGACACGGAAGGAACACGTACGGGAAACTACTGACGCAATTCCGTGACTGTGTCCAGGGCGAAGGAAGGATGGGCAAGCTTTCGCGGAAAAACTCAACCACCCAATCGAGGCAACCGTCGACGAGACACAGCATTGACGAGAACAATACAGCTACGGACGGTGAGCACTCAGAGTGCGAAACAGAGACAACTCCTTTGCCAAACAGTTCTACGTCCACGACAACAAAGCCACCACGCAAACAGCCGAGGAAGAAGGTAGTTATCAGCTCGTCGACTACACTACCAACGGAACGAAGCAAAGGTATGGCTACAACCCCTCTCACATCGGCACACAAGCCAACTGACTTCACGCAAGCACCGCTCTATTCCACTGTCGTATCTACTCCACCCATTTCATCTCCCTCCTTGTTCACGGCTAATACATCAGGGACAAAGCCTTCTCCTACTCTGACTGCAGGTCGTAAGCGACAGACCACTTATCTATCACCGGGGCCACCGCCGTTGTGTTCTGCTACCATCACCACCATCCCTTAGCAGCTGCTATCGCCACACCATCCCTGCATCACGCCATACGTGAGCCTTCTAACGTTTCTGCCACCTCTTCTCCATCTCTTTCCCCCAACTCCTTCCCGCCACTACCGAGACAATCGGGTTCTCCGGAGCTTCCACCTCACTCCAAGTCTCATTCTTAACTACCTGTCTCCAGACCACGGGTGGACCGCGCCATAATTCATAGACTACCCCCTTCGCCTACTCCTGCACAACGATTCTCTACTATGCCCTCCATACATAGAAGCACAAAGTGCAAGAAATCCAGCTGGAAGTTACCGATAATCACGAAACGTGTCGTTATTCTGGGTGACTCAAACGTTTCTAGGATTACAGAATCGAAGGAACGAGACATCCAAGTGGATAGCTACCCTGGAGCCAAAATTAGGAATCTCGAACATATGATGATGCATCCCGCAGAGACAGGCGGCATACATCCAGAGATTGTGATCGTATTCGTGGGAATCAACGACAGAGCGAACAAACCAAGCGTGACGACCATCCCTAATTTGCGAAGGATCGCGGCTCGAGCAGGCAAGTGTTTTCCTCACTTAATCATCGCCATACCCAAAATAAATTTCTGACAGATTACCTCTGGTAGAACAAGAATACATTATGAGAACTTCGGAGAGCCTACTAGACATTAAGGGCATTGTTGTAATACCTAAATTAGAGGAGTCATCGTTCAAGACAACATTCACTGGGCACCAGAAACAGCGAACAAAATGCTAACACATTGGTTGTGCCATTTAAACTAAGGAACATTGAGGGCAATCATACCGCACAAAACAAGTCCAATGATCGATTATCAACTTAAGCCATCTAGTGTTATCTGAAACACAGGCGGAAATCCTAAATTTCGGATTACAATTTATACCAATACCTCATACAAATGATGCAGAAGACACGCAGGCGTCTATCAGGCGTTTTGCGAGACATATCCAACTACGACATTTTTTTCACGGAACGAAATCAACAAAATTAAAATAGAACTTTACAGCAAAATCAACCTGGAATCCACCTTGCCACAATGAGGACATTAACTCTAAATTGGAACAACTGAAAGATTTTAGCTCGATAACTAAGAAAAACCGGAACAGTGTTGGCAATTTGTCAGAGTCGCAATTGGCGTCGATTTCGGCACTCAAGAGAAACCCATCTATTATTATTAAACCTGCTGATAAAGGCTCGGCCACAGTAATCGTGTCTAAAGAAAACTATATCGCAGAGGCGAATCGACAGCTGGCGAACAAAAACATTTTGCTAAACCAGACACACCGGTCTATCCACAAGCCGCAGTCCGCATTTCAGCAACACTAGACAGATTACGACAAACAGGCTACATATCCAAGAAGCAACGAAATTATTTAGAGCCACCGGATACACCTCGACCACGTCTGCTCTATCTATTACCCAAGATTCATTAGGCTAAAGATAAATGGCCTCAGTCTCGGATGCCTCCAGGACGACTGATCATATCCGATTGCAACAGCGAATCATATATAAAATAGCTGAGTATATTGACTATTTTTTAGCCCCATTGTCAGTAACACATACTTCGTATGTTAAAAACACTACAGACTTCATTGATAAAGTGACTAAAATCGAAATTCCTAGTGATGCGCTACTGTTCTCCATAGATGTAGAAAGCCTGTACACCAATATTGACAATATTTCGGGGACTGAAGCAGTAAGACAGGCTTTTTCACGAAACCCGGATTTTTTACGAAACGCAGATATTTTAGAACTACTTAAAATTTCCTTAGAACACAACGACTTTTTATTCGGATCAAACTGGTACCTTCAAATTTTCGGCACTGCAATGGGGAAACGATTTGCCCCCAACTATGCAAATCTTTTTATGGCTCAGTGGGAGAAACAAATTACCATTAATCTATTTACGATACTTGGACCATATTTTCGGAATATGGACACATGGGAATGATGAATACCTAGTTTTCTTGAACATACTAAATAGCCATCAAAATTGCGTAAAATTAACGTCAGTTACGAGTAAACAGATTTCTCGGACACTACGATCTTTAAAGGCGAACGCTCTAATTCGACGGGGCATCTTGACACCAAGGTTTACTTTAAACCAACAGATACACATCAACTACTGTACAAAGACTCGTTCCATCCGAAACATACCTTCTCTGGTATCTTCAAGTCGCAACTATTACGATTGCATAGGATTTGCAACAATAAATCAGACTTTGAGGAAGCCGTACAAACACTTTTTCATAGCCTGAGGCAAAGGAATTATAGATCGCGTTTTTAAAAGCACTACCTTAGTGGACATTAAAAATCAAAACAGGAAAGAACAAGCCGTGAAATGCCAGGTGAAAAGGTGTCTAGCCATTACGGTATTTGTAGACTTCACACGTATTACCAACACAAGGAGGCCACCACAGGGCAAAATCAAAAATTGCGGTACATCCAGCGTGGTTTACCTAATTACCTGCAACGCCTGCCCCGCAAGATACGTGGGTGAGACTGGCAATCAACTACGAACACATATAAATAATCACAGATCGGACATACGACATCACAACAACACACAAGTGGCCAAGCATTTTAACGAAGCCGGTCACTCAATATCCGATTTGCGTATTACAATCTTGGAATCAGGGCCATTTTCTGACGTCGCCCCACTGGAAACCATTTACAGACGAAATTGTGAATCAAAATGGATTACAAGACTTAAAACTACGCAGCCAGAGGGACTGAATGTTAGAGAGGGCTCTTTTGATATTATACCTTTTGTGATTCGCTTCTCCCACCAGGGACGAACAATTGCTAAACTAGCTAAAGCCACCTATAAACTGCTACAAACCGCGTATCCAGAAATATACACGCCGAGATTTATAACAGCATTCTCAAAGAACAAGAACCTGAAAGATTTGCTGGTGGCCACCAAATTACAATGAACAATGGACTTCTACAGAACAATGACCTTAGCACTTAGGACACTGTGAGACGTCGTAGTGTTAGTGCAATTGTGTAGTTGTTAGGGGGATTAGGCAGCATTTGGTGTTGTCGGGTTGCAGCAGTGCTGGCTCGTACGGCTTCACATGTTTCCGTCTCCTGTGCAACTATGATAGGATAGATATACTTCATACACAATGTAATGGCTTATTTTGTTTTTACAGGTTTACCGTCCGAAATAATTACTGAATACCCATGTATTAATTATTAATAATATGACACATGTTTGTGGAGGTGTGGGGTGGTCAGCAGTAGCGGCTCTGTGGACAGCATCACAACTTCGCAATCCCGTGTTTACTTTAATTTCAGCGCATACCTTCGTACGGCTACCGTAGGTTTTTTTAAATACAGCATTGTCCCCCTCTGATTCAGATGAACACCATCGTGTCGCAAATACTTTTTCTATATTGTAGCGAACCCTCTGTGTTTGTATATGTATATGTGTATTTTTTAAACAAAAAACAAAACAAAAATATGTATTCATCTATGTTATTTAACAGGACAGAGGAGGTTAACCTCCGGTTACTATCCTCAGCCTTGTCCAATGGGTCATTGTTTAATGTTCAGTGGCATGGGAATGTAACGGCTGAATGCATCCCTGGTGCCATGACTGGATAATCACGCATTCTCGTCTCCGTTGTAGACCGATAGTTGTTATTTGGATGTAAATTTAATCATACATGTTTTTCTTTTTTAGGTTTTATTGACATAAATTAATAACTAAAACTAGAATTAAAACTAGAACTACGGAACTATGGAACTACGGAACTACGGAACTGCGGAACTACTGAACTGCGGCACTGCGGCACTGCGGCACTACGGCACTACGGAACTACGGAACTAGAACTACGGAACTACGGAACTACGGAACTAGAACTACGGAACTACAGAACTACGGAACTACGGAAATACGGAACTACAGAACTACAGAACTAGAACTACAGAACTACATAACTACAGAACTATAGAACTATAGAACTACAGAACTACAGAACTACAGAACTACAGAACTACAGAACTATAGAACTATAGAACTACATAACTACAAAACTACAGAACTACAGAACTATAGAACTACAGAACTACAGAACTATAGAACTATAGAACTACAGAACTACAGAACTACAGAACTAGAACTGTAGAACTACAGAACCACAGAACTACAGAACTACAGAACTACAGAACTACAGAACTACATAACTATAGAACTACAGAACTACAGAATTACAGAACTAGAACTATAGAACTATAACTATAGATCTATAGAACTGCAGAACTATATAACTATAGAACTATAGAACTACAGAACTATAGAACTATAGAACTACAGAACTACAGAACTAGAACTATAGAACTACAGAACTATAGAACTACAGAACTACAGATCTAGAACTATAGAACTAGAACTATAGAACTATAGAATTATAGAATTTTAGAACTGTATAACTACAGAACTATAGAACTATAGAACTACAGAACTAGAACTACAGAACTATAGAACTAGAACTACAGAACTATAGAACTATAGAAATGTAGAACTGTATAACTACAGAACTATAGAACTGCAGAACTATAGAACTATAGAACTATAGAACTATAGAACTAGAACTATAGAACTAGAACTACAAAACTATAGAACTAGAACTACATAACTATAGAACTAGTTATACATAACTATAGAACTAGAACTACATAACTATAGAACTAGAACTACAGAACTATAGAACTATAGAACTACAGAACTATAGAACTATAGAACTATAGAATTACAGAACTATAGAACTACAGAACTATAGAACTAGAACTACAGAACTACAGAACTACAGAACTACAGAACTACAGAACTACAGAACTACAACTACAACTCATCCTTGTCCAATGGGTCATTGTTTAATGTTCAGTGGCATGGGAATGTAACGGCTGAATGCATCCCTATAGTTGTTATTTGGATGTACCATTAATCATACATGTTTTTCTTTTTTAGGTTTTATTTACAAAAATTGTTTTGCAGAGAAGACCATCTACCCGAAAGGACTAAACCTTATCAGATGTTTGGGTTTAGGGTTCACGTTCGCCACTTATACTCCATTGCCAGTGTATTAGAGTCTTCGTTCATGTTCCAAATCCTTAACGTAGGATACTTGAGCCCAGTACACCCATTTTCCTAAACTACTACTAAAATAAAGATATCAAGGCACACAACATTATTGCATGCACTCGTAAAGTCGGCGCTTTTCCCTAATTTTGATAACCAAACGATGCCCACTATTCATAACTTAGAAAAAAACTCTCTGTCAGAAATGTACAGGTATTTCATCTCCACTCTGCCTAACAGTCTGTCTGATAATTAGAACGTGACGTCACACTGTGAATTGCCTCATCGCGCCTTTTTATATTTACATTTATGTGGGACAGTGTTCCCTGTTAATGTAGTGGTGTTACTGACTCAGAATCGTAGCTAGTTTGCTGTAAATAACAAGGCAGATATAAGTTTGTACCAGAGCTTTGTATTAAGCCAAACATATAAACCATATAATACAATACGTACATGAAGTGCCTTAGCCTATATAATTCTAATAAATAATTTACCGCAAAGGTGAGCGGAACCAACCACACACAGGTGGTGGAACTCACCCATAAATTGCCAAACTAAAACCCTATGCAGAAGGGGAAAGCGTCAATGCGCCCAAAAAACCCTTCGCTACCTCATGTAGGGAGATGAATACCAGAAAATACATTGTAAACGGCGACTTTTGCGTTTTTACAAAACACGTATATATTGTTTTCACTTTACCTTGTAATACACGGGCATTTGTTAACATCAACGTAGTAAAGACGTGTGTTTGCAAGATGGTGTCAGTACAAAGCCGAAATTAACCGTCACCTTGCAAAAGTCACCCTGCAAAAGCGAAATGGCCCGCTGCACGGGCTGTGCACGGCGCCGATTCATTCAAACTATTTAACTAGATCGCACCAGAAATGTACTTCGTATTATTATATAGGGCCTATTTGGCCGACATTTCATTCCAAACGATTTTATTAATTGTTTTGAAAATGAAATGTGATTGATTTTCACGTCGCCGGATCCGCATCAAGACGGCATTCCGACCGTTAGCCTGTGCAGTGTTGAGTAGTTCACAAAGGTGAAAGACAAATGGTAAATAAGCACTTAATATTGTTTACTTTAATAAATAAGGACATCTGCAGTATATGTTATACGAATCTTAAAAAAAACGAATACATGTAATCCGTTTGTATACGAGGCCGGCGGTTTAGCTGCCAGTTCATGCTGGCACGGTTGTAACGATAAATATCCAACATCTTTGACCATTTTTGACGTATCGTCATCGCTGTCGAAAGAGTTGTCAAAGTTGTTTGCACTGCATGTGCAATATACGAGGCATCCACCGTGTGACGTCATCAGCCGGTAAGGCGGCGTTTTCAACTTGCACGAACAAATTCGAAAGGTCAATATTTAAACCGTTTAATTGTGTGCGCAAGCGTTGTAGAAACGTCTGCAACAACATATTATATTTCAACAAGACATTATAAATGCTTTATTCTGTGCAAAAACCTTAATGTCCAATGCCTTTAAATGGTCGTTTAACATTTAATTGATTTGCTTACATAACGACATGGCGTGACTGACATGCATGCAAGCAAGAACGTTTACATCCTGTATCTCATCAACGTAGCCGCAGACGCAAATTAAAAACAATAAGTCTGCATTTTACAGACAGATGTGTTAGTAAGGTATCTAGGACAGTGTTTAAACCTCCGTGTGTAGGGATGGATTCACCAACCAGCGGTGATAGCAACATATGCCATAACAATTTGTGTTAACATATGTTTGCATACTCGCTAAGTGCACATACTTAAAACAATAATTATTGTTCTTAATTGACTGCGTGAAGTTCGAATTCGACCCCGCATACCTGAATCCGGAAGCTCTGCTAATTCATCCGTTTTTTTTTTATGTGACCGGCGGTTTTGCTGCTAGTTCATGCTGGAACAGTTGTAACGATAATTTTCCAACATCTTTGGCCGCTTTTGGCATATTTCCATCGCTGCCAAAAGAGTTCTTAAAGCCGCTTGCATGATAATCGGGCTGCACTGCATGCACCGTAGGGCGGCGATTTTAACTGGCACCTTACACATTCGAAAGGTCACAATTTAAAACTGTTCATTGTGTTCGCAAGCTTTGTAGAAACGTCAGCAACATCAGTCTATTTCAACAAGACATTATAAATGCTTTACCTTCAGCAAACAATTTACTGTACAACGCTTTTAAATTAACGGTCATCTAACGTTAGAACATTGGTTGTTTTTGGACAAATGAGGGTGGTTGACTTTGGATGCTTGTTATGAGTTAAGTATACATGACACATGTGCAAACCAATACGTATTAGAAAGCACATAACACCGGCAATCCAAATATTGTATACTTGGTGCGATTTCACACAAACAAGTAACAGGATGGTTGCCGTGGTAACGGAATTTCTGACTGTTGATGAAAAAGGTAATAGGCGGATTCAAATTCTTACTAGTCTGAGAATAGATATAACTTACTTCTCTTGACTTGATGCTATACCTAGGCCTATGGTTGTCCTGTCGTTTTAACCGTCATGGCGGCCGCAGCCGACCCATTAAACGGTACCTCCGTTTTATTACTTTTCCAATTGTTCTTTGTTTCATGTATGTTGTCCAGAGGTGCCAGTCGTCCATCCCTGTCTGTATCTCATTTAAACTAGCAGTGCGGTGTATCCTCTAGACTTTCAATGGATGTCTTGTTTCCTGATCCTGACACTCCGTGGTTACTTTCCTACAACTGTACTTCTACACAATGAATGGATGAGTGAATGAGTGAGTGAATGACTGAATGAATGAACGAACGAACGAACGAACGAACGAACGAACGAATGAATCAATCAATGAATCAGTGAACGTACGGATGAATGCATCAAGAAATGCATTGTACAATATTACTTATGTGTGTATTTTACAACAGTTATGCGACAGCAGTTACAGGCTGTCAACATAACATTATGATTGATCTCAGTTACTTGTGGCCGATGTCATGTCGCTTCTCCTTCGTTCAGATTGCCGCATCCCAACCGTACCCGCTATTTCACTGTTTTCCAGTGCTTATCACGAGTCCTGCCCTTCTCAAAGCACGATCCTATGCCATCCCAATCAATTTCCCTATCTCCTCTTTTCCTCACTTTCACACCAGTTGTGTTTTTCCTGTCATCTTATTGCAAAGGTACATATATCTCTATAGAATAACTAACCTACCTTCGTGTGTTATCATCTTGTCCGGCTTTCCGAATCACGCAAGACAACCGATGCCACTGACGTATACCCTCAGCTTAGACCTTTTAAGTAAAGTAGTGATTGCATAACATCTGCGTAAACTTGTTTCCTCAATTTGTTCGAATTTTTACCTCACACATCGTTTCCTATGTATACACACCTTTCCACATTTTCTGCTTTTATCTTCCAATTTCAAAAACGGTTCAAGCCAATAAACACGTAGGACTAATTATGTACACACATTGTGTTAATCAGGTAAGCCCTACATAGTATTGCATAATTTGCATAATATGTAAAGCTCATTGCGAAGAAACCATACAAAAAACTATTTCAAATGATGCTTTAAAACGTTTCACATTCATCCTAAAAGTGTAACGATCAATGACTTAAAAAAAATATGTCCGTGCATGCGTTCGTGCGTGTGTGTTTGATTGTATGTACGTATGTGTGTATGTGTGTGTGTGTGTCGTGCGTGCGTGCGTGCGTGCGTACGTACGTGTGTGAGTTAACATTATCCATATTGGCAGCTTAGTAGCATCTTTATGTTTTAGAATTGTCCCGTTTGTAGATGTGTTTTAACGGTTTTATGGTTCGTACCGGATATCAGACAGACATCAATAGATTGTTCGTAACGCAATTTTACTTACAAGTTAGATTAGCCTGTCATTACGAATGCATTTTCTAAAATATTTCTGGACTTCGTTGTTACTGGTATTACCCAGTTTGCACTCAGCGACACAAACACCCCAACAGATTTTTTTCTGGGCATTGCAATAGCGTGTCCAGACGTAATGTTATTTTAAATGTCATGATCGTTACCAAATGGCGCTTTGTCTTACTTGTCTTCACGCTTTTCCTTGCGTTGGCGTGTCTTCGAAGGCAGCATAAACACATTCGTCTCGCAACGCCAATTTCTCGAAATAAATCATACCCTTGCCACCGCCCAACAACCTACGTCATATCAGGTCTTATAAGCCGCGGTCAAAGACAGTCCCGTTATTTCTTTAGCAGCGAATCACTGCGACAGATTCATAGACAGTAAGTACACATCACTGCTTGGTTTGGTTAGTATGGTCTGGTCTAATAACATCAATACATTTGTAACGGTGTTCTGAATATTCTTAAAAAGTCTAAATCTGGTAACTGACTGTCAAATAACCCATTGTGCGTTATTGTATTAATTCCACGATTATGTGTAAGGATTTGTTTGCTATTGCTGTTGTCGTTGAAATATATGTTACTAATATTTATTGCATCTTTATTGTTTGTAGAAAGACATTTAAGAGGTGTCATAAATGTGGTAGAAAGGTTGTTGGATGGTGTCTGAAAGGTTGTAAAATGGTCATTTCACTACGTACTTTACTACGTTGTAGAAACGTATTTAGTAGTTTACATGTTTACGTTGTAGTTACGTAAATCAAATTCGTAATCATAACCAAACCATTATACTATATACTAAACTAACTAACCCTAACACTAACCCACCACTTGTACATATGGCGTCAAATATTAGTTTTTGTATTTGAAAGTATTTAAATATTTTTGAAGTATTTGTATTTAAATACATTTCAATGACCACATATCTGAATACCTGGTAAGATTTGTCAATCAAACGTTAATAATTATTGTTTGATGCAGATCAACCATGAAGACCCAGGTGCTGTTGGCATCGCTGCTCCTCGTTGCATTTCTTGGAGTGATGCTTGCCGGTAAGGTGGCGCCACAGTAGACATATATATATATAATTAAATCGCTAACTGTGGATAATTGTAATTGCATCTCCTGGTGGAAGAAGCATACTATGAAGTGTGTTCTCTTCAGGCAGTATATACTGAATTGCATTGTATCATAAGTTAAAATTAAGAGAGATGGAGAGAAAGAGAGAGAGAGAGAGAGAGAGAGAGAGAGAGAGAGAGAGAGAGAGAGAGAGAGAGAGGACGGATTGGAATCGATATTGATGTGACGCGAGACGTCGCATGCATTCATATACATATATGTATGTATGTATGTATGTATGTATGTATATATGTATGCATGCATGCATGTTTGTATGCATGCATATATATATATATTATATATATACAATGTATCTGTATATTGTTAGTGTAACATCTGAACCACACAAATATGCATTAATGAATCACAATTTGGCATAATAATTTCGAGTAATGAGTAACTGAATTAAGAACAACATGCCTATTCCGATCCGCCGTTTAGGCTTGCAAAATGTTTACAGGAGGGATCTAAGAGAGACATTAAGAAAAACCATGATCGTAATAGAACGGTTATGATGTAGTCAGTAATTACAAATAAAATGATTTAGTCCATGGAGACTTGATTCAACTTGATTGGAGGACTTGATTCAGTTTTAATAACAATTACTTCATATTTTGATGTTTGTCTTGTCACCGACCTGCAGTTTTTGTGGAATTCTACCGTTTATTTCTTCCGAAATAATCAACTTGAAAGATGCTGCCCGTCATTTGTCGCGCAAACAAGCTGGTTTCTGTCTCCGTACACAGGGATCCTTCAATCGCTGACATGCAACAAACTACCAACTGGATCAACTGTAAGCCGCCTGTGCGCAGCATAAATGTTGTAGTCTGCCAATTATCCGTGAACCCTGTACAGGAATTATATTTTTTCGTGCAAAAACCTAGAAAAGGATACCCTCTCAAAACAACTCGCGCTTTATTATTGTACCCTCAATATGGAAGTGAAATAATGATCTATTCCCTGCGTGTCTCCATCCGCCATCTTGGTACTAGCCCAATAATCATGTTGTTTCAGGAGCCAGCGACGACATGGGGTCATGTATGGCACGCTGTACAAACGGCACGTGCAACATGAATTGTTATCATCCCTTATATCCAAAGTGCGGCTGTTTATTTCGTAACCCATTATATGCGTGTACGCTTATTTGAGACGCACATACATGTACACACGACTACTGCTGTGTTCTACGTCGTCAGACGCCCGCACCAACACCTCCCCGCCTCGCTTGACGAAACGCCGCTCTCCGTCGGACACGGCGTTACAAGAAGCTTGAAATAAAATGTGCAAATGCGTGTCTGTTGTCACTACTAGAAAATAAAATTATGTAAGACTGCTATACAGAAGAACCTATCTTGGACGATTTCTCTCATGCGTGACCTTGGGCAAACATAAGTCTATGCACGGATTGTTTTAACAGTAGTGTACCTTCTGTGATCAGCCACCTACCAAACGCGACAAAAACGCGTTAAGAGACCACTGTTTTTACCTGATGTGACCAATCATAACACACCGGTAGCCGCAAATCAAGCATTACAAGCTTCGAAATAACGGACTGCACAGCGGTAATTTGCCGCGGTGTCCTAATAATTTGCATAATGCAAAAATTAATAAGATACAATATATTGCTCACCACATTGGAAAACTCGGTAAGTATCATGGCCGGTGATAGGTTGATGTCGTTCTCTTGTTTTGTCTTTATAAAAACGACACCACGGCATGTGAACATTTTAGCAGATGTGTGGCTGTAGCGTTTGCAGCAGCATAGCTGTGCACAGTTGAGCCGAGAGAAAACAGCAGGTCAAAAAAGACGCGTCAAAATCATCTGCCAATGGTAGTGAGCTTAACGGTAACGTCGTCTTCATATTCATCTACGCAGAATACGTGGTACTCTACTCGTCCCAGTCAGCTATCCACCTAAGAGACTATGTGAAATGAACCTTTTTATTCCCAATCTGAAGTGTATCCTGATGTTCAAATGATCGATTAACTCTGTCCGTCACCCTTGTTTCAAGGGCCCTTTTTGTTGTGCTTTTCTGTACATATTCTGCACAGTTTGTTGGATACCTAGCGACGTCACTCGAGGAAGCACCGCTGAGCGTGCCCGATCTTTACGGCTGTGCGGTTTGGTGTTTCAGGCTGTACATGAAGTTGAAATAACGGAATTTAAAATGTGTTGATATCACCACAAAGATAATAATCTTACCTACAAATTTGTCGCGCTCAGCGAAATAAGGCGCGCTCAGCGGTGTTTCCTCGGGTGACGTCACCAACATCTAACGAGCTAGTTGTTTTGTGACACGCAAATGACCACGTTTGAGCGGGCTTAGTGACATGAGTTCGCAACCAACATATTTCAAATTTGGCACATTACTTGACAAGAACATTACGTTTATGTGTACGAAGTTTCAAAGAAATTGAACAAACACTAAGTTCACTTAGTCTTTCGTTCAAATTTCGACCGTATTTAAAGCCTTTCGTGTTAATGTTTTTGTCGGTGGGCAATATTTGACTTATCGTATTCCCAGTTTTCTTTATCTCATTTCTATGTCTCGTAAAGAGCTCTATAAAATACATTATTTGTTTATTCCTGGTACTTCTTTTTAGGATTCCATTATAAGTTATAACTAAATTTGTCTGCAAAGTTAAACAATTTGAAGAGTTTTGGTCTGTACGTCTGTACATTTGATAAAACCTGTCATTGTAATTAATTGAATTTAATATACCTTGAGTGATCCAAGCTGAATTTGTTATGCTTATGTTTTCTAAATTTGGCATATGGATTGTCTTGGCCAGTTATATCTGATATATTATTATATTGTAGTTATTATTCGAAATTTGTGTAAGGGTTTTTATCTAGTTTGTTATATAAGTCTGATGTATTTATTTCGCTTTTAAATGCGTAAAAGGCCTTTTAAATTTATACGTTTACTTTCTTTTGGTGTCGCTGCTCTATAATTTTCTTTATTTAAAAAATTAAATATGGTTGATGGTCTGAAAAAAATATTTAGTAAAAATTCCTGCGGTTGAATGAAGCTTCGTTTTTGATAACTTACAAAAAATTGTCGATAAAAGTGCCTCTTGAATTTGTCAATCTTGTTTAGATAATATAAGTTCAGATAAGATAATGCTTTATTGTCTCAACTATGGAGTTCAGAAATTTGTCTCGGGTGAGAACAGACATGACTTCAATATGTACATAAAACCATAAAACCGTTCGACAAAAACAGCAGATAAATAATACATGCATACACATTACTTATTCTTAAAAACGGCAAGTGACACTGTGGCAGCAGGCATCATGAATTAAGTTGTTTAATAAACAGTGGCACGAGTGAGTGTTTGTATCTATTAAGCCTGCACCGATGAGTTATATAACGTCTGCCAGATGGCAGGAGCTGAAATACATTATGTAGCACATGTTTAGTATCATTAATAATCTTGACTGACTGTCTTCTTAGTGTCTGTTCAAAAATCTCATGAAGGGAGATCATGGGAGATGTGGAACCTGTGATTTTCATGGCAGTTCTCATCAATCGAGAAAGCTGTGACTTTAACTGAACAGACAGATTGCCAAACTAAGCAGTAATCCCATAGCGCAATATGCTTTCAACAATGGAGCAATAAAAAAGAACAAGTATTTTCTCATCGACACCGAAAGCTCTCAGTCTGCGGAGAAGGTACAAACGCTTGTGGACTTTGGAGCACACACTGTGAACATTGAACAAATAACATCCTGATATGGTGTGTCAGTATAATTATGATTATAACATTATACTACCACAGGTGTACATTAATTGTTGCAAGCTGATAACTATGTAATCGAAAACTGACATCACTTTGCCCATGTCATTTTAAAATATGACATTTCTGTCATATTAGTAACATGTCCAGTCTCGTTATGGTTCAGACATGTGGCGATGGTAGATGTTTTCAAAGTCCAAACACACACGTCGGCTATGTTTGTTTATATCGATCGTTGTCGTGTTGTGTTGGTCATTGGGGTGGATACCTTAGTCCATTAAATTTATCGGCTGAAAAATACACATTACTGTATAATGGCTCAGATATCTTAATTGTGCTGTTGAGTCAGTATGATTAGAATGTCTCAACTTACCCCGCACTGTGGCACAACTTACCCCACACAGACTTAATTAATTAATGAGGAGATGGTTTGTGAAAACAACTAGTGAATCCATCAGGATTAAGGATGTCTCACCGAGCGAAACCAAATAATAATGTTCAGTCCTCCACGGTCTAACCACGACGTACAACCACTGCCTGTAATTAGCTACAACTGCAAACATTTTAGAGTCAGGGGTCCGAAATTTAATTTTATATACTCTATAAGTAACGAATGTGATATGCTATTTACACAAGAACAATGTCTATATAAAAGTGAATTAAACAATATGTGCAAATTAGGTGACGACATGTCAATAACTGGTAAGAGTTCCATGGATGAATGTATTGCCAGGAAAGGACGTCCCTACGGCGGATGTGCAATATTGTGGAAATTATCACTTAAATCTGCTGTCAAAGAGCTTAAATGCAATCAGGTGAGGTTGTGTGGCATTTTGATTCAAATTAGTAATAACTGTGAAATCGTATGCCTCAATGTATACATGCCGTGCGTTGGCTGGTCGGAAGGCGATACGTTTGCAGAATATAGGATGTGTTAGGTTAAATACAAAAGTAACACACACTAACAACCCTGCTCTCGTTATATTCGGGGTGACATGAACACAGATCTAGCTAGGAATACGCCTCATGCACATGCATTATATAACTTTATATTGGATTTTAATCTTACGGTATGCATAGATGCTCCACGTGCGCAAGTGCCATACACTTATGTAAGCCCAAACAATTCTACCTCTAGAATTGATCTTTTTTTAACCACGTCAACATTGGAACAGAAGGTTCTCGAATGTTCTGTTATAGACAACTTGTTGTTTTCTGACCATGTACCACTTAAAGTTAGGTTGTATCTAAATGTAGACCATTTGAATATTGTGAATTCTATTAATATTGGTACAACATCCCTAGCTTTAATTTACGGAAGTCGTTAACCTGAAGCTATTACAATTGAATGCACTGTATAACCTTTATATACGTAACATTATGTATGTGGGAGTACACTATATGAGTTTGATCTAATTGGCTACCAGCTCGATAAGGTATACTTCTCTGGTAGCCACCTCATTTGTGTTACATTGCTCTTGAATTGTGTTGAATATTATCTGGATGAGGAAATAAATTTACTTACTTACTTATGTTCGAAAGAAACAATTGTTATAGACTAGCATGGCATAATGCCAGTATTGAACTCATTAACCAATAAAGTAGTGATATTGAGTGTAAACCCTCCACATTACAGTACGACAAAGAGGCTCTGTAGTGTAAGATTGTCATGTGCAAAAACATGTTAACGAATTATCTGGAGTATACAATGATATATTAAATATGTGCATAGACGCATCAGAATGTAAACTGGCCACCTGCCCTAAAAATAATTGTAATTCATCTGGTGGAAGAAGGAAGGTTCCTGGGTGGTCAAAAGAAGTTGAACACCTGAAACAGGAGGCCATCTTCTAACATCGACGGTGGCGAGTAGCGGGAAAGCCACACTAGGGTGACATTACAGAAATGAGGCGTAAAACAAGAGCTCGGTATCATAGGGCTGTTAGAGAGGATGACAGAATTTGTACTACTAAAATGGCTGAAGCCATTAGTGAAAATAAAACACCGGGACTTGTGGTCTGAGGTGCGCCGGATAAAGGGCAGAAATAAATTCTTGCCTTCTAGTATTGACGGTGTGGTGGGTGATGATGAAACAGCGCAACATTTTCCGATACATATAATCACCTCTACAATAGTGTGTCATGCGATGTTCATGACATGATTGCTATAAGTGCGGAGATTGACATGCAAATCAAAGAAAATGTTACATGTAATATATCAGTTGATGAGGTTATCCAATGTGTCCAGCGACGGAAGCTGGGTAAGTCGGACGGTTAAGAGGGTCTTAAAGTCTGATCATATCATACATGGTCCGAAAATTCTATTTATGCTGTTAGCATTATTTTTTATACATGGGCAAGACACAATTAGCATGTATATCCGACAAATTTAGAGCTGTTACTCTTGGTATCATTGTTATTAAACTGTTTAATGTTGTTATACTATCTAAGGAACAAAATGCGCTTGCGACATCGCATTTACAATCTGATTTTAAACAAAATATGTCCACTACTCATTGCACATATGTTATGATGGAAACAATCATTTATTACAACGCAAATGGCAGTGATGTGTTTGCACTCATGTTGGATGCCAGCAAGGCATTCGACAGGGTCAATCACTGTGAGCTGTTTAATATACTTCTAAAACTTCAAGTGATATGGGGCTCTAGAATGTCATCCAAGTTTACTACCTGTAAATGGGAGTCAAACAGGGAGCTATTCTTTCCCCTATTTTTTTCTCCATATATATGGATGGGTTGTTTGAAGTTACAAGAGTGGTGTTGGATGCGACATGGGCAGCCACTATACGGGTGGTATTGGATACGCAGACGACCTCACTTTGCTAACACCCACAAGATCCGGACTGAACGTTTTAATCGAGATTTGCGAAAGATATTCAAAGGAATACAGTGTAAATTTTAACAGTTCTAAGAGCAGATGTCTGATTTTTAGAGGTCGTAGTTGTAAACCTGACAACAAAACTGTGGTTTTCAATGGCACCGTGTTGTATAGTGTCCAGCATGCTGTACACCAGGGCCAATGTTAATAAGGACAGCTTAGTCGCTGATGCCACTGCTAAATTTTGGGAAGGGCTTAATATGTTCATGGCTGATTTTGGACATATTAAGACGACCGTAAAGTGCAATTTATTTAAACAATGTTGCTGCTCTTACTATGGAGCTCCACCATGGGATCTCCAGAGTAAGAGTGTTGGCACTATATATGCATAGCATGGCGAAAAGCACTAAGGAAGTTGTGGGGTCTAGCACCGCTTACACACGGTGATGTTATATCATTGTTATTGGATACTTAACCATTATTGGTCATCTTAAAACAACGGTTCACAACATTTACTAATAAAGCCATTAACCATATTTAACCGATTATAAGCAGTGTTGCCAAGATATCTACTGAAAATCCATGGTCAAATAGTGGCGCAAATTACCGTCACATCCTAAATGAATGTAACACAATTCGTGATGTGTCTGCATGTGATGTTCGCCGTGTATGGCGCCTGGTGTGTCAAACGAACTAATATTTAACGTGAATGTTTTATATGAAACGTCACTAATCAAAAATGGTTTTAAGACATGTACTATTTTAAACGATGATGATTTCAGATGTATTATTACGGAAATTACTGTATTTAAAAAAATGTACAATTGTGCAAAAATAAAGATGTTATAATTTTTATTATTAGTGGTTGATACCATAAATGAGAATGGTGAGATGCTATGTGACTTTTGTGGGTTGAACAGTATGGTGATAGGAGGAACCATATTCTCACACAAAGATATCCACAGACTGACATGGATTTCCCCAAATGCACGGGACCAAAACCAAATCGACCACATTATGATCAACAACAAATGGTGGCGATCATTACTAGATGTCTGTGTTAGAAGAGGTGCCGATGTTGGCAGTGATCATCATCTACTTCAGGCAACAGTCAAGCTAAAGCTCAGAAAAACACGCTTCTGTAAACAGACAGGCCAAAAACGATTTAATGTACACCTGCTAAAGAATGCAAAACAGATTAGAAGCGTTTGAAGAAGAAACAGATGCATCTGATCAAGTACAAGAGAAGTGGGAAATCATCAAGAAAGCGTACTATCAAACAGCAAATAGACACTGGGCATTAAAACCCGACAGCACAAAGAGTTGATTAACGTGGAAACATGGGAGCGCGTACAAGAGAGAAAGCAACTGAAAATCGTAATTGGACAAACTAAATCTGAAAGATTAAAAGAAAGATTGCGAATACAATACAGTGAGGTGAACAAACTTGTTGAGAAGTCAGCTAGAAGTGACACAAGAAAACATTTAGAAGAACTTGCAAACAAAGCTGAAACAGCCGATAGAACACTTCACAATTAAATACTTCACAGAACAGACCCACAACATCCAGCCTGCAGAGAGACCTGGAATTAGAAGTGACCCCACCAACGAAGGCTGCGATTAAAGCAGCAATAGCCACCTTGGGGAACAACAAGGCTCCAGGAACAGATGGATTATATGCAGAAGTTTTCAAGACAGACCCAGAAACGGCAGTCAAGATACTACACCCTCTCTTCATCAACATATGGGAAAAAGAAGAACTGCCTGATGACTGGTCTCAAGGGAGAATAATCAAGTTACCAACGAATGGAAATTTAGCAGACTGCAGCAATTGGAGGGGAATTACTCTACTCTCCATTCCAAGCAAAATGTTCTCTAAGATCATCATGACACGAATGAAAACAACAGTAGACAAGCTTCTCCGTCCAGAACAAGCAAGCTTCAGAAAAGGGAGAGGAACAACCGAACACATCTTCACTTTGCGGAACATTCTAGAACAATGCAACGAATGGCAGAGAAAATATATTATGTCAATTTTGTAGATTTTGAAAAAGCATTCGACAGTGTGCGCAGGAGAGCCTTAGAAAAATCCTGAGACACTATGGAATTCCAGAAAAGCTTGTGAAACTCGTCCACATCTTCTACAGGAATTTCTCCTGCAGTGTCGGAAACTCAACAACAAAATTCATTGTGAAATACGGTGTCCAGCAAGGGTGTGTCATGTCTTCGTTTCTTTTCACCCAAGCCACCGATTAGACTACAAAAACATGATCAACCAACAGCGGACTGGCATCAGATGGAACCTCTGCTCTTCACTCGAAGATCTAATCTACGCAGATGATCTTGCTCCGCCTTCTCACATTCGAGATCAAGTAAAAAAAATAAGTAACCTAGAACAACAAGCCAGTTCAATTGGTATTTCAATTAATACAAAAAAAAGACAAACAATACTGACAAACTGCAACTTGACACAGCAACCTATCATGAGTAACAATCGTGCACTCGAATATGTGAACAAGTTCACCAACCTGGGAAGCATCATCAGTCTCCAAGGAGGTGCAGAAGAAGACATCAAAACACGAATGGGAAAACCCAGGTCAGCATTTGCAAATCTGAAACGACTATGGAAATCCTCAGTATAATCAAGAAAAACAAAACTAATAATCTACAATAGCAATGTCCTCTCTGTGCTCCTGTATGGCTCGGAGTGCTGTCGCATGACACAGCAAGACACCAATAGACTCTCCAGCTTACACACACCTGCCTAAGGAAGATAATGAAAGTATACTGGCCCGGGACTCGGGCAGAGTTATGTGTCATTGTTCTCTCTGCTGCAAGGAATTAAGTATGGGTCATCCACGCCAAGGTATCTACAATCTGCAACACCTAATGATCCAGCAACATCAACCGAATATCACACACAATCGGAATATCTCCAGTGACGATGCCGCTGCAGCTTTGTAAGCATGGAAGGAGATACGATTGATTGACAAAAGCACCATCATGATGTTGAAGAAAGATCATGTGTATTGTCGTGCCTGCAGCATCACATTCTCTGGTTCAGAGGCCAAAAAACTTGTGTGGAATGTTAGACAACACGTTGTGCAGGATCCAGCCACACAACAAATGCTAGGAAATATGCCAACACAGGGAGTATAATGACTATGTTCAAGTCACAGAAAAGGCCCGCGACAGAAATGACACCTGGTGATGCATGACTAGTTGAGAAAAGAACCCATGTTGAACACTGGCCATGCATGGGATTTTATTGTGATCATGTCTCTTTGAAGGATGGCACTGAAAAACACTTTATAATGAATGCAAACCTTCTGATAAATTATTTGAAACCTGGAGAAGACACTGGTGTGTAAAGCTGGTATGCCATCCCTCAAGCACAAGTTCAGATAGGTGAGACACTGTATGCAGGAACAATCAAAAGTTACAAATACAACTGTACAGCAACACGAGAGTCCAGAACATGTGCTTCATGTTCCACTATACCCAGCTTACACTCGTTTAGAAGAAGGCTGAAGCTGAGAAGTGAAAAGCCTGACACTGATTCAAGGACGAGATTTGACTACTTGAATCAGGAAGATCTTGTTGCAAAATTGAGGGATAAAAACACCCGAATTGAAAAGTGCAAATCATAACTTTTTTGAGAAAAGTAAATCTGCTCGGCTGAAGATACGTGTGCAGACACAGCAGGAGAAGCTTAGAGAGTGTTCCAGCGTGGTAACTTTAAAGCGATATGTTACCATCTTAAAGAAGCTGAATCTTCTGGTAAGCTGAAAGAGAAAGGTTTCAATTATGATTTCATTGAGACATTATCCATGAATTTGCATGTCAACAAACAGGGGCATCGAGTCAAGGCATCACATAGACTATTCTATGATGTACTAAGCTATATTGGAGGACCTAGAATTGTTTAATTCTTTGCAGTCAACTTTGCCGGACCTGAAATCAGCACAGTTTACAGATGGCGCAACAAACACAAAATGTATCTGACAGGTGTACCTTAAGCTAGCAACTTCAAAATGCTCCGTGACATTTATGCTCCTTATGTAGCCAAAACAGGAAGAGTTCCCGTTGAGCGTTCTGAAATCATATCTTCGTCTACAGGCAATGGCAAGAGATTGACAGACTTTACGATGAACACTTGGAACCTGTGCTTGGCCCTCTAGTAGGTTGTAGCTCAGACGGGGATTCACGTAGAAGAAAACTGATGATTCAGTTGGCAAGTCAGTCCCAGGAATGAAGGCTTCGTGTTAACTTGCCGAAAGGAAGTCCACGATGACGGTGGGTATACAATCAGAGATTTATCAGACCAGTATTGTGTGCACTACATCAAGAAAATGGTAAATCTTCTGTTACATGCCTCGCGAATGATAATGGTTGGGATACATCTGAATCAACTGGAAGTGGTTCGTACGACATTCCCCACCGTGGTTCATGGACTATCTCCAGGGGACCTCATCCGTGATGACCGTCAGAATTACCGCAGTTGTGAAAAAGTTGCACTCAACAGTGTATTAACATGCCTCGGACAGCTCATCAATGGACATGATAATGAAGCCCCTCAACCCCACATGAAAGGCATACTTGTATACCTGACTATCGTGAACACATATGTTGGCATCAACCAGAATATGAAAATTAGTTTGGCAAGGAAAGTTGAAAGTGCTGCTACAGTGATAACCTTTCTTGCCATATGGCACAATTACATACAAAGGACTCAAGGTTTGACACTACAGCGGTACATGATTACCAGGGAGACCTATTTTGATGCGATGCTCTCCTGCCATTCCGCAGTATCCCTTATCACCTTCATAGGAGACAACATGCCCCAACAACATTGCCATCTAGAAATGACAGGAACAGACTGCGTTGAGAACCTTTGGTCAAAGATGGGACAATGGACTGGTAACCATCAAAATTATACTTTCGGTGATCTTGTGCGAAACTATCGCCAGATGGTGCGGCTTCAACAGATACAGCTTGATGAGAAGGCACCTGGAATGGTACTCTATGGTACTCTATAATAATCTGACAACGTGTGCTGTAACATAACTGTTTAATTACTCATGTCAATATCGTGGTGCATCTGGGCGGAAGTGCGTTCCGCATCCCGGCTAACAGATCTTTCTAGAACAATGCCATGCCATCTATATGTATAGTGATGAACTATTTAACCGTAACTGGTGGAACTTAATATGCCAGATGGCGATACCATCACAGCACCCAGTTATGCCAGATCTCACCCTAATAAAGAATCCATCTGGTACAAGCAGTACATAAACAGACCGAATGCTGAACTTCGAGATTACCCAAGGGAGAAGCCCTATTAGCGTCCTGGGGGGCTGGTGTTATTGAAGGGAAACGACTTGCTACATATGTTGGAATGAGTCCTGGTGAAGATCATGAATCCGCAGTGTTGTTCCATCATTCGTTTGATGACCCAAAAAACCCTCAGTGCAGTAGGTGAGGTTGATGGTGATGATGATAACGGGGATGATAAAGCGGGAAGTGTCCATGAATTTGAAGTGGAATATCAGGAGGAAGCGGGTGAGAAAATTATTGGAGCGTCTGTATTTTCCAGAATGTTTCTGGAACGTTTCCGCCATCTTAATTCCATATTCGATCAATGTTCCATGACTTGTGTGAAGTATCAGTCTCATGCGAAGCATACAGCGATTTGCAGATGATTTTAAAAATCCGTTTCGGAAATCTTCCGGAAAATACAGACGCCCAAATTATTGGCAATTATAAGATTTAATTCCACAATATGAGCCTACAAATATTTAGTTTTAACCAATTATTGTTCATAGGTACTTAGAAACAATGGAATGTTGTGAAAGTGACTTCTCTGAAGAATCTATACTTGTATATTAAGGCAAGGGTGTACTCGGAGCAGACTGGAACTGCAATTATTCACCTCCGTTTTTTTGCATTTTCGTATACTTTAAAGATTGAAAAAATAATTAAAAAAGTGTTTAGAAAAATAAAAAACTGCTTGGTGGTTTTCACAAGGGATGTGTAGAGTAACTACATAAAACATTTAGATCATCTAAAGCAGGTAGTTACATATATATCTGACACGAAAAAGTCAATCCAAGATGGCTGCCACACCGTGGGAAAACACCCTAGAAAAATTCTTTTAAAAATTCACAGCTATGCTGTGAGGTAGATTCATAAAGTCTGAAAGTTTCAGCTCCCTGTGTTCAATAACAGTGGAGTAATAAAATAAAGTACGTTTAGAGTACCCCCTTGCCTTAAATACCCACCAAATAGTAACGTAGGTATTTTCAATAAGCATGTTCATGTCATTTTTAGACGAGGCTGGTGCACTCACTATTAGATGGGGCGAACGTGCGGTCTGTGTTAGATCAGAGCATTCCCGAATTGGATCAAGTGGCTACTTACATACTGCCCACAGTAGCATATGACAGGTACATATGAAAATAATACTCTTAATTTTTTTGCAGAGGAGTGACAGTATACCAGTTGTGTATACTACCGGAATGAATTTTTGATTAAATATAAATTGTTGGAGATATTTGTAGCAATAATTACAGATGGTTATTGTAAATTGTATTTTTTTAGTATAGTTCACAGTTCATTTTTTATTTTCAGTCCCGACTCGTCAGGAGCAGGAGAGTTGACAGTGCAACACAAAACATAGCCCAACAGTTCACTGGCCAGACAATCGTGGGAAGATGTACAAATCTACACTAGTTTCTCTTCTCAACCAGGATCCAAAGATGTCTGTTGACAGGTAATAATTATACCTCGATAAATTGATTTTTAGTTGGCAATATTTAAATGTTGAAGAATGTTATCTTTCAATTAATTATCTTTTATAGATCTGTGGATTATAATTCTTTATATGGTATCTTCAAAATCAAAAGTTGATTTTCATACTGTTGGTAGTCATACATGCATATGTTCATGTATAATCTACCATATTGGTAGGTGATCTTTCGCATAATAGGAATGATTTTGTGTGGCAGTGCTGTATGATTGAAATGCTTCTGAACATGTCACAGCATCAACCCATCTTCATTGAAAAACTGTATAGCATACACATAAATCTTTGACAATTTTATAATTTCAGATTAGTGCAAGTCCGACAAAGGCAAGAATACAATACTCGACGCACCACATTATCTGACAGTCCTGATGTTATACATTTATTTTCTGATTATGCTGTTGTCGATCAGGAATTAAGGGAATACCTTCAAGGTCGGGACAGTCCAAAGGATTATACTTTCTGGTCCCAGGGTTTCTGGTCAGCATGGAGCCAAAGACTATAGGCTACCCGTTATCTGCTTCCATACTCTAGAACAATCAGGAGGTGATGGTAATAGCTACAGCCCTGGATGTATACAGTGTCATATATCCCATTCAAGAACATCTTCAGCCACACTAACCTATCTTATGAGGGACAACATCTGATGTTAAGGAAGGAAGAAGTAGATATTCTATCAGCAGAAAGTGCCAAGCTGCTGGTACCCAATAAGAAAAAGATAGGGCAGAACAAACAAAGACTACCACAGAATCAGTTCACTGCAGATGATGGCAGATTGCGAGAACAAATAAATGCAACAGAGAATGACACTGACCTGAGGAGATCAAAGAGAGTGCGCACTGTGATTTCCCGTATCTTTTCTTAAAATATGTAAATCACTTCCTGTCTGTGAAAGTAGTGAGAGACTTGTATTAATATGTGAAGCCAAGACTACTAGATTCGATATATAATTCAAGCTTAATGCAACAATAAAGCTGTTGCATTTGTAGACAGCCCGGGTACAGGCAGAACAATCACATTGTTATTGATACCTTGCAATCCGTCAATTGTAATTACATTAACATGTATTTTCATTGTCTTTACATTTCCGAGGTAATGTTTTTTGACATCAATGTTTTGTTGATTGTACGTAGTTTTTGTTTCCATGTACATGCAGTACTAGTGTTTGTGTCCATGTGCATGTACAGTGCCATAGTGTTTGTGTCCATATGCATGTATAGTGCCATAGTGTTTGTGTCCATGTGCATGTATAGTGCCATAGTGTTTGTGTCCATGTGCATGTATAGTGCCATAGTGTTTGTGTCCATGTGCATGTACAGTGCCATAGTGTTTGTGTCCATATGCATGTATAGTGCCATAGTGTTTGTGTCCATGTGCATGTATAGTGCCATAGTGTTTGTGTCCATGTGCATGTATAGTGCCATAGTGTTTGTGTCCATGTGCATGTATAGTGCCATAGTGTTTGTTTTACTTTACCTATAATGCCATGATCTTCAATCATTTGGTATCACCTGAAATGGTATATCAGGATTTTAGTTTGTAATAGTTCTAGTCTTACCGTAACGTGATCATGCCTGCCATTCTGAATCAATTGTATAGGTTAACTGTGAGACGTTTGAGAAATGGAGTATGCTACATTGTTGATTGTGCTGGCTTTGTAGATATGGTGCTGCAATCTAAGATTTTACAGTACTCTATCATAGTAGTTACATATCTAGTCTTTGAAATGTCTGCATGTTTGTATAATCTTGGTTTCATTTTGATTCAGTATTGTGCTACAAATGTGTTGGATTGATTAGATGTCCAAATTAGTATACAATACAACTCGGGCATTGTATATGTGTTTAAGGTTCATGACTAATGCCATAGAATGAAAAATATGTTAGCATTTGATTTGGTATTCATGTTGAGTAGAAACATGAAACTAGTTAACATTGACAGTAGTCAGATTTTTCAGTATTTTGACTTTGTGAAGTAACACTACGTATTGGTTGTAATCAAATGCCAAGTCAAGATATTGTTGTATAGTATTTGCCCCGCATGCATTCAATAACATGCTATCATAATTCTCAACTCACAACTGGACGTAACTAAGAGATGTACATTAAAACAGTCACTCATGTGAATTAGTATTAATGGCTTTGCTGGATTATTTGTCAATAAATTGTAAGTCTATCATAAAGCTAAACTGGTTAGCATGCCAAGTTAGGTGCAATGTGTATATATGTATTGGAATACACACACCTTTATAATTTACGAATTAAATACTTACTTCAAAATTGTGTCTTTCTTAAATTTGTCCCTAGATCAAGGGTATACTTTTTAATATTGGAAGCCCTTATCAAGGGTATGGGTATGTGACCTTCGGCTGCACACCCCTACCCACGTGTAAGGGTAGTGCCCCCCCCCCTCCCGGGGGACCATTTCCAACACAAGACTCCACCAAGCAACACATCAACAACAATGTCTACCCCACCCTGAAAAAGAGGAGGTGAAAGTGAATACAATGGATTGCTTGTTAGCGCACTCATCGGTCGCAGAATGACTGGCTGCGCGATCGATCGATGTAACAGTATCATTGTATTGCGCGGTTTGCCGATTACGCCAGCGGCATCGCTGGATCTGAGACTGTGTATCAGCGATCGTTCATTGCTCTTGCGTATAAATTCGTCGGTCACTATTGTATTCTGTAGTCCTATAATTAGTAGTAAAACTGGCATGGACTCTCGCTTCAGAGAACACATGCATGGCTTCGCCGATATGCAGGCGGCTTCCCAGAAAAGCCCCGTCATGAGTGAGCAGAAGTTTGACGCGATCATCCGCCACTTGCAGCAACCGGGCGAGAAGGTAGATCCCCACTTCAAGCATTGGGTGAAGACGAGGTCATTCCAACTGATGGACATCCCCGCATTCGGGCTCAATCAAGTCTTGGTCATAATAAATATCACTGACAAGGTACCGATTATCATGTTCGTGCTTTGCGCTGCGCTTTGGGCTTTGGCGCGCTGAATAGGGGAAAGCAGTCCTGGTTGACATAAAAAAATATACTCAATATTGGGGGGCTAAGCCCTCTCTCAACATTGGGGGGCTGAACTCCTCCCCCAGTTTCGACATCTGTGGAACATGTTAATAGACCGTGATTGGCTTACAATGTGTGATAATTGTAACAACGGGTCGAATGCGGGACACGTGTTAGATATAGTGTATTTTTTAAGTTTTGGAAGTTTAGTTACTGAACCCGCAGCAATTAATAAAAAATACATCATAATTTGTTTTTATTTAACATAATTTTTACTTTATTTATTCAATTTGCTTTACTCTGTGCAATTACGAATTCTTTACCTATTCACTGGTAAGAAGTTTATTATAGTTTTTTATGAAAAAAATAGTTATTCTTAAAGTCAAAACAAAGCTACTTGAGCCATACAAGGGAGGGTTAATTAAGCACTTGTTAAAGAAGAAATTTACTTTCAAATACATCATGGAGTTCATCTTTCTGACAATTGGGAAATCAAACATAGCTACATAGCGACATACTTGAAGTTAATGATACTGCTAGTTTCAGTGAACCTATTGATACTGTCGCAGTGTGTAACATGATTTATGATAAAATCCTTTAGATTTTATACCTTTGCTATAATATATGTTCTATGTTTGTTTTCCCCATAGGGTGATGGCACTTGCAGGTTTCTGCAGGTTGTCCATGCAGGCCAAATATTTGATATTGTGAATTCTGTCCACTGTGAAAAACTAAACCACAGTGGCTACAAAAAAGTGTTGGATTATGTGAGTATTTGTTGTCATGTTAAAAATGGACTATTTATTATTTCTCTTACAGGGAGTAGTCACTATTTAATGGTAGTTTTAAGGTTGTCAAATTGGTAAGGAGCAATACTTTTTCGACTGATTTGCAAAGCAAAATTGCACTCCTGTAAATAATTACCATATCATGACCTATGGTTGTAATGATTCATCAATGTATCATGATACTTCTCTCATGGTGCAATACATAACAGTATGATACTCTTAACAAATGACTACAAGTATGACGATATCATGTTTAAATTTTTCAAAACTTAAAACAAACCACAATTATATTTTATTTATGGTGATAGTTTTTAATGAATGTCTCGAGGTAAGTTGTCTACTACTTGTTACTGGTTCAATGTATTGTTACAGTCCTATCCTGAGTTACTAGTACGTTTGATTTTAGCACTTTTAATATTTAATAAATAATTATTTCTATTATGACGGCACTATGTTTTAACATTTCTTCATTGTAAATTGTTCACAACATCAGTAGTTCTTATAAATAAGAAATAATGCATACCTTATTATTGGTGAAAAATTAGATGAGATAATTAATTTGGATTACTATTCTATGTAAATTATGTTTCTAAAAGAATGTATTTTAAGTTTGTGTATCTAAGTTTGTAAATTTGTTACAGATCCAGCAACACTACTTCGGTGTGACCCGAGGTTTCGTGCAGGAGTTTTGTAGACAATGTCCGATGTGCCAGCATAGTCATCCCCAAACTGCCTCTGCCAGACCACCACTGTGTCCAGTCTTGGAAGATGACTTGTTGGATAGGATGCAGGTGGATCCTGTAGGTTCTGCTGATATACATCTATGTGATAGTAAGTGGCACTAAGTGCAATAATATGGTTTCTCCCACAACCTCTGCCTCTCTCCCTGTCCCCTCTCTTCTTCTATGCTCTCTCTCTCTCTCTCTCTCTCTCTCTCTCTCTCTCTCTCTCTCTCTCTCTCTCTCTCCCTCCCTCCCTCCCTCCCTCCCTCCCTCCCTCCCTTCCTCCCTCCATCCCTCCATCCCTCCCTCCCTCCCAGGGACGAAGAAAATGTTTGGTAAGTAACTGTGCCATTGAAGGAACTTGATTGGTCTTGTCGACGATCATGTCGATAATATAAACATGCCGTTTTCATAAAAATCTAAAGAAATATTTGCGAAACATTTCCATATTGTAACTCCTTATCACTAATTTGTCTCATGTTATGCAAATAAATTGTCAGAAATGTTAGTTTTAGTGAAATACTTACAGTTTCTGTACTAAAACACAGCTAGCGCCGCACAAAAAGTTTGGTAACAGCATTTACTATGCTAGCAGTTACAACCAATGAAAAAGATATGTTGATGCATGCGACTTAATTGCCAAGGGAAGTCATGGACTTTGGTGTTGTTCGAACAACGACCCAGTAACTATTATTTAATCAATTAAACAAAATGAATATAGAATTAAGGCAAAATGAAATGGATATATGTAGAATATAGTATTTTCTGATTCAGTTTGTTCATTAATTTCTTAATTGTTCATATTCTATATAACTACTTAAAGGAAATAAAAATAAGGCATTAGCTAAAATCCTTTTTCCATATGTACACAAAGTTTAACATTGTATGTAACATTTGACAACATTAAACAAATACAGAAAAATACAGTTGTAGCATAAATTCAATTTTAAACCCGTCTGTGAAACGATTCCCGCGGAAAATAAAATTTTAATGAGCTAGGCGATCACGTGGTATCGTGACGTCATTTATGACACACACTCGCATCAGGCCGACCCTTTCCATCCATTCAGAGCATGTTTACAAGGATAGCTTTTGGGTCGAAACGAGCATCAGAATGAGTTATTGTGCAATATTCCGACGTAATACAAACACTAGTCATCATAGAGGAACAAGCAGTTATCTTACGGTTCCACATGAATCAAATTTTATTCAAAACAACGAATGCGAATGGGCCTACAAGTCGACTAGGTTTCGCCGAGCTTGGCAAGACTTGGGCTCGTTTTCAGAATAATTATATCGAATGCAACCAACGGGAGATAATCTACACCAATAAACATACATCGCAAATAGATATTGTATCCAGCTACAGAAAGTAACGTGTATAATCTCATAATATCACTAGAATATCGATATATGAAGCAGGAGTTGTACAATTTATCATAACAACTTAAATCAGTCAGTGAATTTATGTTGGTGCCGCTGGCTCAGTTGGTAGACGCGTTGGTTTCTTGCCATATATTTTATAATCGGGCGACGCCGGTTCAATCCTGACAGCATGCAAACTTTTGATTTTCTTTACACTTTTTTTGTTTATGTTTTCACGAAGTAATATAAACCAAATCATTTATGATGCACTGTTTGTAAACATTTGTTTAATTTTTGTAGTTATTATTTATTCGCCACAAAAATGAAAATATGGTCATTATATATAATGATGTTTCTAAATGTTATTTATCCAGACAGATCACAATCTGTTTTCGCATATATAATTACAATATATTACCGTACAATATATTTACAATTAATAAATTATATATCCATCACACATATATTTGTTTGGATAAATAAAATTTTGAAACATCGTTATATAATGACCATATTTTCATTTTTGTGGCGAATAAATAATTACTACAAAAATAAACATTATTTACAGTGCATTATAGTATAAAATGATTTGGTTTATATTACTTCGTGAAAACATAAACAAAAAAAGTGTTAAAAAAATCAATGGTTTGTATGCTGTCAGGATTGAACGGCGTCGCCCGATTATAAAATAAATGATAACAAACCAACGCGCCTACCCACTGAGCTGGCGGCACCAGCGGAAAATATCTGACTGATTTAAGTTGTTATGATAAATTGTACAACTCCGTCATATATCGATATTCTAGTGATATTATGAGATTATACACGTTACTTTCTGTAGCTGGATACAATATATGTTTGCTATGTATGTTTATTGGTGTAGATTATCTCCCGTTGGTTGCAGTCGATATAATTATTCTGAAAACGAGCCCAAGCTCGGCGAAACCTAGTCGACTTGTAGGCCCATTCGCATTCGTTGACGTTGTTTTGAATAAAATTCGATTCATGTGGAACCGTAAAGTAACTGCTTGTTCCTCTATGATGACTGGTGTTAGTATTACGTCGGAATATTGCACAATAACACATTCTGACGCTCGTTTCGACCCAAAAGCTATCCTTGTAAACATGCTCTGAATGCATGGAAACATCTCAGCATCCCGAAAAGTGCGCCAAAAATATGCATATTCGAAAATGTCCGGATGCACAGCATAAAATGTGGAATTTCTAATTCATTAATTTTTTTGGATGTTTTTGGCTTGGTGGACATGGAAATAGATAGCAGGATGTAATATAACATGAATTCAAGCAATAGGTGTTTTTATTCCCTTTAATCGATCGCGCCGCGCCATCCATTAATTGGTGCGCAATCGCCCGACGGAAAAAAAGCCATCCATTGAATGTGCAGCGCCATCGGTTCATCGCTTAGAACTTTCGAAAGCGCTTTACACATACATCAGCGCCGTTCATTGGATAATACGCACCAATGCGCGGAAACGAAATAAGTGGGTATTGTTGAATCTTTAAAAATGGCGGCGAAGGGAGAAGTGTCGCAAGTTCAACTACAAATTCAACAGGATTGGGCAAACAGAGAGTACATCGAAGTTATCACATGTAGCATCAAGAAGATAGCAGATTTCCTCAATTCATTCGGTAAGATGTGCATCGGTGACGTGCCCATGACTGTTGCAATTCCCCGGTCATGTTACTGTTTTTATTGCGACGCCCAATCATCGTCACTCAACTCGGTTACTTACAAGTTACAGTCACTCGCTGAGATTAATGTTGCGTTCCAATGGGCTCGTAAACACGACTTAGCGAACTGGAAAGTCCTCGAGCTCCTCCAGTTTACCACTTGTAAATTTATGCAACTAGGTCAAGTAGGGGTTACGAAGTCGTATTCACGGTAAACACGACATGATTGGAACGTAGCATGAGTCAGTGACACAGTCACACTCACGAGTCACAGTCACAGTGTCACTGTCAGTGACTGACACTGAGTCAGTCACTACTAACGCTACGTCTAAGCACTCCATTCGTCTACTAAACATTTACCATAAATAATATGAGATTGCAACACGTTAAAGCCATCACTCACCTTTCAACGTATGTAGAATCCGAGCCCATCTACGCTAGTCTCGATTTTTACACTTCATTGAACATTCAAAAGCTACAACTTCGTAACATTATTATTAAATGATAAACTATGAAACCATCCATCTGCATGGGCCTAAACATCTGGGACCCCGATGTGAAGTAGGCAAGGATCTTGCCTGTTGCAGAATAGTCATATACTGTGGGGTACAATGGTTGGGAGTCGGATGTTTCGGCCCCTGACGGGTTCGGCCCATGGGGCCGAACAATCCGTTCGCGCAGCCGGTTAACTATGACCTGCTTGCGTTCGCGTGGGCCGAATCAACCGTTTCTGTAAGCGTTGTCGGCGGTGAAGTAGGCCGAACCATCCATCCTCCTGTTTAGAAATATGACTTTTGCGACCTTAGTTACTGCAGAAATCGAAGTATTTGATAAATGTTTAAATAATTCATATATTGCATGCTACTATTTTGACTTGTGTATTTTCTGTAAATATTATATATTTACGCGTAATGTGTCAATGTATAGCTTGCAATAATAATTATATTTATTCTGGAAAGGAGACACATTCGTCATCATCATACAACCCTTGAAAAATCGTTACAATAGAGCTGTGAAATTTAGAATAACACCTCCATCAATGCGTCTTTGAAAAGTGTGGTCACGCATTTTATCTGTTCAATCGACATCAACTACATAAAGGGAGTGAGGACATTGCATGTGCTCACATCGTGTGCTCCATTACCGTGTTTGTTTAGCTTACTGCTAGGATACTTTGCAACAAACAAACAAATATCACACATACAAGCAATCCAGGTAAGAGTGCGAGTTCAAACAAACCAACAAACAATAAAGCGGTGGTAGGTAATTTATTGTGAAACATCAAAAACAATCTTCAAAAGCAATGTGCCGAATCAAACGCAGTGGGCTGAGGCAGGACTGACGTGACCGCTGCTTTGATAATTATCAATGGGCACGTCAAATTTTCGGTGAAGTGGGCCGAAACATCCGTCGGCGCTGGATCAGCATGGGCCGAAACATCCGACCTTGCATAGCGGATTTTTGTTACGTGGGCCGAACCATCCGTCGGCGTCGGCAGAAACATCCGGGCCGAACCATCCGTCTGCGTGGGCCGAACACGTCGGGGGCCGAACCATCCGGGACCCCAATGGTTGAGCGGTCAGAGTGCCAGCCCATCGATCGGACGAGTTGGGGTACGAATCCTGGTGCCAAGCAGTTGGTGGTTCGGTATCGGTTCCCGAAACGTGTTTCAATCACTCTACATTGTGTGTGTCTTTCGGAAGGTCGCTTCTATCTGCAGTCTATGCCAAGGGAAATAAAAAATGCAGCACAGGGAAATGGAAAAAAACCTGTTGTGGATGTATTCATTGGCTATTGCACACACAACAATTTTGCATGGAAAAGGTTGGGCCAGTAGCTTTTCAAATCTACTAGCCCCTGGGTCTCTGGAGTATAGCGTGTGTCTTCTATGTTATAATGGATCTGGTTCATTAAAAAATAGATTTTGTTAAAAATAAATTGTCATACACATAGTTTAAGAATTCAGATCATGCATTTTGGGTACTGATATGAGCAAAATTTGTTGTGTTCTTCAGATGTTTCATGTCGGTCAAGACTGGCAACACTTAATGAACGACTGACATCACTGGAGCGGCGGGTCGAATACATTGAAGCTCGGGTAAGCTATATACTTCCTACTGTCTACTAACAGGGTGTCCACCAGCAGAGTAAAAGGTTAAATTATGTACACAAAAATAATTCTAGGTTACAGATGCGTATCAAAAATAAATCGTTTTTAATGGTGAAGAATGAGCCCGTGCCAAAACGTTTTTTGCTAGCTATTCTGTGATAGGCTACACGTGGTATTCACTGCGGAATTGAAGCCTTCACCTCAGGATACAACATGGTGTACTGGTATATTGATAGGCCTAGTGTAAAGAATACGGTGTGCTGTCATGGCTGTACATTTTTCGCGATGTTTTTGGGTTTTAATTGTTTCTTGGTGAAGAAAATTAACACAAGATACAATGCTACATTTGTCATTCATTCTCCTATGAAACATGGAAAGGATCACCATGAGCCGGGCGGGATTTCTGACTCCAAATACCAAGAAATCACTTCTCCGAGCATCTAGAAATCAAATTTTTTTGGGGGGAGGGCTTTGCCTGCCATTTCCGTGGTCAAAAAATTGACTAACTCCGTACCCAAATGTTTTTCTGGCGGAAACCCTGAATAAGTACTACCAAAAAGACCATTATTCCTGTTGTCATGTATAAGATTCCAGACCTATATTTATACTGTCATTATCAGGACCCATATATATTGTCATTTATAAGAAAACAAATTCTACTGCCATACATTAGATCAATATTCCTTCTTTCAGAAGGACCAATATTCCTACTGGCATATGGACAGATAATGTTATTTGAGGACCAATGTTCTTATGAAAAGCAGTTCAGCAAACTGCCTGTTAATAAATAGCTTCCAGGCTGGTTATAAGCCACGGAACAGACAAGCAAATTTTTAACATGCCTCCATAAATTTGATTTTTCACTGAGCTCTGCAAAAAAAGCAAAACTACCCAGATGCACTCTGACATGTTAGTTCATTTGTCGTAAAATTGTGCAACTATTTTATGTTGTTTTGATAAAATCATCAGGTACAATCTACTAGCTTATTTAATTCGTCCCCAAGAATTAATTCAAGTGACTCTTAGTCTTCACATTCATGAATACACAATACGATTATGCATGTGTTTCTGTGTTATTGCTATCGACTGTACTTGCTCTATCAAAAACCATGTTACCAACAGAAGGCTAAATGTTTTATCGGGCAATTTGCGTTGTCCGACAATTTACGTTGTCCGGTGTCGGTAACAAGGTGTAATGGCCGAGGTCAGTTCTTGCAACTGTTTAAACATTTTTTTAATTAAAAACCAGTTGTAGAAGTAGCTTTAAAGTGCATGTTATTATTTTAAAGGAAAACAAAAGGCAACGTTGTGGTGTTTAGCACCTAAAAGAGTTAGCACAAACTAACCATTTGCATCTATAATCAAAATGTTCAGTTCAGTGGTTTACTCGGAATGTAGTCTTAAAGTGGAAGATTCTAACGAAATCTGCGATAACATGTAGACTGCCATCTTACTGATGACGCGTTCATTTGGCCGAAACCAACCAATAAACGAGCAGCATTATTTTTGCCATGTACGACACACTGTCTTGTGTAGTTCGCGTAGTTGGTTCATGTTCATGGAATGCGGTTCGTTATATTAGTATAAGTTGAGCTTACAGTGAAAACGTGACTTGCAATATGCCACACTGCTCTACATACGGTTGCTACAATAGTACAGCGAAGGATAATGAGCTGTCTTTTTTGTTTCCCTTTGAAACAACCAGAAGTGAAATAGTGGATTTACAACAGTGGATGGGCTGGTTGGAAACCTTTGAAATACAACGCATTATGTTCAGATCATTTTGAAGAAACGTGCTTCGAAGGAAATCCATATCGTCAGTTAATGACATAAGATCCGACAAAACGTCGCCAACGTCGATGTTTGAAGCCAGGTGCAGTGCCTACGATATTTAGTCACGGACCTCAGCCGTCGAAGCGACGCATATTTTCGGTCAAACGTGCTGCCGCCGAGAAATCGATCGTAAGAAGGTTAGTACTGAGTTACTTGGTATCCAATTAAAATCTGTTGACATTTGAGATGCAAGATATGCTGGAGGCAAGCCAGAACAGTACCAGAATGTACTATATTGCACCACAAAGAGTTTAGACTTTAGTCTTTAAGAACGCTGAGCGATATTACAGTAACGGATTAACATGGGCTGGAATGATTGTCGTTTATAATAACATTGCAAAACTTACTGTATTTTGTGTTAAATGAACAAAAATACGTTCTGCATTCAATAATATTGCATTATATCGAAATGTTTGGCATATTATTTATGTCATGATGTTATATAATTGGACTTCGTATATCATTATGTGTAACTACTGTTTATGTGACGAAGAATATCACTATATACTCTATTGTAAAACGTTTAAAATGGGTTCATTTGTATTTGGTAAAATTACATAATGTTACACTCAATTTTAGTTAAGGGGATACAACCCAGGTGAAAGTGTTTTTTTTATAGAAAAAAATACTAAAATGTTTTTTATGCCAGATTATGATAACTTATTATGTTTACTGTGAATATATATCATTTTACAACAATTACATACCTTTAAACCACTCTTATCCATGGAATAAGGGTGTCAATATCAAGTAATTTTGTATCCATTATGCCACATTTGATGGCCATTTTCTATTTAAAAATTTTTTCTGCATTTGGAAGGATATCTCTGGGAGTAATTATGTGATCCAAATATAGTTATCAATGAGCTCACCAGATACACCATGTTTGTATTATAAAAAATACTGGCATCACTCAATAATTATATATTGTTGAAATATCTTTAATAATATACCATGTGCACACATCTTCACTAACTTGTTTTTTTTCACACTAACAGCAAAAACAGGTAACAGCTGTTGTGAAAATATCTTGAATTTGGATCAAAAATATAAATAATTGTAATTTGCATTTCAGCTCGATCACCAACATGATGTGGCGCATGGGGAAAGGCATCAACCGCAAGTTTACTGCGAAAGTCCAAGGCAAGGAATGCGAGGACCTCCTTCATTGGATACAGAATGTATCAAACCATCTGTGGTGGTGTTGTGCAACATGCAACGATGACGCACAGTTGCTGGAGTAAGTACCAAACTTGATATGTATTCATTTTATACCTCAGGCATGTCCAAAGCAACAAGTACCGGGTAACCTTTAGATTTGCAATCAGTAGATGATGAGTAGGGACCACGACCCAAATAGTGTAAGGTGAATTCCAGTCACCGACTTGAATCCCAAATACACTAAATTAGCTCCTATGCATAACTAACATTATAATAAGTTTTCGAAATTACTGCATTTCATAGGCATCCAACTCATTATTTTCAGGATGGCTACTCAACAGTACCAGCCAGCATGACTACTACCTTATCAGTAAATGTGTTTATTCAGACTTCCAAAACTGATAATGTAAATGCTGTTTACATGTTATGTGTTAATATGTGGACCACCGACTTATATATGGGACCAAAAATGTTACATAGTCAAAGTTCCTGATGACCAACTTTTCATGTGAGGGGGCAAGTACTCCACAGATGGATAGTGCCCATTCTGTATCACCCTACCTATTCCTTGTAATCAGTTACTGTGTACATTTATGAGTACAGTTACTTGAGTGTAATAAATTACATCTCCGTGTAATAATTACATTCCAGAATGCAATTGTGTGTAATTAAATAAATAAGGGCAATTGTGTCATTATCACCAATTTTATTAAAGAAATATAAAATCAAAACATGATATCAAAATACAGTGACTGTATATACAGTAGATACAGAAGTTAAGAAGAAAAAACAATTTATAATAAATTATGTGAAGGAATGTGATGATGGAATACCTTATTTGTAAGGATCAGTATCGGTTTACTAATGTACCAGTATGATTACCATGGTTGGCCATTGTATTGTTACTAAAAACAACCAACATTTTACCCAGGAAAAGCACTTTAAAGTTCACTGAATGCTACAGTCATAAGGTAAATAACAGCAGCTTACTAACAACATATAGACTGGTGTGTTACACCAGTTGTTTGCAGACATTTTATTAGAATACTGCATGCATTATTCTTCACTGTAGGAATGAAAGCTAGATTGATGCTGTCTGCTCTGGCGTGGAACTACCGACCACGTCCCAGCCCAGACAAACCTGTTGAGACTGGTGTCATGTGGTCCAAAAGATGCAAGCAATGGGTGCTGCATAACAGGCCACAGCAGGTGAACCCACGTACCCACCTACAAATGCTCACGGATCGAGTGACAGATGTGTTTATAAAGAAATATCACACTGCATGCGATCACAGTCACTGGGGCAGATGTCCCAAAACCAGAGAAGGAGGATCTGCTGGCAGCAAGAGTCGGTCAATTTGTAAAGAAACAGTAAATACTGCCACCACCAACCTACACCTTCATAGGTCACATGTACATTGTCTAGTTTAGTTTTCAAGTCCAGCGTGGTATCCCTCGTGTTGTCCCCCATCGGAGGCAGGGAACCTTGATCTTATTCCATGGCTGGCGCATGCTGGTAGAACTCTCTGTACCCATTGTCCCAGCTTGCCATGGATCCACCAGGTAAACTGTCTGTATGCAGCCCACCCGAGAAACCTGAAATAAATTAGGCTCAAATAAACATCTGACACTGTAAATAAATGACATAAAAATCGGTTCTATAACGACACCATTCCTTTATATAAATTGTTTACCATTAAACATGTGTTCATCTGGAATAAGGCAAATATTGATAATTTTGCACTACAGAACAAATTATGATGGTGCAACAAACATTGTATCTATACGTTATGATAATTTAAGTGGAACCATTATAATTTGTTCTGTAGTGAGAGAGTATCACTTTATTCATACAGTAGAATACAATAAAGTGTGAAACGATAACCCAAGTACATGTGTGAATACAGTAAATAGCTATGTATAGTAGTATATTGTAGGAGGACAAGGTAAATAATGACTAACGGTTAAAGTAAGTCATTGAAAATGAACACATTTATGTAGGATTACTTGCTGTTGGGGGGAATTTTATTTTGTAATTATTGTCATATTAGGGTGATGGTCATCATATTTAAATCAGATCTTGGGTCAAACCAGTGTGGTTCGTCTTTACATTTAGAAAGGGTGAATGGCGTTAGCAGGGCTAGTTTAGACAAGCATACGACTGAATTAGTTTTTTTGTTGGTGGTTTTATTCCAAGAGATTTTAAGGAGGTTGTCTTAGATTTGTTGGGTTCAGATACATAGCCTCTGCAACCTATTTCAATGCATGTTATTCTGATTTTATTCTGTTATTGTTTACATCATGGATTAGTGCGACATACTTGTTAGTTTTGAATACATGATCTTTCTTGATGATAGGTTCAAATGGTAGTCAGTTCAATGATGTGAATTTGCTTAGCATGTGGATGGTAGATGACGTATGGTTAGTCCACTAAGTAATTTCCCTGGAAGATTGCTAATAATTTGGGCATGAGGTTGCTGATAAAATTATCTATATATATTTGTATTGCTAGTGCTACTATGATGTTGTATTGTGTTCATTATTAATACATTTCAATAAATACTTAACAACACATTTCACTGGTCTTGTAACAATGCATGCACATATATACATACTTGTTTGTTGGACAGCATAATTCCCATTCTGCAGCATCACCTGCTCCAAACAAAGAATTCTAAATCCCCTGCTGTTTGTAATGCACAGCAGTCCACCTGTAACAAAGAATTAAGCTTTTAAATAATAGTTTTACATGAATGGTAAGCAAACATGGATTATTATTGTGAAAAAAATCACAAAGAATGCATCACGATCCTCTAACTGTATTCATCCCAGTATTATACCTGGGTCCATAGAAATATCATGCAGATTAAGGAAGGCCGTTTTGAAATGTGTCAATATTTGCACAAAACGGTGGTCATTTTCTTTGTCACCAAAACAAATGGGGGCTCTGGCTGAAAAATGTTCAAGGTATATTTTATTCATAAGAGCCAATGTAAACTTTGGGCAGAAAAATTGCAGTATGCATAAAGTTAAAAATAATATATCTACCTGCCATGTGTTTAAAAAGTAGTACTGCCACATATTGTTCATACTCTATATCATAGCTCTGCCCTGTACAATTTTGGTTCACATGAATCGTGGAACCATTCAACTACATTTCTTTTAAAAAGTGAAGGTACAGCCATGGGTGGTATTCGAAAATGGACATGTGAAAGTTGAAACACTGAATCCAATGGCACTGAGAGTGAGATCTAACTAAGTTAAACGTCAACCAATCCCAAATGTAAGACAAGTGACTTGTCCCGGCCCCAGGGCCTCACCCAGAGACCCGTCCACCCGTCATTTGGACGGGTAAAATTTGAAAATCGCGATTTTGGACGGGGTGAAATTGATTATGGACGGGTTCGCCAGGCTGGCGCTTCCATATCCGTCCATGCCGTTTTTTTGCGCTGGACACACGCCCATGCCATTTTTATGGCGTCATTGAAACTGCCGCGAAGCCAGTTACAAAATCTACTGAGATTGGTTTTAAAAATCGACCACTCGGATCGCCTGGCTATATGCCCGACACACGCCAGAAACCAATTAAGGCCTCGACTTGCTAGGGTAATTGTCACCTAACCGCTAGCGGTGGTTGTTTGAAAAGCAGGCAACACTTGCGTAGACCAAATAATCGGGGCGGGGAGTTAAATGATACATATTTAATATCATTGGAACGACAACATAACATTCTTTACAATGGTATAAAGGTTTTAGAATAATTCCTTTATTTTACGAACTTGTCCGTGATTTAGCGAAAATGCGCGCTAAGAATTTCATGTCGACGGCGCGTCGCGAAGGTACGGTTTTCGCAAAAACACAGGTTGCGGCAAATCGAAAACCCACACTTGTAATCATATTTGGATCGTATGGTTTTTAATCAACCAACGAGGAGAAATGTTGGTGTTCACTGTTGCAGGGCTGCTTACCATTACGGATTCTTCGTATTCATTACGGAAATTCATCTCAGATTACGGCATTACGGAAACTGCCGCCGTATTACGGGAATACAAATATCCGACTAAAGAAAATGATACACATTAAAGAATTGCTAAATCTATAAATAATGCTGGTTTTCTGAAAGTTATGGATATAATTATAAAATGTCTTAGAATAATATAAAATGAGTATTATAATTGTTGTAATTGCAATATAAAACTATCAATTTTGTATTGAAAGGTTTTTATTTGAATAGAACAATTTAACTGTGTCATTGATTGTTATTAATAATTATAATGTTCCTGCTGTGTGTTGTAAATTTAGAAGCTCGTTGGATGATTATTGGCTATTCACTGGCGCTGTCTTTCTCACGGTGATGCTCTACAGACGTAAATACTTGGACATGTATGGCCATGCAGGCACTTTGACAGCTGCAATTAACACAGTGTAACTTATTGGATGTTGCTAAACAAGCATCCCTTTGAAGTGCTAACGGACGACCTTAACTGCCGACAGGAGTTACAGTGTAGCAACACAATAATTATGTTGAAACAAAGTATATCTACTTTTGATGATTAAATGAGCAACTTCCTGGATTCCCAGGCACCGTCAACAGGCTGGACTTGCCACTGTATCTACTTCAGAGAAAGGTTTGATTGGCAACCTTGTGGACCAGGGAGCGGGGCGGGTTGCGACGGGGGTCATTATGGAAATTGTTTTTGTCAGTTAGGCAGCCCTGACTGTTGATGTTACACGAAATTGATGCCGTCAGAGAAACAAAAGTTACGATCAGTTGAAGTGTAAACATGTCGGTTTACCTATGTTATCGCCCGATATACAACTTCGTGCATCACCGATGCCATTTGTCAGTTTTCCACTATTCAAATTATGTATGTTGTGTGATAATTAAACATGATTTACAAGTGCAGAAACTAGATTTTGTTCGACGATGTCACATCATTTTTGAACAGGATTGCGATAATCAGGCTGAGGTGGAGCATTCAGGCTGAACGTATGGCGACTGTGCTAGATTTAGTTACGTCTGCGCTATGTTTAGGGCATTGCCGTGGTGAGTCCCGTTCGTCGCGCGTTATTTGGTCGCGTGTTGGGTGGTCCAAGGCACGGAGCTACGCTTGCTAATTAAATTAATTAATGTCTTGACTGATTTATAGTTCAACAATTGAAACATTCACAGCAACATGAATACACAATGTTTTAATTAATAACTGTAACTGATTACGGTCATTGCATGGCGACTTATTAAAAACAATATTTGTCAATCTAATATTTTGTTTTAGAAATTAAACAAAATCGAACTGTAGTATTTATAATATTATTATATGATACTTGTACAAAAAAAATTGAATGCTTTAAATTCCAAATTCCAAGCTTCCATAGTCTATCAGACCTTGTATACAATTTGTATACACACATTTTAATTGTATATAAAAATTGGCATTCCACATTAAATGTGTTTGCTAATTTCTTATAGTATTGTTAATAATTTTGAAAATTGTGGCAATTAAATGTGTTCCAATGAAACAACTTATATGTGCTATATTGTAAATGGCATTAAAATGTGAATCACATGCTTTGAACAAAAAATATACATACAAATTAGGAATTCTCATTCAATACATTCGATCGCGCATCCGATCGCATGCCCGACTGCGTGTCAAAAAAAATTTGGACTGGCAAAAATTTGATCCTGTGTGAGGCCCTGCTCGGCCCGAGCGATCATCTCTCGCTGTTCAGCCCGGAACTTAGGCTCATCGGTTATTTAAACAATAAACTAAACAAATTAATAATTACCTTCACCAACAGTGTTGCTGTCGAGTAGCAACAGCCTCCTGGCAGCAGACATATTCAGTTCTTGTTCCTGAACAAGGAGATCGCTGCAGCATTTTCCACACCGACACCAGTCAATTTCATCTCGGCATGGTATGCGCCTTGACATTTCTACTGCCCGTGGGCCTTCCTGTTCGTGTCCACCGGCACCCGCCTCTGCCCTATCTTCCAATACAGGCCCTTGTTTATGTGGTTCAAACCGGTAACCAGCTGCTTCGAAATCGATTTGGTTTTCGTTGTCTTCCGAAGAATTGGAAAGCCATCTTATTTACACAGTCACAGCGCATGCGCACATAGTTTAATTGGCAAACTTACCATAGCGCCACCTAACGGAGTTGGGAACAAATAGTACGCAGAAACTACTGAAGCGAGTTCCGACAGTGTGACGTCACTTTCTTCTAACAATGGCGTAGTCCATAGAAATTCGGTAGTTGTGAGTTCAAATTTTTTTTCCTGGTAAACCGCTGACATTAAAAATTTGATTGTAGTTGGAAATTGTTAGTTTGTATTAACTCTTTTAGATGCTTAACACAAAAAAGTTGCCTTTTGTTTTCCTTTAATAATAGGGTGGTGCATTATGGAATATGTTATAACAATGGCTTCATGTATTTTATTTCATTTTCTCGTTCAACAAAAATAATTCCAAATTCAGTGGCCCAGTGGCCAGAACATCGGGCACTCATTCGAGAGAAACCGGGTTCGAATCCTGTGCTGCTGTTTCAAACCTTTGGCAAGTTCGTTTACTCTACATTGTTCCAATTCACTCAGCTGTATGAATGAGTACCTGGCAATATACAGTGGTGACTATTTGTGTATGAATAGTCTTCGCGCATTAACTGCAGCGCAGCTGAAGCTTCCCAGAGAATTTGACATAGTGTTTGATTGAACAGGTCTACCAGGGAGTAAAGTGCAAAGCACTTTTGAGTTTGAGCAGTCCTGGGGACTGGATACTGCACTATATAAGAACTTACCTTTTATTGTACATGTTGTTTTTCAGGTGACGAAAGGAGAGACACTGTCGTGAAGAGCACAAGTGGTGTGATTCAGCCTGTGCCATGTGTGTTATGATTACTACTGTGACGCTGTCACAGTGTTATGCGTGTCACTAATTACCAGTGTCATGTCGGACAGCAAGATAGCTTGCCCAGTTGGCGTGCAATAACGTGTACATATATTATTAGTTTAGACTGTAAAGAGCATGTGAAAGTTTATGTATGTTATCTTGTTTAGATGGCTTGTGTATATGTTTGAAGAACAAGATGTGAGCAGAAACGTTTCCTTTCTGTGTGGCATCTGGTGTGTAAGATGTGTGCCAAAGGTAACACATTTTCTATCAGTTACACCATAAACAAGGTTATACTTATATGAGTACATTCTGATATCTAAGCTATTGTTTTTTATAAGCGTCTAATGCTGGGCTTACACTACTGAACGTTTGTTGCAAGTTTTCTGTTTGATCAACAAGCAATGACATCGTCTTGTCAGACACCATCGTACATTACGCAACTTTTGTTGCTGCGATTCAATCTTCGAATAACGAATCGGTTCAACAACTGTTGTACCAGTCAAATCAACACACGACTCGAGTTTTGTTGAGTTGCGGGCCATCGTACATGGTATGTCTGATCAGCTTTTTGTCGACCAATCAGACAACTCGCAACCAAAGTTTAGCAGTGTGCATTATAAGTAGTATTCTCTCTACCAGAAAATCTTGAGATTTGATAAATGTTCAGTGTAAGAGTTTTTGATTATTGATTAAAGATATTTCTGGTGTGAGTGAACACGTTGCTTTACAGCATCTGGGGGAATGTTAAACCAATTTTTTTTTAAGAAAAGTACTATATATATGTGAAGAGATTTACCAGACAGGGTGGTTTAAATCAGTGCTCTTTTTATGTATCTCGTATTATCATGTCACCATCTAGCAGTAATTGTCTGAAGAAGTTCGGTAGCGTTCTGGTAGCGATAAAAACGTTAGAATGAAAGGGTAAATTGACTGTGAAAAAAGTAGATCGAATACTGAAGTCGTGATTGTTACAGTTGTGTTCGTGCTTAATTGATGGAACTGCAGCTCACGAATGTAAATATAATAAACGAATGACTCTAATCTTGGTGTTTTGTTCTACAATTGTGCAGCCACGTCACGAGGGGTTTGTGGATGTATTAAAAGGAGGTAGTCTTTTTCCTAGTTTTTAAATTGTATTAATTAGTATAATGTTCTTAAGACTGTATTAACTATGTTGAAGGAATACTGCCCGCCAAACAGTTTTGTAAGCCGGTAACAACGTTCACAATTTGAAGGCACGACCACGGGTACATTTTCAAATAGTAAACAAAACATCCAGTTTCAAAACAAGCTTTATTGGCAATTGGCCAAATCGGGCAGAGTTAACCTTTTGATGTTCAACTTTCCCACGTTCAACACGGCAGACTTCCTGTTACAAATTACTACGCCCGCTAATTCCGGGTAGACGAACAGACTACCTCCTTTAAAGGGATACTCCAATGTACAGTTTTCACACAAAAACAATGGCGGCGGTTCCTAGCTTTTTGTTCATTAATTAATATAATGTTCTTAAGACTATATGAACTATGTTGAATGTATACTGCCGGCCAAATTGTATTTAGTAAGCCTGTAACAATGTTCGCAGTCTATGATCCCGGTGCATGTTCAAGTGGTAAACAAAACACCAGTTTCAAGACAAGTTTTATTGGCAATATTGCTTAGGTAGTCTTGAGTTGAGCACAATACCCTTTGATGTTCAACGATCTCGCAGGTTCAACACTGCAGGCTTCCAGTTACAAATTACGACGCTGGCTAATTCCAGGTAGATGGACAGATGCGACAGTGTAGTTCAGGCGTCGGCAACCTGCGGCCCGCGGGCTAAAAGCGAGATTGCACACAATGCGGCCCGCGCATGGTGCACCTTCCATGGGAGAAAGAACCAAATTAGATGTTTCGTTGATGGGAAAGGTTCGACACGATGCATGTGCCTCTGTGAAGCTCACCATGTCCTATTGCATCACCCCCTTGAAAACCTGTGTGGCAAAATCAGCTAAAATCTAGACATGTGCGATTTTGCATTTCTTGTCGCCATGTTCAACTCAAGGGACGAGTTGTTTTATTCAGTTCATTTTCGTTTTCATCATCATGTGTGGGAGACAACTGCAAGACGTCAACTACTTCCATTACTCAACACTTGAAAACTACAACACACTGGAAAACGAACCAGCTAGAAAGGTCGGACACGTACGCAGGATTCGTTGCGCTGGTGAGACGATAATTTGCAGATTTTACAGATCTCGGAAGTCGCAGTTGTTTCTTATTTTACAACCCGTTCCAGATGGAAGTCGACTATGGGCCGGACGTTTTGTCGTTGATGTTCACCGAACTGCTATGCGTTTCTGTGACACTCAAAGCGACATTCAACAAGGTGTCGCCTGTAAAGTTCTACCGCACACACATGCCGATGGAACAGTTTCATAAACTGATCAAACACGCCAACTTCGTTGCCTGCCTCTTTGGGACTAAGCATGGGTGTGGGCAGCAGTGCTCGAACATAAATTTCGTGGAATGCAAGACGGGATCGCAGCTAATTGACCGACAATTGCATGACGCACGGAAGCTAGCAGGAACAAATCTGCAGCTAGTCATGGCGCAGCAACAAACACAGGCGGCATACTAGTCAAAATGAAGTTGCATGCCAACATGAATAACGCGTACTTTATAATATTCAACTGATCACATTTATACCTTGAAGATCGATAATAATAAATCATTATTAATTGTATATACACTTCCAAAATGTGTAGGTTTAACGGAGCTAAAATGTTTACATATTTATAACATAGTATACCAGTCTCCATGAAAATTAGGCGAATGATAATCAATATTCACAACTAAACGTGTGGCCCGCTGACCTAGCCCATCTCACTTATTTGGCCCTCCATTCGAAAAGGTTGCCGGCCGGTTTCATGAAGCGTACTTAAAGTTACGCAATTACTTAGCGTCACGTGTTTGCATAAACTCCTATGTTCGATTATATTAAAAAAATCACGTAATTTACTAAGACAATCATCTTAGCATTAAGAACGTTCTTAGCCGCTTCATGAAACCGGCCCCTGGTGTAGTTGTTTGTCGACTGCTCTAAACTCGAAGCCGGTGTGACGTCATAATCACGTAAACTTAAAAAACTTTCGATTACGTCAGACAGACACCGACTAGTCCCGACCTAGTCGAAAGTTTTTAAGTTTACGTAATTATGTCGTCACGCCGGCTTGGAGTATAGCGCAGTCGGTGTTGGTTATACACCTGTACAATGCAGTCGGGGTGAGTTAGGTCTGGTCTGGCCGAACGAAAAGTGTCAGAGTATTCCGGCCTTTAGACGATTGCCGCGTACACTTACGACAATCGCGGCGTTGAAGATGCGTACACTGACGACTATTGCCGATTATACTTACGACAGTATACACTGACAACGATTGATGCTTACATTTACGAAAATATCGGTATAGAAGGTCCGAACACTGATGACGATTGCCGATTTTAACAAGATTGTCATCCAGAGAATTAACTCTAGATGGCAGGTGGACAAGGAAGCCCTTTGGCTTATCGAGAGTCCAACCATTTTATCTACATATATCTAGCCCTTCTGAGGTATGTGTCGATTTTATTTTTAAACATATTCACACTACTAGCACCCACACAATCATCAGATAATCTGTTCCATTCATTCACAGTCCTTTGTAAAAATTAGAACTTTCTTACGTCTAATCTACACTGCTCTTTTACTAATGTAACTTCATGTCCTCTAGTCTTTCTATCTTTCTTAACTGAAAAAAACACATTTCTATCAATATTTTCATAACCATTCAATATTTTAAACACTTCTATCTGATCTCCCCTCAATCTCCTGGTCTCTAGTGTTGTTAAACCACATTCTTTTAGGCGTTTTTCGTAACTAAGATCCCTCAGTTTTGGTATCATTTTAGTCGCTGTACTCTTTCTAGCATATCTATGTCCTTCTTGCGGTGTGGCCTCCTGTTAGATCCTTGAGCGCGGAACCGTTTACCATGCCCCGTTTCCTCTTTTTCTTTGGACCTCGAGTTCCGCTTGTGTCACAATAAACGTGTTCATACTTTCTCTTCGAGAATCTTCATTCTATAATGTCGTTGTACGCACAGCCCACAGCCAGTACACGACATTAATTGGCGACGAGGTAAACTGACAACTCTACGAGTTGCTTTGAACTAGACTACGTCTAATTTCTGTGTGAAAATGGAAACTGTCGCTGACGTGACATCTTTTTCGCTGGAGCCGACTGACAGCGCAGGCCAACGCTGGGAGCGTTGGGTGGGCGCTTTGAAAACTTTGTGGTGGCAAAAGACATTCAGAACGATACAAGAATGAGAGCGATGTTGCTACATTATGCTGGTGAGGCAGTGTTTGAATTGAGTGAAGCAGTGGGGGTGACAGAAAATGATGATTTCGCAGAAACCAAGCGGAAGCTCACTGCTTACTTCAGGCCGCAGTGCAATGAAGAATATGAAATAATCCAGTTCCGACAGGCTGAACAGACGTCGTCAGAGACGCTGGACCAATTCAATGCACGATTGCAGCAACTAGCCAAAAACTGTAAGTTCCAAGAGAAAGAGAAGTGAAGTCGCAAATCATCCAAAAATGTGCGATGTCAAAAGTGCGTGACAAGGGGTTAAGTGAACCTACAATCACGCTACAGAAGTTACTGACGTTCGGGCGCACACTGGAAGCTACGTTACAGCAGTCGAAGATCATGGGAAACTCTTCTTCGTCAGTGCCGAGGCCTGTCCACGCCGTATCGAATGACGGGGGGCGGCGCAACTCTTCACATGGAGGTTTCAGTTTTGGTCGCCAGGTGGCGACACACCGAGATCGCAATCCACCAAGAAAACTCAAGTGCTCACTCTCGACACGCGTAGCGTTCCGAGGTTGCGAACGTACGCAGGTACCACAATTGAGCCTTTAGGGCGAGCACAGGTGAACGTTTGTCACAACAATCAACAGCACAGGATGCAGGCAATCGTAGTGCCTGGGTCGGGACCTAACCTGCTGGGAAGGGACTGCGCCATATTGGATAAGTATCACATTTCCGCTTTCTGTATTATTGCGTTGGTTAATTCCATACCTTGTTCTTGTTGTACGCTCTCTTGCCTCGACTTCCGTTTTGAGATAAGTCTGTTCAATAAATGTTCTCGTCGTTATCGAGTCTTTCCCTTCTATACTGGCGTGGTGGCAGCGTTTTCACTACTGAAGTGGATAGATACTCGTATAGCCAAACAAACGGCACGACGAATGCTTACTTTCTGTACGCAGTAATTAACATTGAACATTGAACATTGCCGGCATTTGCATACACGATTGAGCTACACGTCAAACGCGACAATGGCTCAGTCACAGAGAGCTCCAAAACAGTGGTCTCTTTCAAAACACGAAACACTGACGTCATATGAGAGCTGGCGCCAAAACCTCCAATATACTCTATCACTGGACGCGAATTTCGCACCATTCCTACTATTCCTACTCGACCAGGTAACATGGGGAAAGAAAACTATCACTTCTCCATTCAGAGGCTTACTTGACGATACCGAAGACACACCAGGCTTGGTTAGGCGAACGGCACAACAAAAAGTCGCGCACTTAGAATTAATGCTTGGGCAGATTGCCAACTTCTGTCCGATCATATCGCAAAATACCATCGTCAAAAACTCGACATCCGTCAACTCCATATGGCAGGCAATCAGACTTCACTTCGGGTTTCAGACAAGCGGCGCTCACTTCATAGATTTCGCCGACATAAAGCTTGAATCAGACGAAAACCACGAGGACCTATTCCAACGCCTCCTGGCGTTCGTTGATGATAGTCTGCTGACAGTGGGTGGCGGTATATCACACCACGACAAATTCCGGACCGTAGATGAGGACTTATCACCGTCGCAAGAGAACATGGTTGTATTGAGCTGGCTTAGACTTATCCATCAGGAACTACCTAGACTCGTAAAACAGCGCTACGGAACCGAATTGCGGAGCCGCACGCTAGCCAATCTTAAACCAGAGATCTCTCAGGCCCTGGGGTCCCTACTGGACGAGATCCATTCTATGTCAGAGACAAAAATCCTGAGACAGTCAACCTACTACCAACCACGCACACGCTCTGGGCCCGCTCGCCCACAAAGCTACCAACGAACCCAACGAGCAAAACAATGCCCACTCTGCAAGCAGGTTGGTAGACCGATAGTAGACCACTATCTAAGCGCTTGCAAGTACTTGCCCGAGCAAGACAGACTGTTCATGACTAAGGCACGCAACGTGACAGGACTAAACTGCGAAGACAGCGGAGACGAGGAACCAATCTGCATCAACAATTTGACACCGTGTTCAACTCGAAAATCGTAGGATACAACGGGCATGCGGGCCCATTCACAGCAACTGTAAACATGGGACCAGTCCAACCCCCGCAGCGAAAGGGGAGATGTCCGCAATACGCTCGCGACAAACTCGTCGAACTTCAGGAAAAGGTTGATGATTTGGAGGCGGCCGGTGTATTCCGTCGTCCAGAAGATATCGGGGTGGTGGTCGAATACCTTAACCCATCATTTCTCGTACGCAAAGCTAATGGAGGATCACGACTCGTCACTGCCTTCACGGAAGTAGGACGTTACAGCAAGCCGCAGCCTTCTCTCATGCCAGACGTGGATTCGACACTAAGATCCATAGCTTGCTGGAAGTACATCGTTGTATCAGACTTGACGAATGCATTCTATCAGATCCCTCTATCGAAGGACTCACTCAAATACTGCGGAGTTGCGACACCCTTTCGTGGAGTTCTCGTGTACACACGATGTTCCACGGGCATGCCCGGCTCTGAGACGGCATTGGAAGAACTCATGTGCCGAGTCTTTGGTGATCTGTTACAAGAGGGCGTCGTCGCCAAGTTGGCTGACGATTTGCACTGCGGGGGCAACTCGCCACAAGAACTACTAGACAACTGGAGTCGTGTCCTTGATGCCCTTGCTCGATGCGACTTACGACTTTCAGCAAAGAAGACCAGGGTTTGCCCCAAATCAACGACCATCCTAGGCTGGGAGTGGTCAGAAGGTACACTACATGCCAGTCCTCACCGCATCGCTACTCTGGCATCGTGCACACCGCCACAAACCGTTCTGGGACTTCGTTCCTTCGTTGGAGCATATAATGTGTTGGGACGCGTCATCTCTCAGTGTTCCAAAGTACTTGCACCCCTCGAGTCGTACATTGCGGGCATGAAATTACAGGAGACATTGACATGGACTGATGACATCCGCGAGGCGTTCCGTGTAGCCCAAAACACACTCTCCACCAACAGATCGATCACATTACCGCGGCCCAGTGACCAACTACGGATCGTTACCGACGGTTCGGTTACCAAACGTGGCATCGGATCCACACTATACGTTTCGCGAAATGGACAGACCCGTCTTGCCGGATTTTTCAGCGCCAAACTAAAGAAACACCAAGTTACATGGCTACCCTGCGAAATCGAAGCGTTAGGCATTGCTGCAGCAGTCAAACACTTCAGCCCGTACATCATACAATCAAAGTCGAAGCCGTGTCTACTCACCGACAGCAAACCGTGTGTGCAGGCCATTGACAAACTATGCCGTGGCGAATTTTCATCTAGCCCTCGCGTGACATCGTTTCTGTCAGTTGTCGCCCGATACCAAGTCACAGTGCGCCACCTGGCGGGTTCATCAAACATACCATCCGACTTCGCAAGCAGAAACGCACCGGAATGCCATGAACCACATTGCCAGATATGTTCTTTCATATCGCAAATCGAACAATCTGTCGTTATGAGTGTTGCTGTGGAAGATATCATATCCGGCTCCACTCGCCTTCCGTTCACGAGCAGGTCCGCATGGCTCTCTACACAATCA